>AYKW01000019.1:14832-331673 GCA_002760635.1 Ganoderma sinense ZZ0214-1 | reverse complement strand
GGACGTCCTGCTCCCTTCGGAGAGCAGATACCAACCTGTCCGCGTTGTCTCGACAGGCTGGCGAGGGTGTATGGGGAGCAGCCGGCGGATTTGCGGCTTGAGGCAGACGAGCCGGCGGGGTACTTTGACGCGTCACGGCAGATGGCGGAGTTGCAGACGGGGACTCACTCGGAACATGGCTCGCCGGCGGTGGCAGGTACGTACCATGGCCATCTCACATTCCGAGAGCTCTCAGCGAGCATGCTTGCCGGCACGCGTCCCGGTGTGCAGAGTGCGTTGAGGGGAGGTAGCGCGAAGAGCGAATGAGAGGAGTTGGCCGGCCGGCCGCTGGCAGGGGACTTGGACAGGAAACGGCGGACAGACTGGCATGGACACACGCACCTGGACGTTCTCGCCGGCGGCATCCACGAGCCTCGATGCACTCTGTGACGCGAAGGCCGAAATCAGGTACGTACCACCGTCCTCCCCCGCTCCAAGGCCTCTCCGTGAACTTGGTCAGTGCCAGCGTGCGCGCTCCGATGGCGAATCCGGCGGGCTGGGTGTGCTGAGGGCGGCTTGAAGGGCGGAGGGCAGGCGGGATTTGAGGCAGACGGCGGGCATAGCACGAGTGTCGAATGTGTGAGCGAGGGTGAGGAGGTGGTGCAGAAGAGAGAGACGTGTCGGAGGCAAGACGCGAGTGTGATCGGAAGTGTGCCATAAGCGCCGGTGGACTTGTCCCCGCTCGTCCGTGCCCTGTGCTGCTCCTCTCTCTCTCTACGTTCCCCTACACGTCTGCACTACCCTCCACACGTCTGTACTGCCCACTATACTACCCACTAGACACCCTGAGTCCACGATAATCAACGGCCCTTGTCGACACTTGGTTGCGCACGCACACGCCCGGCCCGGCCGCACACGAGGCTACCAGACGCCGCCAACAAAATATATTTGCTGTGTCCGACACATGTGTCCATCCATCCGTCCATCCGCTGCTTCACGCCTTGCCCTCCTTGACGACCTCACGCACCGCCTCCTCGAAGATCCGCACGCCCTCCGCGAGGTCCTCCTTCGAGACGTTCAGCGGCGGGATGAACCGCACCACCTCGTACACGCTCGTCGTCAGGATCAGCATCCCCTTCTCCACGCACCGCGCCGCGACCCGGCTCGCCAGCTTCGCCGGCACCCCCGCGTCCGCGAACCGGTCGTACGGCCCCGTCCCCGTCGGCGACGCGAACTCCACCGCGACCATCAGGCCTTTGCCGCGCACGTCGAGCACCGCGCGCGCGACCGCGGCGTCGGCGTCCGTGCGCAGCGCGTTCAGCGCCGCGAAGAGCTCCGTCGACCTGCCAAGATAGATGCAGATGCAGGGTTAGCGTCTGGCATTCAAAACGCGGGGTGGGCAAGAATAGAGTCCAGGGTTTGGGTTCGACGTTCAATATCCAGCGTGCGGGTGTGCGACCGCATGCCCGCGTGCGCCATTGACATGAATGGCCCCGGGGGAAGCAGGGGGCGGGGGAGACGGAACTCTGCTAGACAGACAGGCGGCTGGGGACGCACCGAGCGTTAACGTTGTCCAGGATCTTCTCTTCCTTCATGGCGTCCGCCGATGCGACGGCCGCTGCACACGACACGGCGTTGCCCGCGTACGTCCCGCCCATCGAGCCCGCGGGCAGCTTGTCCGTCAGCTCCTTCCGGCTGATCACGGCGCTCAGCGGGAAGCCGTTCGCCAGACCCTGCATCGCAAAAATCAGAATACAGATACAGTCGCGGGGAAAGAGGGGAGAGGGTTCAAGATACAGATACGCACCTTCGCGCTGAGGAGGATGTCCGGCCGGACGCCCGAGTACTCTGTGTAGTAGTTCTTGCCCGTGCGTCCAAACCCACACTGCACCTCGTCGATGATGAGCATGATCCCATGCTTGTCGCAGATCTCCCGGAGCCCGTGCAGGAACTCCGGCGGCGCGGGCACGTACCCGCCCTCCCCGAGGACGGGCTCGATGATGATCGCCGCCGTGTCCTTCGGCGCGCTCGCCTGCGCGAGCAGCAGGTTCAGCTGGCTCAGACACATCTCCGACAGCTCCGAGGGCGGCGTGCTCGGGTCCACCCCGAGCTGGTGCCAGTACGGGAACGGGAGCGTGTACGCCCCAGGCTAGACAGAAAACAAAAACAAAACAGCGGTTGCCCGCAGACAACGTAAGAGCTGCGGAATTTCGCGTGGTGGAGAGAGAGAGACGACGATGTGGCGCACCATGAGCGGGTGGAAGCCCGCGCTGTAGATCGTCTTGCTCTTCGTGACGGCCATCGCGCCCATCGTGCGGCCGTGGTATGCGCCCTGCATGTTGATGATGTTCTGGCGGCCGGTAAATGCCCGCGCCATCTTGATCCCCGCCTCGACGGCCTCGGAGCCCGAGTTCCAGAAGAAAAACGAGTCCAGCGACGGGTGCGGCATCATGGGTAGCAGCCGTTCAATCAGCTCGAGGTACGGTTGGTTAAACGCGATACTGCACTGAACGACACGACACAGCAGATTCAGCGGTGGCGTGATGGGGGATGGGTGAAACCACAACGAGATGACGGACCTGTACGTGGACGACCTTCATGCACTGGTCGGCCGCCGCCTTACTGATCTTTGGGTGGCAGTGGCCTACGCAGCTCTGATCAACCCGCCGCCTCACACACGGACAAAAGCAGGCATACAGACTTACCGAGGTTAGTGACACCGATGCCGCACGTGAAGTCCAGCATCTTCCTGCCGTCTCCGAGCGTAACGTATGAGCCCTCGCCCTTGGTCAGGACCGCATCGACGACGCGACCAAGGCCGGCGGTGACATGCTTCTTGCCGAATTGCACGAAGGATTCGTGTGATTGCGTGGAAGTGGATGCCATGTTGCGTTTCTGGATAGCATGAGTTGTCGCAAGGGGAGCCGCCGCCTTTAAATGGTTTGGGACGCCATGTTGTGCGTCATATGAGCATCGAGTCAGAGCCGCAGTTGAAACGCTGCGCGGGCTAAGGGCACGTATTCAGTCGGTATGTCGCAGTGAGGGATGACCGTTGGAGGAATGTATGAGCCGGGAAAGATCCGGGGAGGCATGAGAACGTCATGTATGATACAGGACTTCGGCCGTGAAATGTCTGCAGACATCACTTGCGCAAACCGTTGCGCTTCCGACGGGTTCGTGTACGGCCCTGATATCTAGGCGCACAATTTGGGGGTGGTCAGAGTGGGCGTGATTTTGACGGCTTCTGGGAGCAGAATCGCCGCAGAATCGCACCCAGATTCGAACGGGAATCGCCAACTTTGACCGCCCCTATTAGGAGCGGTCAGAGTAGGCGATTCTGTTCTCGATTTTGGGCCGCTGCTCGAGCGATTTTGCCAAAATTCGAGATCAAGAATCGTCCCAGAATCGGCCTCTGGTTTGACCGCCCCGTTCTCACCCCGATTCTGTTCGGCTTTTGGGACACGCAAGGAAGCCCTGTCCCATACCTTCTCACCCTAACGGGCACTCAAGTAGTGGTGTGTGGGCGGGTACGACACAAGTTAACGGGGCAGAAACGGCGATTCTGGCTGCAGAAGCGACTCTGGAAAAACGGCGTTTCTGGGTCGTTTCTGCCTAAGCGCCCGATTCCCGAATAAATCCGACCTCGATTCTGCCAAAAAACGAATACCAGAATCGCCATCAAATCGAACGAAAAACGACCAGAATCGCCTACTCTGACCGCTCCTATTGCAACGCTCCGTCCGATCGAGGTACTTCCATTTATCCGCAAACTTGGCCATGGCAGAGTGAACAGATAGAAGTGGGCAGGGTAGGCTTGGCCTAGCGTGCGATGACCTTTCTCTTCCCGCATTCCTTCAAAGGGAGAAGGGGAGCAGGCTGTACCAACCACGGCGTAGTCTTCTGCTGGATTCTGCACGGTTTTGGGGGCAATTCTGGGAACGGTTCTACACACGATTCTGTTCGCCAGAATCGTGCAGAATCACGATTTCGACGTCGCAATTCTGCGTCATCCCAGAATCGTCTCTAGAATGGTGGTCCAAAATCGCGCTCAGAATCCATTTTCCGACCATGGGGTGGTCAGAGTGGACGCGATTTTGATGGCAATCCTGGGACTAGAATCGCACGGGAATCGTCAATCCCCTAATAACTTACCAAGGTAGGAGAAACGCGGTCAGGTGCCGTAAATGGGTCAGACGACGCATATTCAGCGGCGTCATCACGATGGCCACAGAAGACGAATTCACCACGCCTCGTAGGCGTGTTGGAGCCATTACCACGCAGGGGTGCCTCAGCAGCTCTGAAGCCGCTGCGACCACACTGCGCGTTCTAACGACGAGATATGCGCACGAATGTGTCAAAGTGCCAGACAGACTCTCCAACCCACAAGTTCCTCGATCTCAGTGCAATAAGATCTAAACGCCCAGTACTCACCTCGAGGTGCTTGGGCTCAGCGCGCCTCTGGCGCCGCCCTTGAGAGCGGTCCTGGTCGGCTGAAGACGTGCGCAACCAGAGGAGAGCATGGTGGAGGTAGAAGGAGGAAGGAAAGAGCTTAAGGGATCGGAGAGTGTTCAAGAAGAGCGCATATATGTATGGTGTAGGTTCAAGCCATAGACTCCGAGACGATTGTGGACCGCACGGCATCGCCGGCTAGCTCATCCGGAGGCCCCTTTTCCGTGCCCCTTCCCATTGGATCGAATCTGCGGACCTTCCTTCAGCTCGCGAAAACGATGTCAGAGATCAGAGACGCCGGTGCACAGCTTCGAGACCTCTACTTGCTCCCCGACAGCTCCCGGCTGTCCTAGAAACCCACCACAAGCCGGAAGAAGTCTAAGTCCAACCGTCCCTCGTCGAACGTGCTCCTCGTCTCCGGTCCATAGAATGAAATTCGGCGAACCTGCTCTGAAATTTCTCCTTCGTCCTTCCAGCCTTGTTCCAGCCTATTCGTCTCCAAGTCCACCCGCTGCCAGGTGACCACGCCTCATGATCGGAAGCCGTGTTTGAAGAGCGGCTTGGGGCGCCGTTGGCGAAGTGGCCGCACGTCCGTGTCGCCTAGTTTTCAGGGTTATGAGGCTGGCGCGAAGTGCAGGCGGTCGGGGAGATGGGCAGAAGAGATCAGGCGAGCGTTCCTTCTTCGGAGAAGGCCTCGGCTCATCCATCACTTCCAGCCGCTTCCCGTTGTGAGACCCCGAAGCGCCTCGGCCACATCAGCCGCAGAGCACGTCCCCAGAGGCGAGTCTCAGGCAACTCAACGATTTGGAATGTTTGCTGAATGAACCACACGGTAGAAGTCCAGCACAGAGGTAAGATTCAATGTCTTCTCCGAGAGATAGAGCAAACACTAATACTAATAACACAGGTCTTTCACTTCCACAGCGACATGTTCAGTACACCTTCACAAATGTACTCAGGCTGGTGAGTTTCCAGCCCCCTTACATTCCGGTTGTTCCTTCTCAGTGAGAATCCTTCAGCATACATGGCCAAGCTTCTAGAAAACGCATCGCTGCCTTCCAAGGAACCTGGGTATCACCATGTATCACCTCGCCAGACTTCCTTCCACACGACGAGCATCACCATCATGCATCGAAGAAGGCTCGTGTCCGAGCCAGACGAATACCAGAGCCAGCAACACATCATCCAATATCTTATTAAACAAATAATTTAACGCAAACGATAGGGCAGCACCTCGGCGACAATCCAAACGGCCAAGTCTCAGGTGCACGCCTTGGCACCGAAGGAGATGTCGTTGAAGTATGGGCCCAAGTGGTTCGGGATCGAGGTGTCGAGCGCCGAGTTGCCGGCCGCGCAGTTCTGGAATACCCACAGACGTAAGAAACCATCACAACACAACACGAGACGCACAACGGGCAATCAACATCAATACTCACGTCGTTCTCCGAGCCGGGGCAGGCGACCATCGCCGCGGCGCCGGTCGAGTTGTTCACCGTATTGATGTGCAGCTCGCCCGCGGGGTGCTCGAAGTCGAGGAAGTGCGGCGGCACGTTCGGGACCGGGTCGTCCTGGTTCGTGACGTGCGCGAAGTCCGGGATCTGCGAGCACGACGAGGTCATGTTCATGTTCATGTTCATCAGCAGCGCAGCGGAACATCGAGCGCGAAGCACGAAGCACTCACCAGTTTGTTCAGCAGGGTCGCCCAGTCCGAGTTACCGACGCGCGGGAGCCCAAACACGACCGACTTCACCGCGACGTCCTTCGAGAGCGCCATGCGGAGCATCGCCGCGTCCAGGCTGGCGATGGCGGCGCCAAGCGAGTGCCCGGTGACGAGCACCTTCTTGTAGCCGCTCTTCTTGAGCGCGCTCTTGACGGTCGCGAGCACGAGGTCCGCCGTGCGGCCCTGCGTCGCCTGGAAGCCCGAGTGCAGCTGGACGCCCTTGGCGGCCTGCGGGAAGAGCGTCTTGTTCGCGGCGACCTGCTTGAACTCGACGTCGTTCGCGATCGAGAGCACATGCTGCGGGTCCGTGCCCTGGTGCGCGACGACGACCGTCTTCTGGTCCGGGTCCTCCGCGATGAAGACTGGGGCGTCACGGTGCGGAGCGCGCGACGGAGCCATCGATCATGGGCAATCGTTTCGGTCAGCGTGTGTCCGAGATCGGAGGGTGAGAGCACGCATGCGCGCGCGCGATGTTCAAACCGCACCCAAACGCGAAGCGAAACATGTGTATGGGGCGCGCGCGCGGGTGTGTGCAGGATGGGATGCACTCACAGCTTGGGATTTCGCCGTCGTCACCGCCCGCGGCCAAGACCTTCACGTTCGGCAGCGCCTTGCACGACGAGCCGCACGACCACTTTTCGACTTGGTCCGTGGGACAGTATGCCGCGCGCGCGAACTGCGCGGGGCGCTGGAGGTCGGTTTTGATGCTGGTTTGCGAGACGGAGGTCGGCTTGCCGTTCGTCTCTTTCCCGGAACCGATGTTGATGCCGAAGAGCGGGGTCGGAGCAGCTTGCGCGAGCGCTGCGAGGGCGGCGACACCGAGGAAGGAGTTGAGGAGGATGCGCACCATGGTTGGTCGTTGCGAAAGAGCGGGAGTTGGTAGATGCTGGAGCTAGAAAGCAAAGAGAAGAAGGAGCTCCAGGCGAGGCGAAGAAAGAAGGGTACCACCGGGGCCCCAAAGGTCAGAAAGAGAAGGGGGAGAGAATAGGACGAGGAAGTCGGCAACGAGAAGGAAGGTGATGTTCTTATGTATCGCACTGACCGACCGGCGCTCAGCGTGCGCTCCGTCTGTCAAGATTTCCAGTTATTCAAACGCCACTCACCCACCAACCCGATGCGTGGGCGACAATTGGATGCCCTGACGTGTTGAGAAGCATCGCAAACATTGCCGACTGCGCCAGCGAGGCACTGCAAGGCAACCGGGGACGAGACGATAGGACGCGGATGCATCACTGCTGATCGCTGAAAGAAGTCTGGGCGGTACGGTGGAGACATGCGGAAGCTGACCTGGGTGAGAGGACTGTGAGAGGACATTCCTTATCAATACGACAAAGCAGCGTGAGATGCACGACTGACATGTGAATCATAGCCATGCTCGCCGAAGGTAGCAACGAGGCAGCAACGTAGTCTTTAAGCTCGGGGAAGGCCTAGACCTCAGATCATCGCTGAAGTTTGCTGGCGTACAAGTGGGTACATAGCATTCAACACTTCGAGAGCAACATAGCGGCCGCTTGGCTGTAGTTGAGGGTTGAATAGGACCAGGTACACATCCAGGGCCAAGAGAGAGATGGATCGGGATGAGATATTGAGATGTGGCAGAGCGCCGGCGGTGCCGGGCTTCAAGGATGTTCTCCGCGATTGGCTTGGAGGTTGTGAGGCTGTGGACCAGCGACTTAAGATGATCGACCGAAGGTCCACCAGGGTCCACCACCATCTCGGTAACTAGACTAGTACGTAACTAGTAAGTATGTACACCCTTGAGTTCTTTTCAAGTTCAACTGCGCCCTGGGGGCTCTCCTTCGGTGGTATCTTGCATACTGTATATTAGTTACTACTTTAGGACTGTCTCAAACCTCATTTTGACTCAGATGTTGTTGCCTTTGCCGCAGTGCGCGTCCAGGGCCAACAGCGGCGTGGAGCCAAACAATGGCTATGTAGCAAGGTGCGTGTCCTTACGGCAACACACATGCCACCGTGATACTCCTTTCCGCAAGCCAAACTTGCTTCAAAGTACTTGCGTTATATTACTAACTGGTATCCGCTGGATGACCCGGTGTATCATCTTCCGTGGCCAGCTTGACGTCAGCCAATAACGCGCACATAGGGCTCCCATATATTGCCCCGCCGGCAATAACAATCTTCGCCCACTGGCTCGGCGGCCGTAGCCCCTTCCTGTAGCGCCAAGCCCCCCATGCGCACGTCATCTGTTGCGGGAGCCATTTGTTAGAATGCGTATTACTACCCGGCATCAGGGGCATCCCTTTACACCTGCGCGGAGGAACCCATCTGGGCGATAGAGGCTCGTCATGGCCTCTACGGAAGACCTGCACCATGACGTCCCTCTCCTCCCGGGGCCCGTTGTATTATTGAGGGCCAAGCATGACAGAATGCACATAAGGACCGTCTTTCGACGCCTTTACTGAACGTTGTCAAAGCGTTACACCCATTCCGATCCCACACCCTTTCATCTCAACTCAGCACTTGTAAAGCGACCTCAACCTCAAAGATGTCTGACACCGGCAGGCAGTCCTTCACCGACAAGGCTCAGTCTTCGATGAAGGTACGCCATCATTCATTTCCCCTTCTCGACTAGAAAGAGTTTCGAATGTTGACGCGAGCGTCGGTCGTGACGTACAGCCCAGCTCTCAGAAGTCCACGGCCGAGCAGCTCGGCGACAAGGCCAAGAGCGCATATGACTCCATGGCGTCGAGCATGCAGCCTCAGGTGAGTTCGGGCCTGATCTCACTTCGCTTCAATGGTTGCAGCCATGCTGAACGGGGGCGCCGGGCCTGCACAGAACGACAAGTCGACCAGCCAGAAGGCGGGCGACGCCTTTAGTAACAACAACACGAACCAGGATTCGGTAAGCTTCCCCTGAGCTCTGTCGCATTGGCGGATAGAGGGGTGACGCTTTACGCATCAGTCGATGACCGACCAGGCGAAGAGGGCGATGGGCATGAACAAGTAGACGTGGCCGCGAGTGCTGTCTTGTCGATCGGACGATCACTGGCATTGTACGATAGTTCGCGCTTTTGCGCATCCGCGTAACGTCGCTGTACCTTCTACATAGAGAACAGGAAGACTCCGTTATTCCGAGCCTCGAATGCATTGCATGTCGGTTAAGCGGGCTCGATGTACAACGCTGCAGTATCGTGGGTGTCCACCGTAGTCGAATAGCTGGTCTTGAACGTGCCGAGGTCTTTGCCCGTCCACATGTCATGCACCACGAACGATCCGGAACCGAGGCCCGGAACGTTGGCGAAGTCGAAAGTCATGGCCGTCGCGGTGGAGTTGGTATTGATGATGAAGACGTGGGTTCCCTTTGACGACGTGCCTGCGTAGAATTCGGGAAGAGACGGGATGGTGGCTCCGGTGGTGGGGGCGAACGGAGCTGCGGGAGTACCGATAGTAGCGTCCTGGTGGAATGCGAGCAGTTCGGCGTTCGTAAGGATATCGAGTTGGGTAGAGTTCAAGAGGGCAAGCTGTTAGAGTGATGTTAACGTCAGGGATGCATTCGCTGACATCCAGTCAAGTGGGGCTTACATCGGTACCGAGAAGAATAGGGCTCTTGAAGAGCACCCATGCTGCGAAGTGCGTCCGCTGCTCTTGGATCGTCAGGGCACCGTTGCCGATTTCCATCATATCCCTGTCTTCGTGTTAGCTTATGCACATACGCTATTGTGCCAGGAATCACACACATGTCGTTATGAGAATAGAAATCAATAGAATCGAGGTGCTGGACGTTCGTAGTGATGATACTCGTGATGTAGCTCCACGACGCACTCGAATCCCCGGACATACGCCACGAATGGCCCTGCACAAGTGCGTTATTTGGAGAGGGGAGTCTAGCAACGTTGAAGAGAGACGTACCACACGAGCACCCCAATCCCACACGTTTGCATTTCCCCAGATACAGAGACTGAATTGGAACGGTCGGCCAGTGTCGTTCATGGCAGCACTGGTCCCACTCAGAAGATGAGTAATGCATACTTCGGAAAGAGAGCTTGAACGTACGTCATCTGGCGGTAGCGGATTGCGGAGTTCGAGTTGCTGTCATACCACTCAGTCAGCGTATGGCAAGAGGATGCGACGATAGTCACATACTACCAATCCCCACCAGGCGGGGTCTGTGAATAGGTAGGTCATTCCGCCGAATGATTATCAATGAGAAAGAGCGGACATACACTAGCGTCGGTCCAGTTTCCGGGAACATTGCAGTTATCTAGTAGAGGCTTGAACGCCCTGCCGGCGCATGGGGTAGCGTAAGGCTAGAAATTAACATACCATACTTGAGATCTGACGTTTGAAAGGAAACCGTGAGATATGCAAGACACGGTGCCAAGTCGACAGACTTACAATCTACCCCCCACTCCGCGAAGGTAGCAGCATCCAACTCCTCGTTTCCAAGGGACCCTGGGAACCCAGCGCAGGTAGCCGTTCCAGCATCACTGTTGTCCGAACAGTCCTCTTAGCACACTGTATTCGCGCATACAACGAGGTGAGCGCACCTGTATATGCCGAATTTGAAGCCGAGTGCGTGTACTTTCTCAGCGACGCCGCTGATTCCGTTCGGGAACTTGCTGGGATCGGGTACGATGCGCCCAGTGGATGCATCCCGGGCGGTGAGCGGCCAGCAGTCCTACCAGAGACTGAGTTTCGAGCCAACAAATCCAAGTAAAACATGCGGAAGCGCGTACATCGATGTTGACATACTCATAGCCAGCATCGGCTAGCCCGAGTGAAATGAACTGGCTGGCAGCATTCAGGACCTTGGTTTCGTTGATGTCTGTCAAAGGGGATTCCCGTTAGATCCTGTAAGGGAGGCAAGGTCCGGATAAACATACTGCAACCATACGCGTTCCAAGAGTTCCAACTGGTTGAAATTCGAAGTCAGATTATTGTACAGTTCGGATTGAGGAACGGATTGCAGCTTACCCAAGTGCAGGGAGCTTACCCACATCATGCGACGGGCCAATGGTCGGAGCACTGGCGGCAATGCCTGTGAGGGTGCTAGTTACCGAGGTGGAGGTGCTGGTCGGCGCAGACGTGGAGGTGGGAGCGGCTGTCGTAGTGCCACCTGAGGTGTCTTGAAGACACTGGGAGTAGTACGGATTCAGATCCGTGCAGACCCATCTAGAGAGACCAAAAGGTTCATCTGAGTCGATATATGCGCGCACAGGAGCATAGAACTTACCCAGCGGGACAAGTCGTGCCACCCGTCCACCCGATTCCTCCACATTGGCCGTACTCAGACTGAGCGGCCACGGATGCAAGAAGCGCTCCAAGAACATACGCGACGAGAGGCCTAGAGTGCACATACACTGCCATGGCGGACGCTTTCTCCTGTCCTGCATCTGCAGCGGGGCCTTTATACAACAAGATTGATTCGCTAACCTGTTCCTATGACATACTCGCCGACCATTCCAATTCAGAAGTAAAGCCTAATTTGCCGCCGCCCTGCATGTTCATGAGGATTGGTAGAAGGTACAGGTCATGAGAGAGGACGATCGGCAAAGTCTCGGTTTGAGAAGCCTGGGGATGATCCGCATTGAGGGGCTCCAGGCAACAACGGGCTACATACCTGGCTGGAAGACGCATATATGCCGTGTATCCAACTTTTTCCAAGCCAATCACCGAGATCGACCTTGCTGTTGCGCGTGATATGCGGCCTTCGTCTTTCCTACGAACCCCCGAACCTTGATCCAGAGATTACGCGAAGCGGCTCCAGACAGTGTGACAACGCGAAACGTAAGGGAAGTATGGCCACGAGAACATCATCCAGGCAGGAAGTGGGGCGTAGAAGGGCGTAGACAGCATCGTGGTTCGTGGAAGAGTTGTCTTCTCAGGTAGCGCTCGCTAGCCGACTCCCGGTCGGCCCGTGGCGCAGACCCTCCGCCGTTTGTCATTTGTGTCGTCTGTGCACAGCAGACAGCGACACCGTGACCCACCCACCGGCGTACGACGGGTACGGCGAGATCGACACACAGCCCATGCGCGCACGTCGCCTCCCAAAGCGGACATTTTATGCGTAAATGAGTCGAACGCGCACCACGTGATCGTGTTTACACCTCCATTCGGGGATGCCAAAGTGTTGGGCCGACGACCCTCTTTGCCCCCGATCGAGCGACGTACTTATGCGCTCGCCTCTTGTCTACGTACCACCACCATCTCCCCCCATCGTGCACCCCCTTTTACCCTACTTCAGTGCAGAATCCATCCATGACTAGTCAAGCGCTCTGCCAGTGGATAGGAGGCAGTACATATAGCAACGCGGAGACGGTAGGTATCGCTAGCGGGGGAAAGCAGAGGGAAGCATAGTTTCAAGACAGCAAGAGCAAGGAGAAAGCATATATGCGCGAGATTTGTTGGAAAACCTTTCACCGGACGTGGCTCAACCGTACTTCAAGACGGGGGAAACAAGAGGCCAAGACTGCCCATCGGGACGGGCGCCGTTGGAGGCGACGGCCGCACAGCAGACCCAGACGTCCTGCAATTCCGACAAGCACATGAGCACCGCCTTTTTAACAGCGCATACACCCAGAGACGTACCCTACGGGAATGTTTGTGCCTCTCTGGATAGGGGAGCGTGGGTCGAAGCTCACGTCGTGCACGACCACCTCCGCGCCCACACCCCGCGCAGCCTCCGAGAAGCTCATCATCCCTAGGCTCTCCTGGATGCGAGCGGTCGGGGACCGCGTGTATGCGCGGGTTTCGCTAGGGCCCACGACAGGTGTGTGTTTTGCGTGAGACCTTGAGGAGCTCGAGCGCGTTGAGACCATGACTGAGCTCGGGATTGCAGACGCTGGCATCCCGGACGCGATGAGTGGTGACAACTCGAATAGAACGGGAGATGCGGTCGTGGCTATCGTTGAAGCAAAGGATGGTGCGAGGCTTCGTTCGGTTCTGGGTCGTCGGCCACAATTGATGCACACGTACGCCGGATGTTCACACGCGCATGGGAGCCCACCCGGGAGCGGGCGGACGGGTACATCCCCGACTGGATTCTTGCTGGTACGACGCAGGGTTAACGTTGTGTTCAGGGAGCTGATGGCTTCTGTTGGGGTTGCAGGCGGTGGCATAGCGCTTGATCGCGCCTTCATCTTGGCCTTCGGGTTTGCGGACGAGCATGAGCTCAGGTGCTTGCCAGTGGACCATCCCGCACGACTGTGGGCACAAGTCGGGCTCGGGCTCGGGACTCCGCGCGTATCTTCAACTCCATCTTCAAGCTCAATGATCCCCTCCTCGGGGGCGTTCGGTGTGGTGGCATACTTGGACAAGGACAAGACAGAGCTTCCATCGTCACCATGCCCCTCGCGATCGTTCGACTCCCAACGCTGCCCGTATCCCTGGCGTGCAAGCCAGTCCTCGGGGAAGTAGCGGGTGCCGCAGGACGATGGCGAGGAGAGGTGTGTGCATAGGTCGCTCAACACGAGCGATGACGATGGCGATGATGCGTACGACAAGGACTGGGCGTAGCGCGGGGTCAACAGCCCTGGGCTATCTGTGAAGCGGTTTCTCATCTGCGTTTCATAGGTCAGGATATCAGAAGTCAGCCCGCACGACTCGCAGTCAGAAGCGGTCTCCATCTCAGGCATGCGTGGCAGCAATTCAGGCTCAAGTTGCGGGAGCTCTATTGTTCGTCGTTCGAACCGATGACGGGGAGGCGTACGCGGGGATTCAGGGACTGTCCGAGACTGTTGGACTTCAGGCTGAACGTGGTACGCAGGTTCAGTCGCTGATCTTGTCCGCGCGGCGTGTCTTGACAGCTCGTCCGACTGTCCTCTTTCGCCCGGGATCACACTCGGACTCGATGCACTCGGCCCGATCCAGTTCTTCCTCCCCTTCGTGAGGGCGGCGGCGATCTGTGCGTCACGCGCGGCCTTCCCAGCCGAGCTCCCTCTTAACGTCGGCGCGGGGGCTTGGACGCTTGCAGAAGGGCTACTGTCGTCCCTACGTCGAGGCTGCCTTTCCTTCTCGCCTCTACGACGTCGGTTCCTTCTGGCTTTTTCCTCAAGCTCTTCATCTGTCGAAGGAGGCTTCTTGACTGTCCTCGTCGTACCCTTCATATGGGCATCTTCGTAGAATTCGATCGCTGCTGCCATGTCTTCGAAACCCTCGTACTGGGACTGAGGAACCCCGATTACATACGGCGACGCGTCCTCCCTACAGCCACGACCAACACACGTTAATACTGCTCAAGGGGCCTATCGGTGCCCGGTTACGGGCAACGAGGCCACCAAACGCAAGGAAGGGAAACCCAAAAAGCGTGCTGCGGTACCTCGTCCCGCCAGCCCCGTCCGAAAGCTAGAAGATGGAGGACTCACCACTCCTTGTACGCCCCGGGCTTCACGCCGACGAGGACGACATAGGCTTCTTTCTTCTCCATCGCCTCAGCTGACGGACAGGTGCAGGAATCCATGGGGGAGGTGTTGCTGCTGGGGGAAGGAGACAAGTTGAAGGACACTAGGTGAGGCCTGAGACGCGTCGCGACGCGCCCGCATCCTCCCGCTAATTAGCGTGTCTCGGCAAGCGGCAAGCTCGCGACGCGATCATACATCCCGTCCTTCCCCCCAGAGCCCAGAGACCAAACCAGAAACTCAGCCCCTTCTTCGGCCTCCAGGCCCATCCGAGTCTCGGGTTCACGTTCATCCATGGATATTCGCCCACGGTTCCGCTATGGGCTCTCATCGGCCGCAGGCACCGCAGAGCTCGACGATGGACGGCACACGCGGCACACGACAAAGGAACAAGGCGGCGCGGCTGACCATTGGCCATCAGACGCTCCGGATCCTGGCTGAGCTTCGCAGACTGAAACGCGAACTAGCCACGGATGACGGCATTCGCATCCTAGGACGGCCGTCATACTATCACTGTACCGGATATGCAAATGCAACAGATATGCAAAATCGGCATTGAATCTCGAATATCTCCCGAACCACTGCCGGCGAAATTTTTATAATTTACACCAATGTACTACATATACATTTGCAAATATCACTGAAGTTTCAGAAGCTTGCGAGCGGAATTGGTGTCTAGAGGGAGGGAAAGACACCGAAATTCACCAGCGCTGCTCGGCGCCTTCAACCAGCTCGCGCTCGGCAAAAGTCTCGTGTCCACCGGCCGTCTTGAAATTGAGGTGAACGTCTCGGAACCCTCCGATGAGTCGATCGCGCACCATCCGATGTATTCCCTGAACCTCGCAGAACCTGGACTGGGGTGCATGGTGGTCAGTGGTCAATGAGGGTGGACCTCGGGCGCTCATTGGGCGTTTACTGTTTGCAACTCTGTTGCAGCAGTGTTCCGTCCGTCAAATGGGTAGATCTCGTTTTATCGTCAATAGAAATTCATAATTATGTACCCAAGGAGCGGGGCTTCAAGTTCCAGCTACTCGGGAGATAATCTGTGGAGGAATGACTGAGATATTCAAGGGGGAGTCAGGATTTTGCATATCCGGTACAGTGATAGTATGTGCACCGGTGTACTTGGGACCCTGGATCGTGGGCAATGGAAGCTCCTTGCCAGCTCTGCAGCAAAATCTGCTGGACGTCCACTGGCAGGCCCATTGAGACACGCAGATCGCATTGCGATTACGGGCGTAGGAATCCTCCGCGGACTCGGATTACGACCCAACTGGCTTCCAGTGCGAAAACGACGTTGTGGCCTGAAGATGGGGCGGGGATGGCTGTGGCATGCTCGGCTTGCACAGCGGCAAATATCCACACACACCTCCCGGGCCGTTGCCATAGGATGTGGTCCGATTCAGAATCAAGGTGTACCTCGATGGGCTCGACGTGACGAGGGCCGTGTATCATCGTCGTTTCATGCGCTGGTCTTGGGTTAGCATTACCTGACGTACGGTAGATGCGTCTACCGAGCTGGTGGGATCCGGATGCTACTTGCATCTCTCATTCTCAATTCCGGGAGAGTCTGTATTGTTCACTTCGCTCCATACCGCGAGCCTGCGGTCTCGTGTTCATCTCGAGACAGCTCGTTCGCCGCTTTCGGATTGAAGGCTCAGGGTATGAGATCCGGATCTGGTCATGTAGAGTAATAGACATAAGTATACGACTGTGAAAGCGAAACAAGCCTGATTACAAGCATATCGACAGCGATGTTGATATAAGTGTCCAACGAGAGGCAGAATAACATACCGCACGTCCCAGCTCTGAAATTACACTCGGTCGTGCAGCATGTACGGGACCTCTCTCCAGTGTCTGTGTTGAGTCAAATTCAATCGCATGTGATTGGGGACTTCCAGAAGAAGAGCGGAACCGAAGTGCTGTACTTACGTACGAGATGAGGTCCGCGACGCCCGAGGCCCGGCGCCGTAGGTCGAGATTGGAGTCGTTGTAGTACACCCCGAAGCCGAAGTACGCCACGAACGAGAGGAATAGTCTGCGCGCACAAACGCATGCATGGGTACTTGCCGGTTCAGCCTCCCATACATCGAGTGATCGGGGACAAGTGACTCATAAAAGGGAGAAGTACCCGACCCCGGGCCCGGGACCGACTCCTCCTGCTTCTCTCCGCCGGAGCCTGACTTTTCGTCCCCGCCTTTTCTAGGGTCCTTCGTGCCCTCGC
Source organism: Ganoderma sinense ZZ0214-1 (assembly GCA_002760635.1). NCBI lineage: Eukaryota > Fungi > Basidiomycota > Agaricomycetes > Polyporales > Polyporaceae > Ganoderma > Ganoderma sinense. The sequence continues at coordinate 314,944 of AYKW01000019.1, read as the reverse complement.
TTGGTGGGTTATCGAGCAGACAACCAGGAGATTCGACATGTCAGAGTAGTTTTACGTGGAGATGTTGCGGTAGTGGGTCCGAGCCGATAACGTTAGGATACGACGCGCGAACGTTAATTGAAGGCCTTTCTGTGCTGAAGCACATGTAGCTCATGGGCACCAATGTCATGAGGACCGAGGAAAAGAAAGCATAGAGGAAGGGGCCTCGTTGTTGACACTGCGCTTGCGGAGGAGTTGGCGAGTGGGGTAGTGACGAAAAAGACTCGGTCGTCTTTTTCGTTCTTCTTGGTCGTCCTCACGAGGCATACTGGTTTGCCGGATGGACGCTACAGAGCCGTTTCGCCAATTAAGTTGACCCACGCAACTCTAGAAATATACACACGAAGGGGCATACCTGGTCCTCTCCGTTGGAGCGTCCAAAGGAGAGTTTGTCGTGTCAATTGTGGATGGAGGGAGGCTGATTTTGTTTGATCATGAACTCGCCCTTGAGACCGGTGAGGTCGTACTAGGCCTGGACGATGGTGACATGTCAGTCGAATGGTTTCTGGTCGTCCCGCGCGGCGACGAGTGCTACGGACAGTTGGAGCATGAGGAGGATAGCGCGCGAGACGGGTGTTAGTCATCGCTCTCGGACTCCCGGCCGGCCCGTGGATTAGAACGGCTCGCCAAAGTCCCTACCAGTGTGCAGTCAGCTTGGTTGCAGCAGACCGGCGTACGACGGGTACGGCGGGAGTTGCGCGGCGCCGGCGCACAGCAGCACACTGCCTGGCGCGCGCGTCGCGTTGCCTTTTACGCGCAAATGAGTCGAACGCGCGGCACGTGACCGTGTTTACTGCTCCATTCGCGGAAGCCATGGGAAGGTACCCACCGCCAACGTGTTGGAGACAATGGAGCGCGATGTATGCGCTTGCTTCTTGTCCTCTTACCATGACCATCTCCGTCCCAGAGCGCACCCAACTCGCCCTCCTCCACCCCGCCCCAATCAGGAATCCGTGCATCGTTATTCAAGCGCTCTAAATAGGAGGGAATACACCGCGGAAGGGGTAATTATCGCCAGCGATGGAGAGCAGAGGGAAGTATACATCCATGGGAGCAAAAAGGAGAGCATATATGCGCAAAACACGTTTGTTGGAGCGACTTTCGCTTTCATAGGATGCGACGTCAAGACTCGAACAAGAGGCCAAGGCTGCCCATCGGGACGGGGGCCATCGCGGGCGATGGCCGCACAGCAGACCCGGACGTCCTGCAAAGCCGACGTACACGTGAGCACCGCCTTTTACAGCGTATATAACGGTGAACTGGGCGACGTACCCTGCGGGAATGTTCGTACCCCTCTGGATCGGGGAGCGTGGGTCGAAGCTTACGTCGTGCACGACCACCTCCGCCCCCACACCGCGAGCCGCCTCCGAAAAGCTCATCATCTCCAGGCTCTCTTGGATGCGAGCAGTCGGGGACCGACTGTATGAGCGGGATTCGCTAGGTCCCATGATAGGTGTGTGTCCTCCATGAGACCTCGAGGAGTTCGAGCGCGTAGAGACTAAGCTCGAGACTGCAGACGCAGACGCTGGCGTCCCAGACGGGGCGGGCGACGAGGGCGCGGACGAGAACTCGGAAGGCACGGGGGACGCGGTCGTCGTGGAAGGAGCCCTCGACGACCTTGAAGAGCTCGCAGCGGATCGCCCGCCGCCTTCTTCGACTCTTGGGCGTTCGCCGCAGTTGATGCACGCATACTCGGGATGCTCACACGCGCATGGGAACCCACCCGGGAGCGGGCGGACGGGCACGTCCCCGACAGCCGTCGACGCGCGCAGGGCACTCGCGACGGGCGACGTCTGGACTTGGTTGTCGAGGTGCCGTCTCTTGTGTGGGGACGGAGGCGCGGCCTGCACGCCTACTTCTGGGTTCTTGCAACGGCGGGGCGAGTCGGTTTGCACGCCTGCTTCTGCTTCTGGGTTCTTGCGGCGGCGGGCTTGCGTCGAGGGCGACTCGGTCTGCACTTGCGCCTCGCTCAGAGATCGGGTCACGCGCGTTGCGGTCTTCTTCTTGGGTTCAGATGGCGGGGAAGATGGCGGCACACTCGCAAGAGACGGAGACAAGGAGTAGTTTACGCCAGTGCTGTTCGACGTCGAGCCGGTATGTCGTGGGGTTGACGTTGCACTGGGGGAGCTGATAACTTCCGTTGCAGTTGCAGGTGGTGGCGATGGCGCGCTTGACCACGTCTTCGATCTGGTCACTGCCGACCTTGGGCTTGAGCTTGAGGACTTGGACAATCCCGCACGGTCGTGCACACTCGAGCTCGGGCTTGCACTTGCCACGCCGCGCACCTCTTCCACTTCATCTTCAAGCTCAGTGCTCACCTGCTCGGGGGTATTCGGTGCAGTAGCATACTTGGACAACGACGTCGACAAGATGGAGTTCCGGTCGTCTCCACGCCTATCACGGTCGACGCCAGCCTCCCGTCTCTGCCCAGCGAGCCCGATGCGAGCAAGCCAGTCCTCGGGGAAGTAGCGGGTGCCAAAGGACGACGGCGAGGAGATGTGCGTGCGTATGTCGCTCGAAGCCAGCGACGGCGACGATGCGTACGAGAGCGACTGTGCGTACCGGATGCGCGGGGTGGAGAGCCCAGGGCTGTTCGTGAACCTGTTCGTGGTCCGCGTCTCGTCGGTCGGGATATCGGAAACCGGCCCGTGCGGCTCCGAGCCGGTCCTCGTCTCCCGCGTCCGCGTGCGCACACGCGTCCGTGCGTCGGGCTCGGGCGACGGGAGCTCGACCGTCCGTCGAGTCGAACGGGGACGAGTATGCACAGGCGTACGCGTGGATTCGGAGACGGTTGGGGAGTTTTGTACTTGAGGTTGAACTTGGAAATGGTACGCCGGCTCGGTCGCCGATCTTGCTAGCGCTGCGGTGCGTCTTGACGATCTCTCTTGCTGCTGTCTTCTCTCGCGATCGCTCGAGATCACATTCGGACTCGACGCGCTCGGTCCAATCCCATTCCTCCTCACCCCTGCGAGGGCAGCAGCGATCTGCGCATCGCGTGCGGCCCTCCCCGCAGAGCTTCCCTTCGGGGTCGACGCAGGAGTCTGAGCGATACTTTCAGCAGGGCTATCTTCAATTCGCCTGCGTCGCTGCTTTACGGGCCCGCCGTCGCTGCGACCTTCGGGCTTCTTCAAGTTCTTCCGGCCTGCGCCCTCAGGCTTGTCTTCGTCTTTGTCTTCGTCGTGGTCTTTCAGCGGCGGGGGCAGCTTGACCGCCCGCGTCGCGCCCCTTCTGAGTGCTCGTTCGAAATACTCCGACGCCTCTTCGAAGTAGGTAAACCCCTGGAACTGCGCGTGGGGAACTCCGACAGTGTTCTGCGTGACGTCCAGCCTACGATGACCAGGAACGCACGTCAACGCAGCTCAAGAGTCCCAACGATATGCCATCCCAGGCAAAGAGGCCATCAAATACAACGAAGAGGAGGGCAGCCCCAACACGACGCAACGACGTGTGCTGCGGCACCTCGCCCCGCCAGCCCGACCGAGAGCTAGAAGACAGAAGGCTCAGTGCTCACCAGTTGGTGTACACCCCGGGCTTGACCCCAACGAGGACGACGTATGCCTGTTTCTTCGCCATGCGCCACTCCCTCTCCTGCAGCCTGAGACGGACGGACGAGGAGGAGGAGGTGCTGCTGGTGGGGGAAGGGAAACAAGTTGAAGGGGCCCAGGACCAGGTCACGCTGCGACGCGTCGCGACGCGCCCGCTAATTGGCGTGTCTCGGCAAGCGGCCGACGCGACGGGATCACCATGTCCTCCCCCCAGAACCCAGAGACCAGAAACTCAGCCGCTTCCTCGATCCTCGGACCCCAGGCCCCTCCCGGGTGGACGTTCATCCATGGATATCCGCCGACGTTCCCGCCGTGGCTCTCCAGGTCTCTTCGGCCGCAGGCACCGCGGAACTCGACGGTGGACGGCACACGCGGCACACGACAGAAGACTTGAGATCTTCAGACCACACGGCGGCGCGGCCGACCATCAGACGCTCCTAGCCTCCCTTCGCAGACTGAAACGCGAACTAGCCACAGATGACGGCATTCGCATCCTAGGACGGCCGTCATATGTGGGAAGGACGCTGCCTGTGCGGTGTAAGTACTTGTACTTGGAACCCTGGATGATGCAGCCATCGTGGGCAAAGGAAGCTCCTCGGCTCTGCAGCAAACGACGTCCAGGACACACGCAGATCGCGCTGGGATTGCGCACGGAAAAGCGGCAGGAACCTTCCATGGGCTCGGATGGTGACTTGAGACCACGAATACCTTCCAGCGCGAATGTTCGCGCGAACGATAGCGCGACCGTTCAAGATTGCGGCAGGCTCAACTTCCACGGCGGTGAATATGATACGCACACACACCACCCGCATCTCCATGGGGGCTGAGACGTCGCTCGATGGCGAGGATCGAGGGTATGGGATCCGGATCTGGGCATGTAGACAGTAGACTAGTAGACGTACTTATGCGACTGTGAAAGCGAAAACAGGCCTGATTACTGCGAGCATATCGAGAGCGATATTGATATAAGTATCCAACGAGAGGCGGAATAACATAGCGCGTGGCCGCGGCCCAACTCTGAAAAACCACACTCACCGCCGCCCTCATCCATCCATCCAGCCCCTCTTCATGAATCATCTCCATGCTCCCTTCCGGGGAACCACCTCCACACGGTGCAACCTCAGACTGGCAGCGTGATCGCAGCTGGGAGACGTGGACGCCATGATCAGTGCAGCGACGGCGTCCGTCCACGCATCGCCTGCGTCCTGTACCGCCCACGACCGCGCCCCAGCCTCCATCGCTACGGGACGACGTGTCACGGTCATACTGCGATATATCCACTGCGGCTGGCGCTGTGTCTTGGTCGGACGGCGGAGCATATGTGCGAGCCGAGGTCGCGCAGCATGTACGGGACCTCTCTCCAGAAGTCGCGATGTCTGCGTTGCGTGAACCGCATGTGATTAGGATTAGCGAGTGCGCTTCCAGAAGGCCGCCCTAAACGCGGGGAAGCGAAGCGAAGTGCTGTACGTACGGGATGAGGTCTGCGCCCGAGGCGCCGTATGTCGAGTAGTTGTAGTACGCCCCGAGGGCGAAGTACGCCACGAACGCGAGGAACAATCTGCACGCATGCACGAGGGTTGTGCGGCCAGTTGAGCCTCGCAAACACCGACAAGCGATCGCGGAGGGAGCACTCACAATAGGAAGAAGTACCCAAGCCCGGACCCGACCGACTCCTGTTCCTTCTCTCCGCCGGACCCTGACTTGTCGTCCCCGCCTTTGCTGGGGTCCTTCGTACCCTCGTCTGGTGGGCTTTCGAACAGACAGCCCGCCGGTGCTTCCCACTGGATATAGAGATCCTTGCCGTCGTACGAGGTGAAGTTGAGGTTCGCCATGTTGGACGAGCAGAGCAGTTTTACGTGGAGATGTTGCGGTATTGGGTCCGAGCCGGCGGGGCTAGGATACGACGAGCCGGCGAACGTCAATTGAAGGCCCTTCGGTGCTGGAGCGCATATAACCCGTGAACACCAATTCTATGGGGATCGAGTACACGAAAACGTACAGGTAGTGGCCTCGTATGACACGGCGCTTGCGGAGGAGTTGGCGAGGGGGATGACGGAGAGGACCTGGTCGTCTTTTCCGTTCTTCTTGGTCGTCCTCACGAGACACGCTCGTGTGCCGGACGGACACTACGGACCCGTCGATGAAATTAGCCCCTGCAGCCCCAGAAACGCACGCATACAAGGGCACACCTGATCCTCTGCCGGGACATCCTTCTTCGTTGTCAAGTCCTCGCACAGGTTAAAGGAGAGTGTGTCGTGTATTGTGGACGGAGGGAGGCTGATGTCGCGCTCGGCCGCGAACTCGCCCTTGAGGCCGGTGAGGTCGTACTTGTCCTGGCCGATGGTGACATGGCAGTCGAATGGCTTCTGGTCGTCCTGTGCGGCGACGAGTGCGGAAAGGAGCGTGAGGAGGACGGCGCGCGAGACGGGGTGTCTGTGAAACGACGGCATGGCGAGCCGAGCCAGCTGTATGCTCTCGGGACCGAGGCTAGAAACTAAGCGGAGAGGAGAGAGAAGGAACGAAGGGTGAAGCTGAAGACGGAGACAGAGACAGTCGGCCGGCGCAGCTCTCGAAGGTGTGATGATGGTAGACTTGCAGCGGAGACCGGCGTTGTGCCCAGTCAGTGCGGGTGCGCGCGTCCTCTGCCCGCCGTTGTGGCACAGTCGCGTACCGAGGACCCCGGGTGCTGTATTACGTAAGAAACGCGTCAGGCATGGGGACCTCGGGGAGTGCTGTATGGAGAGGGAGGACGCGTAAACGAGACGCGTCAGTCTCTCTGCTTTAACTCAACATTATAGATCTTGGCCACGATCTCCCATATAAGTGCTTGAACACATCCTTGGCCGCCACCTTGTACCACTCTCTCCCTCCGATGGCCACCATCCGGGACCTCGTCGCCTCCATCTACTTCGAGAAACAGGAACCAGGAACTGCCCTCTGTGCTCAGCACGCGCTCAACTCTCTCTTGCGTTAGTGCAATAGACTTCCTTCTCACCGTCTTCAACGCTTACCTCCGTTTTGTATTCTACAGAGGCACACTATGTAAGCCTCTATTTGATCCATCGCCATATGAACGACCCTAACAAATGCGTGCCAGTACTCTCCCGCGGAGCTGGCAGACCTTGCGCGCGACCTAGATCAAGACGAGAACCTTGCATTAGATGACGATGCGCCTGCAGCTACGAGCAATAACATGGACGACTCAGGTGCGTTCCTAGTGAATATCCATCTTCCATATTATCCCCGACATCGGTCGTGGCGCAGGCTTCTTCTCCGTGCAAGTCATGCAGAGAGCCCTGCAGAACTTCGGTCTCGAGTGCGCATTCATTCACCTGGAGTAGTTTGATCCCACCTCACAAATCTGACCCTCTTTTATGTTCCTAGTCTCGTTCCATGGGAGGCAGAGACTCAGAGACCCTACCATCCACACCCTGAGTACGCCACCGGGTGGCACCTGTGCTAAAAGCCGTCCGCTGACTGTGTACTTGCTGCGGCAGAACTCAACTGGCGTTCATCCTGAACCATGACCTCCATTGGTACACATTGCGCCGTTTTGGAAACGTCTCCCTCGACCTAATCCTGAGGCTGATCCGGGTGGCGGTTTCTGGTTTGACCTCAACTCCATGAACGATACCCCGCAACGGATTGGAAACCTCCACCTAGGCATGTTCCTACACCAAGCACGCATCAACGGTATGCACCAGCTGCTAAGCCTCGTCGCCCAGTTGTGCCACAGTCGATTTACCAACTTCGTTTTACAGGCTACACAATTTTCGCCGTGACCCAGAGAGACCCCACGGAACCGCTCGCCCTCCCCCGCACGGCAGTGGACGAGATGTTCGCATACATCGAGGAGCCCACTGGCCATTACCCCCACTCCTACGCTGCTGCCGCCGCCGCCGCCGCCGGAGCAGGCGCGTCCTCGTCCCAACCGCACATCGAGGGCTTCGAGGACGAGGACATGGAGCTCCAGGCCGCGCTCCAAGCCTCCCTCGGCGGCGGCGACTACGGCGACTACCTCCCGCAGCGCTTCGCCCCCTCAAGCATCCCAGGCCCGCAGCGCGCGCCCGACGACGACGTGATCATGGTCGAGGACGAGGACGAGGACGAGGACGCGGCGGGCGCGCACGTGCGCACGCTCGCGCGCGTGCAGGAGCAGCCCGAGCCCGCGGACCAGGTCCTCGCGAGCATGGCGCGCCAGCGCGCGGTCATGGAGCAGATGCGCCGCGAGCAGGAGGTCGCGCTCCAGGAGCAGTACGAGGAGGAGATCGCGCGCATCGACGCCGCCGCGCGCGCACGCCGCGCTGCCCGCGCAGGTGTTGGTGTTGGTGCTGGCGAGGACGATGAGGGCGAGGGCGAAGACGAGGACGCGATGCTCCGCCGCGCGATGGCGGAGAGCGAGGCGCTGGCACAAGCGCTCGCGCACGGCTCTAGCTCTAATAGCAATCGTGGTGGCTCGGGCTCGGGCTCTCCCCCAGACGAGGGCGGGGCGGCGACACCGCATGCGGCGCAAGGACAGGCGCAGGCGCAGGCGTGGCAGCAGCACAGGGTGTACGACGACGAGGACGCGGAGCTCCAGGCGGCGCTGCGCGCGTCGCTCGAGACCGTCCCCACCGGGTTCCGCGTGCCCAGCCCGCCGCCGATACCCGCCCCCGCCCCCGCCCCGCCTGCTGTTTCGTCGGCGCAGGGCACGGAGGCCCTCGTGCCGCCCCCGGTTCCAATGCCGATACCGACACCGATACAGCGGCAGGCGTCGTCGGACGTCGAGACGGAGTCGGACGCGGGGAGCGAGGGGCCGCAGTCGGTGCAGCCGAGCTTGGAGGAGATCAGGAGGATGCGGCTTGCGAGGTTTGGTGGTTGACCGTTGACGCGTTGACGGTTGGTTTTTGACGATCGGTGGTTCTGTGGTATGCGGTGGTTAGCCTGGGGGTTGGTTGTGTGCATCTTTGTACGTGCTTAATGGTAGACTGGAACGCAGTGTCCGTGCCCGTGTCATGTCTGTGTCCGTGTCCGTGTCCGTGTCCGTGTCTTTCTCCGATCGGTGGCAGGGAATTGCGCATATATGGCGCATTCTCGCTCTTCGCGAGCAATTTCCGATCGAGAGGTTCGTATTGTCAGAATATTCTGTCCGTAGGGCGCGCCTTGTGGTTCATACAAGATTTTCGATCGATTGGCCGAGATCAACGCGAAACATGGTACAATTAATATTGTAACGACAGTCCGCCTGGGCTTTTGAATATACCACCTGATGCCATGTAAGTACCTGAAAGACGTTCGAGCACTCGGTTCTGTTACGGGTCCGGGCAGGAGACCAATTACACGTCGAACCAGATCGTCCCACCATCTCTCATAAAGAAGAATGTGTTCCCGTCGAGAGAGAAAGCTAGGTGGGACACCCGGGCATTCCGAGGTTGGAACGCCGATACGCACGCCCTATCGCGAGTCCTCCACACCCGCACGGTGTAATCCCATGATGCTGACGCAATGTATCTCCCGCAAGGAGAGAAACATGCTGTGTGAACCTCCCGTTCGTGTCCCTTGAGCCGGAATACCTGGGCGCCCGTGCGTGTGTCCCAGACCCTAACCGTCCCATCCTTCATCGCTGCCAACAGCAACCGCCCATCTGGCGAGAATGCTACCTCATTCGTCCCGCCCGGAGGTCGAAGGATGAGCTGTGGGCCTCCCAGCTGGTCCTCGATACTGTAGATTTTGACCATGCCAGACCACGATATGGTGGCGATGCGTAGACCTTCAGGGTCGAAGGGGACAGACCTCATCAAGTCGTAGCGTATATATCTCTGCGGGCTGTCTGGACCAATGACTTTGTGCAGCTTGCCCGACCTGGGGTCCCAGATGCAGTACTGAGTGTTGGACACGGAGCCGAGCCAGCGTCCATCGCGGGTGAACGTGACTTGGACCTTTTCGCTGACCTTATATGTCATGGTCTTCGTGGTGTCAAGGACATGAAGCGGGCGGAATGTAGATGCGTCCCAGATCCGCACGATTGCGGTACTGTCCCCAGACGCAATAACAGTGCCGTCAGGAGACCATGCACAACTAGTGATAGCTGACATCAGGAAAAACCTCCCGCCCTAGTTAGCGATAAAATAGTGATACTCGCCACTAATCTAGCTATCCAACCAATATTTGTGCTGGCCACCATAAACCCTCCTGTTACAAGTCCCATAGGGTGCTTAAAAGCCATATCTTAGCATATTATCTTGCTGGAGCACAGATGTTGATGAAAAGATAGGTTTACCTTCGGTGTGGTGTTGAAGTGCATCGGCGCTTGAGGGTGGAGGCCATCGAGCGCCCAAGCAGCGTCGCAGCTCAAGTCGAAGTAAGCCTGCCCTGAAGTGGGCGCTAATCGTCTCCAGGAGCCGCGCCGCTGCGCCTTGCAACAGTTTTTCCATCCATCGTCGTCTCGACTCTCACCTGGCTTTCGTTTTCGTTCACCCTATGCTTGACATTTTCATTTCTGATCTTGTGGTATGTTCCGGCACTATTCAGCACATTCAACACCCAACTGCCAAGATGGTCCGAGTGGTCTACTGGAGTAGGTACGTTTTCGCTGCTCTCAGTACTTGGAAACGGTCTGTAACGCTACTATTACACGCCTGGAGGTTAGGTTAACTAAAGACAGGTTATGTGGACACAGGAGTATGCATAGCGTCGGTACGTACTTTCACTTGAGCTGTCGGCTCGTCGTCTTTACATTGAGCTTCCGTCCCTTTCCGGAGTTGAAGTCCCCCTCCCGGTCCTCTGGTCTCCGTATCTGACAACGCCCTGCGGGGCTCCTCCTCGACCTCCGCTATTGTAGTGGTGCGGGCGTGCAGCGCTCACTGCGAGGTTCTTCGGGTATGCGTGCCCGTCACGCTACTTGTCCGACTCTCGTACTCGTACTAGACAATACGAGCTTCAGGTTGCATCAAAGGTGCGTGGCGTCACACGGGTGGTTGCTCGCTGTCTTAGTCATCGGAGAGGGCTGGCCTCGGGCAAGCAGATAGCCGTGATGGTGAGGTGGGTTCCTTCGCTGTGTATGTTTGTGAGTGCAAGCATGGCCTCACGCCGGCACAGAACGTTGCGGTTTGACTCAAGTGCAATCTGCAACGTTCTGATGACTTGCTTGCACGTCCCGAAGCTGGTGGAGCAAGTGTTCAGGCAGGTAAGTTTTCGATGCTGTTTTTGGTGGGCCCTCTTCGCAGGCTGTTGGGATACGAGGGAATCATGGTAGAGCGGAGGTACGTGAAGTCCATGTCCTGTGTCTGTTGTCATGCAGTTCTGATCCCGTCTCCTGCTTTGTTGTGGCAAGGGGAACCCGAGTGGTTCAAGGCAGTTTTTGGATACCTAGTGGGCTGTGTATGCCCGACGCCTGTTGGTCTTCTTTGTAGTTGTACTTGCTGTTCGTAGATAGGAAATGCAATGAATTGAGCCCTACAATGCTATGTGCGATGTGGGTTTCGTGGTCCCTGAGAAGACTATTGGGTGAATATCTCAAGGAATATCTGAGCTATTCTGATGCTATTCGCCGCTCGTGAGCGGGGGACTTAAGTCATTAGGCTAATCAGCTAAATTCGATAATTAGCGATATATCGCGTCGAATATGATGGGAGGTTTTTCCTGATGCCGAAGCATGCCCTTCAAGCACTGCAGTCTTGCATGCATCTTGACTGATGTCCCAAACCACCACCTTGTCGTCATTTTCACCGCTGGACACGAGGTATTTATTGTCCGGGGAGAATGCGATAGCCAGCACAGGCCAGAAGGTGTGAGCAAACCATCGCTGGATGGCTATTCTACTGGCATCATGGATGCTGTAGATGATGATGGTATTGTCCAGAGATCCACTAGCCACGAACCTGCCGTCAGGGGAAACCGCGAAAGCACATACAGTGGACCTTCTCTGACCCACGGACATGTCTGATTACGATTAGTACATCTCTAAGTTCACGGTACTAGATGAGCGTCAAAACTTACTTGTACCAGGGTCCAGGTTCACTGTTCCGCGTTGGGACTGCACGGCGTGCTTCTTTTGGAGCTCGGAAACTTTAACCCAGACTAACCGCCTGTTGGCGTGAAGGCCGCCGATATTCGCCAGGACCCATGTGATTCTATGGCTGGGGAACAGGAGCAGGGCCTGTCGTAGCTTTTCATATGCGGAATCTTGATGTTGAACCAGAGGATTCGCATAGTCGAAGATGTTTGCAAGAATCACGGAATGCAGCTCGAGTGAAACCTCCTTCAGCGTTGGGTGATCGTGGAATTCCTGAAGCCACTTGAGAACCTTGGAAGGGTCGCGATCGACTTCCCTGTACGGAATGTGTAGTACCAAGGAGTGGAGCCGAGGCCAGTCTGATGGATGCAAGAATAGATCTGGCATGGGCCCTGGATTCAGGTGGGAGGCATGAGTATTCGCAGAACGGTGCGAGGATCGACAAACCTGCCTTCAAGTTGCAATATTGTGAGGCTCTCTACGGTGGACGGCGCTAACTCGAAGTTTGAATCAAGCAGCAAATCGCCCACAGATCCTTCGAAGTTGTCTCCTGGTGGAGCCAGGCAATCGGTCTGCAAGCACAGGTCCCGTAACTTAGTTTTGATAGTTGCATTGAAGACGACGAGGTGGGAGTCACTCACTATTAGGGTCTTCAACCGCATTTGCTTAGATAGGCGTCGTTTGAGGACATCGAGAGGTGCTCGCTCTGCCGTCTTCTAAATTATAACGTTCTGGCAAGTGAGATGGGCCATGTTTGGGAACGCTAAGAGTATTCGGGCAAATGGCAAACACGTCGCGAAGGAAACATCAAAGACATGGAGAGTACGAATGTGTGTTCCGAACCGATGGAAACAAGTGAGAGTGGAGTGTTGTAGGATAGGGTTGTGTGTCTTCGAGGTGAACCCGACTTCCGACAGATTCGGGAGAAGGTGAAGGTGAGGAAAGGGTGGAAAGTCGGTCGGCTTTAGGAGAACGATTGAGTAGATGAAAGGTTTCAGATGAGGGTTCTCTTGGAGGAACTCGACAAATGAGAAAACTTGGTCTCTGCGCTGGAATTTGACCCGAGAAAACAAGACGCGGCGACTGCAAGGAAGGAGCTGGTGGCATGTGAGGGAGAAGCTGCGAAGCGTTTTGGCAGAGCCATGAGAATTCTCGACGACCCGCTCAATGACTTCCCAAGGCAGTCGAGGGGGGTCCATAGCGAGGACAGGACGGTGAAAGGGCTGAACAAGAACGAGGAGCGCACCATGAGTAGGACCACTGGATACTTATATCGATGGCTGTTGTTGAGAACAGACAATCTGCACAGGCCGGTCGACGTGAAGTCACAGGACTCTCATTCACACCTGGGCGGCATGATCCAATTGAATGAAGCCCAGCTTCGGATGACCAGAAGGAATATTCTGATATCGATATGGCTGTACGCGAACCATGACAATACCCTAAATGGAATATTTCTCAGCGTTCATGAGAACGCCCACAAGGAAACGACCGCACCTTCTCCATGCTGTTTGAGTCTGAAAGGACCAAGGAGAAAGACAAACCATTAATATATGTTCGTGTCGCCTGACGAGCAAGAGAACCAACGAGTAAGCATAGTGACAGGAAAACTGAATTTCATGATTACACACAGCTCCAAACACCAATTGGAACATGGAACAGAACAAGGATGACGAGTAGCGTCCAACTGAGGCGGTGAATAAAACAATAGACGGACTGGAAACAAGCGCAAGACCGATTTGGCGAACTTACGGGACAGCGCTGGTAGACAACGAGCTCATTCCCGGTCTCCGGAACAACGAAGTGAAATCAAGCAGGAACACGCCCAGACAACAGTCCTCGACAAGGTCCTGCAGGTCCCGACTCCTGAGAAATGCGCTTTCACTGCGCGACCATGAGCGCCCGGATCTGGACGGTCCCATCGTGCGAGCCCGACGCAAGCGTCGAGCCGTCCGACGCGAACATCACCAACGTGACGTTGTCGTTGTGCTCGTTGTACGTCTTCCGGTGCGCGCCGTCCGCCGCGTCCCACATGCGCACCATGTTGTCCGACGCGGCCGACACGACGGACCGCCCGTCGGGCGAGAACTCGACCACGTTCACCATCCCGTCCTGCTCGTGCCCGCTCAGCTCGCACTCGCGTTCGCCCGCGTACGAGTCGCAGATCTTCACCGTCGCGTCGCTCGACCCCGACGCGACGTGGCGCCCGTCAGGCGAGAACGCGATCGTCCACACGGGCCCCGTGTGCTCGTGCATGATGACGAGTGCCTCGCCCGTGCGCGTGTCCCAGATGCGGCTGGTGCTGTCGTCCGACGCGGTCGCGATGCGCCGGCCGTCGGGCGCGAACGCCGCCGCGCACACCATCCCGCGGTGCCCCTCGAGCACGCACAGCGGCTTCCCGTCATGGAGTGCCGCCGTCTCCCAGACGCAGCACACGTTCTCGGTCCCGCCCGTCGCCATGAGGCGTCCGTCGGAAGAGAAGAGGATGAACGTGACGACGGTCTCGTTCGCGGTAAGCTTCCGCGCGAGCTCGTACGTCTGCGCGTCCCAGAGGTGCAGCGTGCCGTCGCCCGCGCCGCCGACGAGGTACTTGCCGTCGGGCGTGTACGCGAGCGCGTAGATCGTGCACCCAGGGCTTAGCCGCAGGTGCTCCCGCCCGTTCGCGACCGCCCAGATGATGACTTCCTCGTCGTACGACGCGGACGCGAGGTGGATGTTGTCGCGCGAGAACGCTAGCGCATATACCGTGTCCGTGTGCCCGACGTCGCCCTGTAGGGGCACCTTGTACCTCGCGTTGTTGTTCAGGGCGTCCCAGAGGATGATCATCGCGTCCTCGGAGCCGCTCGCGAGGTGCTTGCCGTCTGCGGAGTAGACGAGCGCGGACACGGAGCCCTCGTGCACGCTCGTGGGTGCACTCCAGTCGGGTCGTTTGCCCTGGGCCTTCTCGCTGGGCTCTCCCGTCTCCTCGTCCTCGTCGTTACTGTCACCGTCACCGTTGTCGCCAGTGTCGGGACTCTCGTCGGAGTCGTCGTCAGTGACATCGTCGCCATCAGCGTCATTGTCGTCGTCGGCATCTTCATCGGGGCCATCGGGAGCGTCATCGCCGCTATCGACATACGGGAGGTTTGCTCCTCCATGGGTAGGGATTCCAGATGGGTATGCGGCGCTGTGAAGGGGGTATGAGAATTCCGCCGGCGGCGGCGGCGGCGGCGGCCGCATGCCCCAAGGCATCGCTAGGGGTACATATGTTGGTGGGAGGTCAAGTCTCGTGGGCACAGTGGCATGTTGAGGTGCATAGGCCGAGGTATACATCGACGAATAATCCATGTTATACGGGAGATCCACGGGCTGCTGGTGCGGCCCACCCTGGTGATGCTGCCCTTCTTGCTGGTAGGGCACGGTATATGCGTACTCTATACCCGGCTGATAGTACATGCCCTGCTGGTATTGCATCTCTTGTGGATACTGCGGGGCCGGGGGGTAATAGGTTGGGACGCCCGTCGCACCGTAGGAATATCCGGGGAATGACAAGCCGGAGCGAGTACATTCATCATAAGCTGACGTGAAGTGTTAACGACCACGTTCGCCCAGTAAATGCTCGATGAACTACCTTGTCGGCGATTCGAGGGATAACAATCTTCATAGTACCTCATCCGTTTGTCTTGGTGCGCGAGCTCGTCATCGACGGCTTCTTCATCCTTGTCCTTGCGCTTCCCAATGGGCTCGCAGTAGATAGATAAAGCACCCACTACCATGACACTCACTATCAATTCCCGTCACAAGGGCATGGAGGTCTGAGGACGTACCACCTCTCTCGTCGAGTTCGAAAGGGTTAGCGGGCATGGGGTTATGTCCGGAGAGAACACCTTGGTAGTGGGGGAAGGCAGGGGGAGTGTGAGAGGCACGAGGAGAGACCCGAGTATTAAGTAATACCTGGCGAGGAGTGTGAGGGTCTATAAGAATACATGGCATGAACATCCCGTACAGCTTGTGGACCGCGGCCTGTCAGCACAGCCCACATGCACTGTGACCTGCGCTAGAAAAGAACATGGCTGTTTCTTTGTCGCCGAATACCTTCGAGAATGTGTTACGAGGTCAACTGTGGCATCCAGGAATTATATGGGAGAGGAAATATCCAGGACGGATATCATCATAACGGTAGGTGCTGGGTGTGCTGGTCCAAGGCGTTCAACTTCAAAGGCTGCTGGCAGTGCTGCCGCAAGTTCCCTCGCGGGCGCCTTTGCCATTGGGATGATCGTCACGTTCACCTCAAGATGCCCATTCGTTGGTCGACCATTCGCCCTCTCCACCTTACCATTTCTTTGCGTCTACATAACTTGTGCACGCCCAACGGATATCGCTATATTACTACTTGTTCCGCTGCTTCCGGCTCCTTAAAGGCACTCGCGAACAAATTCGAGTCGAACGCATACATCTATCTCCGCAGCGCAGGGCCGCGGCCAACGCCCCCCTTCCTCGACTGCACACCGAAACTCTTTCTCCAGATCTGCTATGGCTGCCCAGGCGGAAATAGTCGCGAAGTTGTCGGATAACTTCGAGAAGGCGCGCAGCTCGGGAGATCTCCTGTTCTTCCCGTCCAGTCTGCACACGCATTCGGAGAACGGCGTCGAGGTGCGCTCTTTGTGTGTCTCATTCTCTGTCCTGCTGATACTAGTATCCGTGGGTTGAGGGTAGTTTCAAATCCGTCTATGCCCGGCACTGCAGGACAAGCCCCGTCTCCCCACACCTGACTTCGGCCCCGACGCCCCGCCACCCGAAGAGCAGGAGAAGAAGCGACCTGATCCGTTCGCCCCACCATACAACGCGAATCTGTTCTTGGGCGAGGTGCGTGATGAAGCGGAGGGGAACGAGTACGTGATCCTGGTTAGTGTGCCGCTGCGCTGCGCGAGTAGAGGGTCGGACGGCGATTGACGGGGACGTTGCCCCATTCCATGCATTCATCCATGGTGCCGGGATGCAGTTCAACAAGTTCTCGGTGGTGCCGCACCATTTCATGCTCGTCACGAAAGGTACGCCCTCTCCGAGCCGCCGGTGTTCTTTGCAAGCTAACGGCAAACTGCAGAGTTCCGGTCCCAGACCTCCCCGCTCCTCCCTGCGGACCTCGTGCAGACATACCTTTTCCTAGTCGCAGCGAAGAAGGCGGGCCGGAAGTTCTTCGCATTTTACAACTGTACGTCGCCTCTAGACTGCGCATACATACATCGCGTCCGCACCCTGATCGCGCCCCGATCGGCCTTGCAGGCGGCGACCTGAGCGGCGCGAGCCAGCCACACAAGCACGTCCAGTTCCTGCCCTTAGACGACGACGGCCCGCCAGTAGAGCGGCTCGCGCGGAGCACCAAGCTCGACCACGACAGTAAGCATCTCTCTCAAATTTATTGCACATGCGCCGAATGAAGCTCTTGTCCGCCGGCACTGCAGGCCGCCCATTCAGCATCACGACGCTCCCCTACGCGAACCACGTCCGCCGGCTGCCCTCCTCCCTTGCGTTCTCCTCCCCGGACGAGCTCGAGCCCGTGCTCGCCGACGCCTTCCTCTCGACGCTCGACCTCGCGATCCAGACCGTGCGCCACGACGCGTCGTACCCCGCGGGCGCGCCATCCTTCAACGTCCTGCTCACGCTCGAGCACTTGCACGTCGTGCCGCGGCGGCACGAGACGCACGTGCTCGCGGGCACGGGCGAGAAGCTGAGCGTGAACGCGCTCGGGTTCGCAGGGATGTTGCTCGTGAAGAGCGAGCGCGAGCTTGCGGCGGTCAAGGAGGAGGGCGTGGGCAACATCCTGAGGGGCGTCGCGCTGGAGGGCGGGCTCGAGGCGACGACGGACGCGCATCGGGTCGCAGATGACCAGCTCCAGTAGCGTACACTTTAGAAGGGTGAAGAACCTTTTGAATAAAGAAGCTATTAACAGTAATGAGCGTCAGGTCATGACTTCCGCTTCCACGTTCTCCGGGCCCCTAGATTTACTTGCAAGCCAACGACAAATGAAGAGTTCGATGGGGCATAAGTGATAAGTATGGTCCTTGCTACATCTCCGTAGCTCAAGTCTCAAGAGGCCTGGTAGATAGCCGGGCCCGCGACGATGTGCTCGTTGAGCATCGAGATGTTGTGCGGCGTGACGTACGTATCCGCGTCCACGACCGCGACGAACATCGTCCCGCTGATCACGTAGTCGGCCGGCTGCACGGTCGTGCCCGCGTGCTCGCCCGTCACGGTCAGCTTCGTGTATGTCGTGTTGAGCTGCGAGACCCACGCGACGTATGCTGGGGGCCCCAGCGCGGACGTGCTCGTCGTGTACGAGCGGTCGGGCCCGACGGGCAGGCCGGGGCTCTCCCACTGGAGGCTGAGGACGAAGCCGGGGGCGGAGAGCGGGTGCGCGCGGTCGTGCGTGACTGCGGGGCCGTTTTCTTGCAGGCTGTACAGGGTCGACGCGTTCGGGTTGTTCTGCAATGAAGGCGACTGCGTGTCAGCTTCGCTCCCACTCCGCATACGGTTACGGGCAGACTCGGACGCACCAGGATGGTCAACGCGGGGAAGTTCTGCCACGCGATGCGGGTGTTGTCCTGCGGGCAGCTCGCGATGTAGGGCGCGAGGAGGGTCCAGGCCATGCTCTGCGAGATGGAGGGCTCGAAGAAGACGGGCATGGGGAAGAGGCCCTCGAGCTGGCGGAAGACCATCTGCTGGCGGCCCTCGGTCGCGATGGACTGCAGGAGGAGGTTCGCGGCGGCGCGTGAGGCGAGGTGCTCGAGAAAGCCGTACACGCCGGACTCGCCGAAGCGCGTGAGCTTCTGGCAGAAGTCGAGGAAGTCGCGCACGCTCGCGAAGGGGTAGGCGTACGTGCACCGCTGCGCGGCGACGCCCTCTGCGGTAGACGTTCGTTGGAGTCAGTATCATTATCATGTGCACGATGGAGGGGCGGGATGACGATAACGGCATGGGGGAGGGAACTTAGAGATACGGACTGCCGATGATGTTGGTGAGGAGGTTGGCGTGCGCGACCTCCTGGTCTGCCATGAACTGGATGAGGAAGCGGTCGTCGGCGGTGAGGCCGGCCGCTTCGAACTCGGAGACGGAGAACTTCGCAAGGCCGTATTCGAAAAGGTCGAGCTCGATGTACTCCTGGTAAAGGGCCAACGTCTATGTGATTCCGCACTGAATGAGATGCGGATGCGATGGTAAGACGACAACGTGGAGAAGACATACCAGCGACTGAAAGTCGAAGTCCGACAAGGGCCGGTACAGAGGCGTCGTATTAGTCCCTACCCCCCCAGCAGGCATGAAGGACCCGACCTCTGGGACGGTGGTCTCTCCGGGCGGGGCAGGCGGCTCATATGTGTGCCAAGGAGCTGAGACGGATGATATCCCCGCGGGGGAACCGGTGGACGGGGATGGGGTGTATTGAGAATGGTCGGTGTCCACTTGCGGGGCAGGTGCGCCGATGGCGCTGAGAACGAGGGTGGATACGAATACGACGATGTGCACTAGTTTGTTAAGGCCAAGCATATTGAAGCGCGGGAGTGTGCGACGTTGCGTCGACGTTCCTCGCTGCACTGGAGTCTGGCACTTATGTGCGTCCTAGGTCGCCTCTTGTTGGTGCTTAACGCACGCGAAGGCCGGGAGACGATGGTCAAAGACTGTGGAACGATACTTCTGGCATGACGCCTTGGGCGAAACGCATCGCACGCACACTAAGCGGCCTTCCCGGTAAGGCGAGGAGAGAGGTTGAAGTGATCTATACGTAGCACATGTCAAATGGCGGAAAGAGGGAGGCGAATGAACTGTCCACGTTGGTGTACAACGGGCGCGACGCATTTATACTAAGGTGCGTAGGCTCGGTTAGGGTGAGGGATATTGGCCGCGTGATGGAGATAATTTGAGCCTGAAACATACAGAACCCGAAGAACGTTCTTGAAGAAGCATGTCTTATACATACTGATGACAAGAATGGGAACGTCACTCTCAGGTTATAGTTACGCTGCCTGGACAATGTCGTAAGTCATTGTCAGCAATATCCAGGTGGCGTCAACACAAACCTTTAAAGCGGTGGAGCAACTCGGGCATTACGGGCCACAACGATCCAAACGAAGGTGGGTGGCTTCCTCGGGTTTTGGAATTCATGTCCACATTGACCACTTCTTTCAGGGAGAATTGGCTGGGCGTCAGCAGTGGCATCAGCGATCGCTGCATCGTCGAACCCTTGCAAGGGCGACAGCTAAACTATGTAGCGTCGCCGAAATGCGAGGTAAGCTATACCCAGGCCGTGGAGTTGGATACGATTTGCACTGCACCTTACAGAGCGCCCCGAAGGCAGGGAAGGTCCTTCCACCACGATCCGAGCAGCTGCCAGTGCCAGACGTGATTTGGATAACCACAATGACGAGGAAAGAGAATACCCTTCGCCCCTGCGGTTTTATCTCACTAATTGAGGGTAAGTATAGCTCCGCACCCGTTTGGGGGGACGATGCATACTTTTAATATCCCAAAAGACCTGACCTTGAGCGCGCGGCGATGGCCACAGCTCGGAGCTGACGTGTTCATTGAGCCTCCGGCATTGTCACTAAGCATTCCATCGTGTCGAGACACACCTCTCAAACTGTACATCGAGGCCTAGAGACATTTGTAGCATGAGTAAGGCTCTCAAGCACTAGTACTCAGCGTGTCTGCGCGGTCGAAAATTCGTGAACTTGAAACTGCGCCGCGGCATGCCACGACAGTGGGAGTAGTTGATTGCATCGGCGCCAGTGGAAGCACGGTCTCAGGCTGCCCCTGCGCGGAGCCATGAATTATCAGCAGTGACACATACCTTGATATGAAGCATTCGGTGAGCTTCTGGATCCGGAGTGGTATCGTAAGTACTTGCCAGTTGTGGTGGTTTGGTGGTGGTGGCAAAGTGGTAGGCGTCTGATATTGGCGCCACTTTAGGCACAGCCGCGATCCCGGACCGTGGTTCCGGCCGCAGCCGAGGCTGTCGGGAAACCTTACTCAATGACTGTCATGGCCCTGGAACTACTGTTTGATGCTTTTCCTGACAACTTCGTCCCTTGGATAGGCGGAGGAAGTATGTACTTTCCTTTACATGACTTGGATCTCTTATCATGTCCACGCCAGCAGCGGCATTGAACTAGTTATAAGCATGGCCAGGCCCAACTGCGACTGCGGTACCGGTATCAAATACTGGCAATGCATAGCAAACCGCAGTAAGTTCGCCTACCTCTCTGCTCCTTAGACTGCGACGGTTTGATGACACACATTGCATTATCCAGTTGGCTAGTTCTGGTCGCTATTGCGCAGTCGCGTGGACAAGGCATTGGTGGTAGGTAACGCAACTTACGCACGTCTGACAAATCCTTCCATTTAATAACGGCCGCCTTCCTCAAACCCGTCCTAATCCGGACGATCATATGCCAAGACATGGGGGATTCTGTCATTTATCCCCCTGCATAGAATCTCTCTGTGGATCGTCGAACATCGGCTCAGCCTAGCACCAACAATTTTCTTTTCAAACAGCCTCGGACCGGCCCTTCTTGAGATGCGTACGTCATCGCGGACGTTCACCAAGATCTTGTATGTCATCCGCACACGTACCCTTCCTACCAGCCCACGTCTGCAAGGCTCGTCCTTGCTTCGGTCAGCAAGTATGGAAGCCACATAGAACGCCGAGTTCTCAAGGATCATGTATAAAAGCTGGGTCACGGTATGCCCTAAGTACTTCCAATCCAGAAACCACACATCTGCTTTAAATCCCAGTTCCAGCCACACCGCACCCTCATCCTCACCCCCAACCATCCACCGCAAACATGCCCTCCAGCACCACCCCTGCGCTCTTCACCCCCATTCAGCTCGGCGACATGAAGCTCGCCCACCGCGTCGTCCTCGCGCCCCTCACCCGCTTCCGCAACGACGACGCGCACGTCCCGACCGCCCTCGGCGTCGAGTACTACACGCAACGCTCCTCCGTCCCCGGCACCTTCCTCATCACCGAGGCCACCTTCGTCTCGCCCGAGGCGTCCGGCGTGCCCAACGCCCCCGGGATCTGGAACGAAGCCCAGATTTCTGCCTGGAAGAAGGTACGGTGCAAAGTCCGCACTCGTCCTGCACGATGCAGGCTAAACTGACGGCGCGAACTTGCACTTGCTTGCAGGTCGTCGAGGCCGTCCACGCGCAGGGCTCGTACATCTACCTCCAGCTGTGGGCCACGGGCCGCACGGCCCGCCCTGACATCTTGCACCAGGAGTTCCCGGACGCGCCGTTCACGGCGCCCTCTCCGATCGCCCTGAGCTCTCAGCCCGAGGCCGTTCCCCGCGAGCTCACCAAGGACGGTGCGTGCTTCTCTCTACCTCCTCAGACCTCGACGTTTCGGCGCAAACGCTCACGAGGGATTGCCTGACACTTGCAGAGATCAAGGAATTCGTCCGCTGGCACGCGACCGCAGCGAAGAACGCCGTCTCCGGCGCGGGCTTCGACGGCGTCGAGGTGCACGGCGCGAACGGGTACCTCCTCGACCAGTTCCTCCAGGACGTGTCGAACACGCGCACGGACGAGTACGGGGGGTCCATCGAGAACCGGGCGCGGTTCGCGCTCGAGGTCATGGACGCGGTCGTCGAGGCCGTGGGGGAGACCAAGAGTGCGATCCGGCTGAGCCCGTGGTCGAGGTACCAGGACATGCGCATGACGGACCCGGTGCCGCAGTTCACGTACCTGGTTGATCAGCTCAAGCAGCGCCACCCGAACCTGGCGTTCCTCCACGTCGTGACGCCTGGGGCTCCGGGCGCCGAGGGGCCGGAGGACGAGTCGGTATGTGTCTGTAATTTGTCTGTGATTGCTGGATTATTAGGGTTATCGCTTATACATCTCGTCATGGACAGCAAACGCACTTCATCCACAAGCTCTGGGCCCCCCGTCCAGTCATCACCACCGGCGGATACCAGCGCGAATCCGGGCTCAAGGTGGCGGAAGAGACTGGCCAGCTCATCGGATACGGGTCGCTCTTCCTGGCTAACGTATGTCCGGTTGTTTTCCCTGCCTACTCCAAAGTCCTGACGTGTAGAGCTTGATATAGCCTGACCTTCCGTTCCGCCTCCGCGAGGACTTGCCGCTGAACACGCCGGACCCGTCGACGTTCTACTCGCGCCTCACGGCAAAGGGCTACACGGACTATCCGTTCTCGGAGGAGTTCTTGAAGTCGCGGGCTTAAGCCTGGGTCTTGAGGCCTTGAGGAGTGACGTCAGGTGTTCTTCTATTTATTGTATCCCGCAGTTGCTTGCACCTCTTGGATATAGACCTCGGATGGACTCATGGAAATATAATATAATTCATGGTTTGTGACAACGGTGTGTTCTCTGTGCGTCTGAGGTCTCGGACTCGGAATTCGCGTCCGTGCTGACCATTTTCCCCCAAGAGTTAGCAACAGCTCACTGGCGCCTCAGGCTGACGGTCATGATGGCTGCGCCGTAGGACCCTCGCGAGAGGAGTAGATAACCAACACAGCGTCATGACCAATGTGCGAGGTAAGTCCTGTAATAGATCGTAACATTCAGGACAGGGCGAATCGCCATCAGTATCTCCTGGATGGGCGCCTGATGTTGCAGCGGCGATCCCGGCCCCACTGCGGACTCGGAGGTCACCCGGGAGGAAGGGGTACTTAACCTTAATCCAATGGAGGTTTGTTCTGCTCTTCCAACTCTACGTCACAACTTGGACACCCGATGCCACAGAGTAAGTAAGTAGCGATCTGCTGACTACTCTCACTTTTTTTAAAGTTATGGCTCAGGTTCGCCGGTCTGTCTCTGCCACTGGCAGCATCGGACGATGGACACCGTGACGCTGGCACGGTGACGTGCTGCCATACGGTCTTCAAGCATAGTCTGGAAGGCCACATTACACCTCAAGTATCGCTCGCAATCGGTTCGCAGTGATGCGCTACGTTGCAGTAAGCTCTGCCGTCTCTCCAATGACACATATTGTACTAAGGGTGGTCAGAGTGCGGGATTCTGCACGATTTCAAGGGCGATTCTGGGGATGATTCTGAACCCGATTCTGGTCGCCAGAATCATGCAGAATCGTTCAAGATCGAAAAAGCCGCTCCAGAGCCGCTTTTTTCCCCAGAATCACGATTTTGGCGTTGTGATTTTGCCTCAGCCGAGTCATCCTAGAATTGCGGTCCAAAATCGCGCCCAGGATATTAATCGTACTTTCCCACTATGCGTTGGTCCGAGTGGACGCGATTTTGATGGCGATTCTGGGACCAAAATCGCGGCAGAATCGCATTCATGTATGGGAATCTCTCCACCACCCGGCCCTATAGGCAGGGAGTGAGGTTCACGTATAAAAGCCGGGTAGGTCCCCCTTCCAGTACGTATACGGTGCGCATATTTGGCCTTATCACCTCAGCCATACCACACCTTCTCCCGGACCACAAGTTACAAACATGCCCGCCCCTCCTGCGCTGTTTTCCCCCATCCAGGTCGGCAACATCAAGCTTGCCCATCGCGTCGTCCTCGCGCCCCTCACGCGTTTCCGCAACGACGACGCGCACGTGCCCACCGACCTCGGCGTCGAGTACTACACGCAACGCGCGTCCGTCCCCGGAACGCTCCTCATTGCCGAGAGCACCCTCATCTCGCCCGAGGCCTCTGGGATCTCCAACGCGCCCGGCATCTGGAACGACGCGCAGGTTGCTGCCTGGAAGAAGGTGCAGTCGTCTGGACTCTGCGTCCATCCCGATTCCATGAGCAGGTTGGACTGATCGCGATGTGGATGTGGATGGAACTCTTATGGCAGATAGTCGAGGCCGTCCACGCCAAAGGGTCGTACATCTACCTGCAGCTGGGGGCCATGGGCCGGGCGGCCCGCCCCCACGTCCTGCTGAAGGAGTTCCCGGACGCGCCCTTCGCCGCGCCCTCCCCGACTCCCCTGAAGAGCCAGCCCGAACCCGTCCCTCGCGAGCTCACCAAGGATGGTGTGCATTTTCCCTTCCCTTCCGATCCCATCAAGCGTCTGCTGCTCAGCAAGTGTTGGCGAGAGGCTTCGATTTACTTACACATCACTTATGCAGAAATCAAGCAGTATGCAGAGTGGTTCGCGACCGCGGCTCGGAATGCCGTCGAGGGTGCAGGCTTCGACGGCGTCGAAGTGCACGGCGCGAACGGGTACCTCGTCGACCAGTTCCTCCAGGACGTCTCGAACACGCGCACGGACGAGTACGGGGGGTCCATCGAGAACCGCGCACGGTTCGTGCTCGAAGTCATGGACGCGATTGTCGCCGCCGTCGGCGCGACCAAGGCTGCGATCCGCCTGAGCCCGTGGTCGACGTACCAGGACATGCGCATGGAGGACCCCATCCCCCAGTTCACGTACCTCGTGGACGAGCTTAGGCAAAGGCATCCGAACCTGGCGTACCTCCACGTCGTGACGCCTAATGTCCCGTTCGCCAAGGGGCCTGAGGACGAGTCGGTGTGTGTCTTTCGTTGCTGGGTTTATTGGGGTTGCCGCTTAGACATCGACATCTGGTCGTGTGCATGTGTAGCAAACACACTTCATCCACAGGCTCTGGGCTCCCCGCCCCGTGATCACCACTGGCGGATACAACCGCGAATCCGCACTCGAGGTGGCAGAGGAAACCGGGCAGCTCGTCGGCTACGGTCCCCTCTTCCTTGCCAACGTATGTCCCGCCGTTTTTTCGCCCGCTTTCCCAACGTTAACGTTCTGACATGTTGGTTTTGTGCTTACAGCCTGACCTTCCATTCCGCCTTCGTGAGGATCTGCCGCTTAACACGCCGGACCCATCGACGTTCTACACGCGCCTCTCGGAGAAGGGATACACGGATTATCCGTTCTCGGAGGAGTTCTTGAAGTCGCAAGTTTGAGTGCCTTACTGCAGCTCTTCATGCTACCTCTCGGACATTGATCTCGCTTAGACTTAGAGCGATAGAATTAATGAGCAAAGATGTTTCTGGACCTACTGCAGGGATGGATGCACGCAAAGTACGAAAGCGGTCAACCACGTACATACTTGAATTCTACTGACAGAACCACCTCCGTGGTCTTTCGAGGTTAGTTCGACAGTAGCATGGCAAAATCTTGAGCTTTCACTTATCCTGGACGCACTACAACCAAGCGGCTGCGTACAAGTCAACAACCCCGTTCACGACACTGGACCTTCCTAGCTCCTGGGCGTTCCTACTACCAGTACTCGGGGAATGAAGACGATGGATTTGAAGGACGTGCTCACCGTAGTAGCGTAGCTCACCGCAACTCGCTGTGCATATGAATCAGGTGCGCTGTGCACGTCACGTACAGCAAGCCAGAGGTCTCTGACTCGCCTTCCTCAACTTAGATCGAAAATTTGTTTGGAGTGTCAGCCACTGTGCCAGTGCGAGCATGCTGGCCGCTTGACCGGACCTCGAGGAGGTGACTAACATAAGACCACGCGTGCTGTCATAGTCGTAAGGTCACCAAGCGGATAAAATATCTGAAAACCCAGATTGCGCGAGTTGGGAGAGAGGTGGAAGAAGTGGGGGGGTCGACAGAGCAAGAACACCGAGGACCTTGGATCCCAGTTAGGATAGGCGCCGTTCTGTCGGAGTTGCCCGAACTCAGCCACTCACCTAACTTTGAGTGGTAAGCGTATATTGTAAGCGTATGACGTAACTGCATGTACTATACGCTGACGCGGACGTCTCGGTCTTCCCGAGAAACGGTTGCCTTTGCTTGCCCCTCCTGCCACTGTAGTGTATATTTGTATGGCTTGTCTACTTTCTGCAAGCATACGATGGTGATGGGATCTGAACAGTTAGTGTGTTACTGAACTTAACTGGTACATTTCAAGTTTAGTCTTTCAAACCTCAGATCAAGCTCGGATTCTGAAGTCGCGAATCCTCAGCTCTGTCCAATGGGGAATATTCCCGAGCCCACCAGCCTCATCATACACATCGAGGATTATATGGCATCTATTTTAAACGTTTCCAAGTGCAACTGTCATCCTGCAAGAACTGCTCGGGAGTTTGTTGTCCTCCCAGTTTTATCAGCGCATACAGTAAGTACATGACTCTACCAGCACACGGTACGTACGTCCACGGAACCCTCGCCATGCGTATGGACAGGACTGCGTGTACGGCTCCAGTTTTGCTAAGCTACTCACGCCTTACAAATCCCTATCCCTCTATTGATCATCGGCCGCGCCTTCGCAGAACGTGTCCCGATTTGAATGATGGCATGCCTGTGCGCGTGGGTTTTTCAGTTGCTTCTCCTTTTACTCAGACTCGCTTCACGATAGCCACACTACGGGACAGGGCCGCTCCGACACTCTTCCTTCGAAGACAAGCCGATGAGACGCGTACACCACTCGCCGAAGGTACACCAGCGCCCTTACTGACCTTTTCCAAGATGCCGTATGTGACCGACACAGACTCTCGTAGGGTAGTATAAAAGCTCGGTGAACCTCAGCCCACCTTCACCAAACCCTAAGACTGTCCTCGTCAGACTTTTAGCGCTGCTCTCTACTTCACCAGCGACGACTGTCTAAAAGCATGTCCACCACTACTGCCCCTGCACTCTTCTCTCCCATCCAGATCGGCGACGTGAAGCTCGGGCACCGCGTCGTCCTCGCCCCCCTCACCCGCTACCGCGCCAACGACGCCCACGTCCCGACGGACCTCGTCGTCGAGTACTACAAGCAACGGGCATCCGTCCCTGGCACACTCCTCGTCACCGAGGCGACCTTCATCTCGCCCGAAGCCTCGGGCATGTTCAACGCACCAGGAATCTGGAACGAAGCGCAGATTGCGGCGTGGAAGAAGGTGAGCTCATCTGTTCCGGACCCCCCTTCATATTGCATCCACCGCCACGGCTACTGAGCTGCGCTGATTTACTACTAGGTGGTCGATGCTATCCATGAGAAAGGTTCCTATGTCTACCTCCAACTCTGGGCCCTAGGCCGCACCGCCCGACCCAACGTCCTCCACCAGTTGTTCCCAGACGCGCCTTATGTGGCGCCGTCTCCGATTGCTTTGAGCACGCAGCCCGATCACGTCCCACGCGAACTCACCAAAGATGGTGCGCGGTGTTTCCTTAACAATCGACATTGATGCAACCACTAACAAGCCGCTCGAACCACAGAGATCAAGCAGTATGTTCAGTGGTACGCGACTGCCGCCAAGAACGCGGTCGAGGGCGGGGGATTCGATGGCGTGGAAGTGCATGGGGCCGCCGGGTACCTCGTCGACCAGTTCCTCCAGGACGTTTCCAACAAACGCACGGACGAATACGGCGGGTCGATCGAGAACCGTGCGCGGTTCGCGCTCGAGGTCATGGACGCGATCGTTAAGGCCGTCGGCGAGACGAAGGCTGCAATCCGGCTGAGCCCGTGGATGCTGTACCAGGACATGGGCATGGCGGACCCGATCCCGCAGTTCACGTACCTCGTCGACCAGCTGAAGCAGCGGCACCCGAATTTAGCGTACCTCCACCTCATCTCCGCTGGGGTCCCGGGCAGCATTGCGCCGAAGGATGACTCGGTCCGTGTCACTGGCTGGGTTTTCCGCCCCGAACTTGGCTGACGAATGGATATGGATGTTGCGCCTCGGACGTCTAGCAAGCCCACTTCATCCATAAGCTCTGGGCCCCTCGTCCATTGATCACTACTGGAGGATATGACCGCGAATCCGGGCTCAAGCTCGCAGAGGAGACTGGGCAGCTCATCGGCTACGGTGTCCTGTTCCTCGCCAGCGTATGTCTCTGCCTGGCAGTGTTCAGCCCCGCCGTTCCCCGAGTCTCTGGTGGCCTGACGCATCTGTTTCTTTCGTACAGCCCGACCTGCCGTCCCGCCTTCGGGAGGACCTGCCGCTCAACGAGCCCGACTTCTCCACGTTCTTCACGCGCCTGGAGGCGAAGGGCTATACGGACTATCCGTTCTCCGAGGAGTTCCTGAAGCAGGCTTGAAGGTGAATGTTTAGGGTTTGGACGGGACGGCCCGGGCACTGTTGGAGGTTCTGCGGTTATTACCGCTCCGAATATACTGCTTGATCTAGGATGGGTTAAGGGACTGTACGACTGTAGCAGTGGCTTACTAGTAGAAATTCTCACTACCTTGCCACCAGCATAGAGAAATTGGAGGATACGGTGGAACCAGCCGAAACCACACTTGAAGGCGAGTCCGACTCGGGCCGATGATTCCGAGCGCCTAAAGCGATTTGAGCGTTGGCCCCGGTCGGCAAGCCCTCGGAGATCTCTTGCTTTCTCTTCCTACCATACAGCGATACACAATTTCTCCACTCTACCTATCTGGTGGCAGTCTTTCCTCACGCACGGAACAACGATGGCGGTCAAATTGAACTTGAACAAGACATTCAATTTCGGCGGTGGTTGGCAGGTGGGAGGAGGGCTATAGTGCGGTCAGCCGTTGGTTTGTCTCATGGAAAGCCCTGGTGAGCAATCTCGCTGCTTCGTCTTCACGCATATACCCACACCCTACAATCAATTGAACTATGCCAATGGCCGGAGCGTTCACCTCTTGGCTTTCAGGGTGTTCGATTGCTTGTGGTCACGCCCAGCCCTTCTGCTGGCAGCATATAGTCGGCGTTCTCGTCTTCGGGCCATTATTGACGATTATCGGGCCGCCGTGGCTCATGCCGCCGCGCCATGTGAACGATTATGTTGTGACAGACAAGCTTGTGGTCGCATTAGTCCCGACAAGAACACGTTTCGGAACTTCCAACTCCTACCCGGCGCGACCGAACGCGAACATAATCTTCGGGCGACCGCTTTGCGAGGATAATACTCCATTGTCTGAAACTGCACTATATGCAAGATAGTTGAGCCTCACACAGTTGACTTCACGAGGCGTCGCAGGAGTTTGTCACGGCAACTGTCAGTAAGGTGAGTCGTCGTGTCCAATCATGCACGCACTAAGCTTTGACCTTCTCATCTTCAACATAGTCCCGTTTGGCCAGGTTTGCACATGCCAAACACAATTCCTCCGAGATTCAAGTGTTTCGACGAGAATGGCTTCAGGCTCCCATGTAGTCACGGCTTGCGACGAGCCAACATCCACCCTACCGCCCCAGCAAGTGGCAATTTTATGGCATTAGATGCCGGTCTCCGCGGGCCGATTTCATCTGGAGGAGGGCTGCAACTCAATCAGTCCAGCTCCACTCGTCGAAGGAAGGAGCTGAGTTGGGATTTGTGGACAGACATTCATAACCCTATTCGATCGAATCAGGTGGTGCTTCGCCGAGAACGTTCGTATCCGCCTCCATCGACTGCTGAGCGCTGATCGCCCGACTTCCGTTAGGAGAACATGCCGTTTTGCATGTATATCGCCGCACGTGTGACTATCCGTCTGCGGCGGAGGGGTGGGTACAGTCACCTCACGGAGACAGAATTTTCGGGCGTCTTGAGGAGAAGTCACCGGGAGAGCGCCATCATGCATTGAGATCAGCATACTTCGCCACCTCGCTCAAGCAACTCGACGCCAATATGCCGTCAAGTCGACTGACTTCCTCGCATGCCTTTCGAGCTTACTCTTTGTCTTAGAGACGCTCTGACCCCATAACAAAGGCGGTCAGATACACAAGCGTCACGCCGCCATGCCCGGACGTTGATCACGGTGACGTAGAAAACGCAAGCCATGCCAAGCAAGGCCAGTGCATACATGCGACGTCGTCGAGGTCACATATCTTATGTACGAAACCGGCTTCAGATCGAGGCCATAATCCTTCAGTAAGCACCTTTGTCCCTTGTTCATGTCCATATACATCCAAACCTACCTAACGCGCTAGGGGATGCCCCTTGTTCATCGAGACCCCGTTCCGGGCGTGTCGCCCTAGCTCGGTTCCCCCTCGCGGCTGGCACATGAAAGGAAGGCATGCGTCCCGCCACTATTCTCGGCAAGGGGCTGACCCAGGCTAAGGGTAGTATGTCAACCTCTCCGAGTCGTAGGTGTTCTATAAAGCCTTTGGGGCGAACACCGCGGCCCACTCGCGACCAGTACTCCAGTCCCGCTCGCTGTGCTCTCCACTTCATCGTCTATTGGCTATCGTCTTTGCTATGATGCGCGCTCCGTCTTTGCACCGTGTCTTCGTCGTCCCGCTCCTCTCCGCTCTTTGCATAAGCTCTCATATCTCGCTATCTTGTGTCTCAGCGTTGGGCACGTCGTGCTCCGCGCCCGTCACCAGCGGCACCGCCGCGCCCTCCGCGCCGTTCTGGATGGAACGGATCCAGCACCAGGGCACCGCGCCGTTCCACCCCGCCAGTGACACGTACCAGGTCTTCCGCAACGTTAAGGTGGGTATTCGTTCGTATGCGCCCTCCTGTCGAAACTCCCTATCCGCTGAGGGCTGACGACACCCTATTCAGGACTTCGGAGCCAAGGGCGACGGCATCGCCGATGATACAGCGGCGATCAAGTGAGAGCCCTGTTCTCGTCCTGCGTGGATCTCCTATTCACTCGATATATAGTGCTGCCATTTCTGCCGGCAACCGTTGCGGGAGCGGATGTAACTCGTCATCGTAGGGGCATCATCTCGTTCCTGACGATCTCTCTCACCCATTTGCTCCATTACTAGTGTGTCGCCGGCTGTTGTCTACTTGCCTGCGGGGTGAGGCGATCTTCTCACGCCGTGTCCTCGCTGTACATGTCCATCGCTCAACAGGCGTTCTTAGAACTTATCTCGTCTCTTCGCCCATCATCTCCTACTATTACACCCAAATCATCGGAGATGCCAAACACATGCCTTCCCTCGTCGCGACCCCAAACTTCCAGGGCATCGCCGTAATTGGTGAGTGTCCCCATCTCTGTATGCGATGGCCTACCGAGAGAGCTCCTTAGATGCGGATCCTGGCTGGTATATAAACCAAAACAACTTGTAAGTTCCTTGGGAAACTTTTCCCGAACATGAATATACATCTGCTCATCTGGAAACAGCTACCATGCCATTCGGAACTTGAGGATCGACACGACGCGCATGCCTCCCTCTGCTTTCGGCACAGGTATCCACTGGCAGGTCTCGCAATCAACGTGCCTGGCCAACATCTACTTTGCGTTATCCACCGCATCGGGAACCCAGCACCAAGGTTTGTCTTCATCGGCTATCCATTTCCTCCTGGCATGTCTTGGCGTCGGTCTCTAACGAGCCTTCCGAAGGTATCTGGATGGAGAACGGCAGGTGCAATAGTTCTTTCACGAAGTTCTTTTGACGTACTATGCTGACCCGACGATCCCAGTGGTGGTTTCATGGGTGGTGAGTCTGTTTTTGGGATGCATCGTAAAAAGGTCGTGATCCTGATCTGCGTTCGGTAGATCTCGTCTTCAATGGTGGCAAGTACGCCATGTGGGTCGGCAACCAACAGTAAGCATCTCCTTCGTTCGGCCCTTCTTCTGTGGCGACTGAATCTCAAAGGTTCACTGTTCGTAACGTCACCGTCAACAACACCCAGACCGGTATGTCAGCCCGTTGTTTCCCGGTGGCTCATCTTCGCTGACCTGGTTGCATCCCAGCCGTAAGTTTGTTTTGCTGTATCAGCCTCCGTCAGATCTCAACGCCCCAATAATAGGTATTCGCGGCGTGGAACTGGGGATGGACCTTCCAAGGTCCGTTCTCAAATTGGCGTTCCTTACGCGCTCTCGTATAACCATCCCGTGTAGGTATCAACATCAACAACTGCCAGTTCGGCTTCGAGATCACCACCGGCGGCACCACGCGAGATAGCCAGGGCGCGGGCGGCGAGGCCATCATCGACGCCGTCGTGACCAACACCCCCGTCTTCATCCAGAACTCCCTCCCGAGCGGCGGCACCCTGCACGGCGCGCTCGTCCTGAACAACATCCGCCTGAACAACGTCTCCACCGCCGTGGGTGTCGCCGACGGCACCGTGCTCCTCGCCGGCCTCGCCGACGGCTCGGTGACCGTCGACTCGTGGGCCCAGGGCAACGTGTATACGGGCACGAACCCCGTCGGGCAGTTCGTCCAGTCCGGCATCCCCAACATCCACAAGGACCCGAGCCTGCTGGACGCGCAGGGCAGGATCTTCGGGCGGGGACACCCACAGTACGCGGATTACGCGCCAGACCAGTTCGTCAGTGTCAAGTCGCATGGCGCGAAGGGCGACGGTACGACGGACGATACCGCCGCGGTCCAGGCTGTATTCGACGAGGTTCGTCGCGGGCTCGTATGCTAGTTCTGGCATATTCGGCGAGAGCTAATGACTATACGTTACGTACCCTGCGTAGTTCTCGGGCTGCAAAATCATCTTCTTCGATGCGGGCGTGTACGTCGTCAGGAACACCATCGATATCCCCGCAAACACTCAGATCGTCGGAGAGGCCTGGTCCACCATCCTCGGCACCGGCCCCGTTTTCGCGGACTATAACAACCGTGAGCGTTCTTGCAATACTCCGTGGCGCATAACTGACAGAGGATATACAGCTCGGGCTGTGATTCGCGCGGGCGAGACTGGCTCTGTCGGTGTGCTCGAGATCACCGACATGATCTTCTCCACCCGCGGCCCCAGTACGTACGCTCAGTTCTGCAAGTCCACGCCGCCAAGCTCAAACTTGTTTCGAAACAGCCGCGGGAGCCGTCGTTGTCGAGTGGAACGTCCACGAGCCCCCAAACCAACACGGCGTTGCCGGAACCTGGGACTCACATATCATCCTTGGCGGAAGTACGTGCTCCATCATCCGTATCGCCTCGGCTCTGCTGCTAAGAAGGTTCAACAGAGATAGGAACGGACCTGCAAGCCAGTCAGTGTCCGACTTCTGGTATCGGCGGTGACCGTTGTTTTGCGGCGTTCATGGGTCTCCACCTGACCCCGCAATCTAGCGCATACATCGAGGTCAGTGCGTCATATCATGTCAACCGGAGGACCCGGATGCTCATCCTTGGTGCTATCGTGCAGGGCTTGTGGGTTTGGACCGCGGACCACGATCTCGACGCCGGACCCCAGGTCAGCCTTTGGACTGGGCGCGGGATCATGACCGAATCACAGGGTCCCGTCTGGATGGTCGGAACGGCTAGTGAGTGGTTATCATGCTCGAGAAGCGCCGCACGTCGCTGAGAGTTCGACAGGCGAACACGCTATCATCTACGAGTACTACTGCCTGAACGCCAGGAACCACTACCTGGGCCTGATCCAGACCGAGACGGTACGCTTGAAGTTCGACGATGACGTCGATGGCTGGTTGAAGCTCGAAGTTGAAGCCCTGACGTCGTCTCTCCGGCAGCCGTACTTCCAACCCAACCCCGCGCCGTCTGCCCCGTTTGTCAACAGCACGCTGTACAAGGACCCAGACGTCGGCCCGGGTGCCGCGTGGGGCCTCACCGTGATCAACAGCCACAACATCCTCGTCTACGGTACGCACTCCGGCCTCGCGCACCCCATCTGACCTCCCCGTCGACGACGTCATCTCACGCTTCCCCCCACTCCGCTTCCAGGTGCCGGAGTGTACAGTTTCTTCCAGGTGAGCCCCGCGCCCGCGCCCGCGCGCTCCGTGGTGGATCCCCAGTCCGATCCGATGCATCTCATTCATACTCACCAATTGACGATCGCCACCGCGCCGGCGCATGTGTGTGGGTGTGAGTGCAGGACTACACGCAGAACTGCCTGAGCACGTTCAACTGCCAGCAGCAGATCGTCAACATCGACGCGGGCTCGACCGTCGCCATCTACCTCCTCTCGACCGTCGCGAGCCAGGCGATGCTCAGCGTCAACGGCCAGGGCGTCGTCCCGAACTCGGCGAACAGGAACGGCTTCGCGGAGACGCTCAGCGCGTGGACGCGGACGTAGCCACGGCCCATGCGCGCGCGCGGAGGACGGCTCGGTCGCATGCGCAGAGGGCTGGGCTGGCTGGCTGTCTGTCTGTCCGTCCGTCCGTCCGGCGACGAGTTACGAGGTGCGGCACCCGATCGTGGCCGCGGCGGTCGCTCGGGGGTTCAGTTTTCCGTCTCTTCTTGCGTTCGCGGGGGTTCTTACTACGTCCTTTCATGGCTCTTCGGGTGCTTGTTTCCATCGACAGCGGCGGCAGCGGCAGCGGCGCGGTACTTACCGGTTTGCGGGGGGTGCGGGGGTGCGGGGGGGCTTCGTTCTCGCTGCGGCGTCGGCGGCTGTCCAACGGTGTGTGTTGTTTTGCATGTACAGTTTTCGTATTCGTATCGTGTTATCGGACAAAGTATCGGATGCTGGTGCCGGCTGAGACTCCTTTGTCCCCCAGCTTGCTATGTTCGATGCCAGGGGGGTCCCATGGCTCGCCTCCGCCTCCGAGTCCGTAACGAGAGGACGGAGCGTTCAATATTGATCTCTGCGAAGCGGATCTTTAGTGAGCCCGGAGAAGTTGGGGCGTCGATGATGTAAACTCACCACAAGATTCAAACCATGGGATGGGCGGCGGAGCTGAGCTGGGCATAGTACTTATGAGCGGTGGCATTCAAGCTCAAGCGTCGCTTCGTGCGGGAGAGGAGACCGGCCGCTCACCGACCGCATATAGCCGGCTCATGAGGGCATTTTGGGTGCGCTTGCACAACAAAGCGTAGTACATGCGCATAGCGCTCCCTGCACACGCAGTTGTAGTCATGGTTGGCACCCACCGGTGAAGGTGAAGAAGGGGTTGAAAGAGAACTGATGTGCGCGAAGGCCTCGCTCGATGGCCCTTCTCATTTTCCTCTTCTTTTCCGTTCTGGGACATGTCCCAAAACGTCCGGCTTCGGGCTTGGCAGCGTAGCTTCGGTCAGCTAATGAGGGGGATGAGTGACCGCATATACGCACTGGAAGCAGGCGGATGTCGCCCGAGTAGCTGGCGACTCTTCTTCTGCGGTGACTCCGTGGCGAAAACGGCGGTGGAATATCCTCCCTTGTGCGGTATCCGGATGCTCGGCAAGTAGGCTAGCGACAATCGATGGGCCGTCCACATGTCTCCGGAGTTGACATATTCACACCCAGCTTATGTGCCTGTTCAACGTTCAGCACCCTGCGTCGAGAGGACGTGCAAGAGGGGTAGCAAAGGAAGGAAGGAAAACATGCCTTGCGTGGACTCCATGCTTGGATCACGATCCCTCCGCACTCCCGAGTCCCCAGCCGCGGAGCGAGGACCCTGCGACATCTCGATCCCGCGACAATCGCGATTGTAGGACGGTCCGCCGGTCGCCTGCGCTTAGACAAACGAGGAAGACGCCCCGCTGATGCCACAATACATCGAAGCACCCGGGGAGCGGCCACGAGCGGAACTCCTGCGTGCTGTGGCACGGCTTTCTTGTGTGTTTCCGAGCGGGTTGCCTTCTGCTGCCTTGTGCGTCGCGAGACGCCTGGTCCATATTGTGTTCGTCCTGCAGCTCCTGAGGCCTGAGGCCTGAGTCGTGGAGTCTTGTTTGAAACGTCACGTCGTCCGGGGCGGGCGCCCAAGATCCCGCACATCCATATTCCTGGGAGGCGCGGTGCGCTCAATTCGCTGGAGCGATGGAAAACTGGCTGACACAGGGGCAGGCGGCGGTTGTCACCCGATGGCTGGCTTCGGTGGCGCAGCGCACCGGAAGAGACGAGGCTTCTGTAATTCCCGTGAGCCCTGGGTTCGTTCTCAAGCTCAAGGCCCGAGGGAGCGCATGCTGCAGATCTGCCTGATGAAGGTACATACAAAGACGCGAAGAGTGGCGAGCGTTGGGGAAAGGCCTTGGCACTACATGGTGGCGAGCAGGCGGGGGTGCGTGTGGTTTGGGGGGATGGGAGGCAACAGTCAAAGATTAATTCGATGTCGTCGCCGCTGCGCGGGATGCGCGGAAGCAGACACCCGTGGGAAACGCGCCTGCCTTATAAGCTGCTGGCAATTTTGCTCCTTGGTCAAGGACCTCATCCTTCTCTCCAGTCTCTTGCTTCGCGCAACATCCATCCCCTCTGCGGTAACTGCTCAATCTATATGGTATTCTCGCCTCCCTGGTACGTTCTTCTTTCAAATTCGCCGTGCGTCGGTCCAGGCCAATGACGTTGGTTTGCACAGTGTTCCACATCGGACGACCAACATTCCCTTCGGACCCCTTGGCCTTCCCCTTGTCGACACAGACCGTCCTCCTTAGAACCGCCTGCTCTATCACTCCCAACTCCCCGGTAGAACTCTCCCCTCCCATGGGCTAAATTCGTCGGTATTTGCTATCGGATCCAGGTCGCCTGCTCCGTCATAACAAGATTTCCTCGCGCCATTTCCGCACACCCCCATACACAGATAAATAGACTCGCATACATCTACCGCTGTCCACCAGCAGTACCTCCTTATACGCGACCTGCGACCTCTGATCCATCCCTCACACAATGTACACCATCAAGCCGACGTCTTTCTTCCGGCCCTCCAGCCGCCCCACTTCCCCTGTCCCCGCTCCTCGTCAGGAAGCTCAAGTGGGTGCAGAGCGGGCTCCGCGTCCCTTGTCCAAGCTCTCCTTGTCCAACTTCCGCAAGCCCATCGCCGTCCCCGCCCCTGGGGTGGCTGCCGTTGGTCCAACCGTCGTCCAGGACGGCTCCTTCATGGAAGTCCTCAGTCTGAAGCTGAGCGAGGCCGTCTCCAGGGCCCTCGCTCAGCCCACAGGTCCCGCAGTACCCGGAGAGCTGCTCGCGGGAAGGCGGCCGATCCCCCCTGGCCGTGGCCGCACCCTCGGTGCCCTCATCGTCTCGTGAGTATCCTCTACCGCAGTGTTCAACCTTCTGTCATTGACCTTTGGACAACGGCAGTGAAACCAATGCATCCCAGGAGAACACCCACGTGTACCGTGCGGTCATCCGCACCCTCCAGCGTCCCCTCTCCGTCCTCTTGACCAACCTCTCCAGCAACCTCGTTGCCCTCATTTCCACCCCTGCCTTCACCGCACCAGCCGCACTCAACGCCCAGAACCCGGAGCTTAATGCTACGCAACTTCATGCGATCGCTCTCGCCACGTTCGCAGGAGAGCTTCTAGAGTCGTTCGACGAGATCGGTCTCGGGGTGGAGGTTGACACTCGGGGTGAAAGCCTCAGAACCATTCGCGAGGGCCTCGTTTCAATCGTGAAGCGAGTCATCGACCCACTCATGGCCCGCACCAAGGCCGACCTTCTGCCTCTCCTCCAAGCCCTGGAGACCGTGCCACCGGCACCAGCGGCTCCCACCGGCGGTGTTGGGAAAGCAACCGGGTCAATCAAGTCTCCGGTCCCCCATCCTTCAATCATGACGCTGCAAGCTGTCATGCCTATCCACGCCCGTGCGCTATCGCGTATCGTCGGTTCGGCCTACGCAGAGAACGCACTTGCCTCCCTGGTCATTTCGCTCATCTGGCACGGCATGGTGGCGCTGGCTCACCGCCCGACGCCGGTATCTCCCCCTGCATCTCCCTCCATGGGTGCAGTCGCGCTGAAGGGCAAGGACTCCAAGAAGACCTCTGCTACACCCCCGGCGACGCCCCCAGCGAGCCGCTTTACACTCAAGCTCCCACCGTCCCGCCCCCCGAGCCCGCCTTCCGTCGCATCCCGCGGCCCGACTGTCGCCGCGGACGCGCGCACGCTGTACAACCTCTGCAGCCAGCTCCCGAAGCCGTCCGCGACCAAGGAGCAGACGCGCCTGGCGCGCGAGGTCGTGGACGAGGCGTTCGACGGGCTCAGCGCGCTCATCGCGCTCCTCGAGGCCATCCAGGTGCACGCCGCCGCCCCTCCCCCTCCCCCTCCGCCCGCGGCCCGCCCGAACGGGCTCGGCCCCAGCGCGAACACGAGCCCCCACGCGGCGCCGCTCGCGGACCTCGAGGCGGACCTCGACGTGCTCACCGCGGACATCCCGATCGTCGTCGCGCTGCCGGTCCTCCTGCGCACGTACCTCCCCGCGGAGCGCACCGTGCCCGCGATCCTCGGCATGGGCGAGGACGCGTACCGGCGCAACTGCCTGAGCGGGTTCGGGCGCGCGGAGGAGTGCGGGGTGCCCGTCGGCCAGCGCGTGCTCGACGTGCTCCGCGCGGACCCGGACAAGGTCGAGGGCGGCGGCGCGGAGCCCCTGCTGAGGTGGCTCGTGCGGGAGATAAGGCTCGCGCGCGAGGAGGCTGGGGCTGCGGGGGGCGTCGGCGTTGGCGCCGGGGGCGTGGGGAGTGGTGGCGTGGGGGCGCACGAGCATTGACTGCATGGGTGTTGGTTTGGGGGAGGGTTTGGGTTTGGGTTTGGGTTCGGGTCGGGCGGTGTGCGAGTGCGAATCCGCCGCCGGTTAGTCGAGGAGGTTAACGTCGACGTCGTTCTATGTTCGGGTTTGGTGGCGGGTTGGTGTATCCTCGCGGATGTCGCTATTCTTATAGATGCATTTAAATCTATTATTGGTTGGACGAGATATTCGTGGCTTGTGGCCTGGCTGGTTCGGGTTTGGTTTGGACGGTGTGCGAGTGCGCCGCTGGTTAGCTGAGGAGGTTATTTTCTGTTCGGGTTTGGCGGGTTGGTGTATCTACTATCTTCGCGGATGTCGCTATTCTTATAAATGCATTTAAATGTATTATTGGTTGGACAAGCTATTCATGGCTTGTGGCCTGGCTGGTTCGGTGGAACGAACGAGAAGAAAGCTGAAAGAATTTTTTGAAGAAAACGCATGAGGGTAAGTAGTAGGTGCAT
Source organism: Ganoderma sinense ZZ0214-1 (assembly GCA_002760635.1). NCBI lineage: Eukaryota > Fungi > Basidiomycota > Agaricomycetes > Polyporales > Polyporaceae > Ganoderma > Ganoderma sinense. The sequence goes on along the minus strand of AYKW01000019.1, from coordinate 275,767 downwards.
AGTTTTGGTCAGTGTAATTTGTGGTGTGAGACGATGAGTCGAAATCACGAACATTAATATTGACTCGAGCGCTGGGTCGGACGGTGACCGCCCCTTTGAGCGTCTAAGTTACCCAAATGGGATTCCGGAAATTGCCGGGAAGAGCTGTATAGCTGTTCCCAAGCCACAGGATGGGCTGGCCGCCGAACAGGCAGTCATCGAGCACACCACCGACAACGACGACGACAGCGACAAGACCCACGCTGCACTCAAGATGGTCTGTGCTGTTGCCCCTGCTATGCTCCGTCGTTTGCTAAACTGTGCTGGAACTCTGCAGGCCGAACAAAAGACGACCCCCACGAACCCCATGAAGGAGCTCCGCATTGACAAGCTCGTCATTAGTGCGTCCTCTATGCTCAGTCTTCTAGTCCCCCTCAGTAGCCTGACCACATCGTTTTCATCGTTTCTACGTCGATATTCTATCCCTACAGACATCTCCGTCGGTGAATCCGGCGATCGTCTGACGCGGGCGTCGAAGGTGCTGGAGCAGCTCACCGGGCAGACCCCCGTCACGTCGAAGGCGCGGTACACGGTGCGCCAGTTCGGGATCCGGCGCAACGAGAAGATCGCGGTGCACGTCACGATCCGGGGCCCGAAGGCGGAGGAGATCCTCGAGCGCGGGCTCAAGGTGAAGGAGTACGAGCTCAAGCGCGGCAACTTCTCCGAGACGGGCAACTTCGGGTTCGGCATCCAGGAGCACATCGACCTCGGCGCGCGGTACGACCCCACGATCGGCATCTTCGGGATGGACTTCTACGTCGTCATGGGCCGCCCGGGCGCGCGCGTCGCGCGGCGGAAGCAGAAGACGGCGCGGGTGGGCTTCCAGCACAGGATCAGGAAGGAGGACACGATGGGCTGGTTCAAGCAGCGGTTCGATGGTATCATCTTGGTGCGTCGTGCTTGCTTGCTTGCTCGTGCGCTGCTTCGGTTGTTCGGTGCTGACGGGGGGACTTCGCTTGACAGGCGAAGTAGGGGTGTTGTATCATCAGTGTTTATGCTGTCTTGTTCTTTGCTATGACCCTATTGCACGCCATGTATCCCCACACATGCACCAAAAGCATACTACCACCACCGCATTTTTCCACGGGATTTTGCTGGCCTGCGCCGACACTCTTGTTTGCGTGAACTGCGAAGCTCATACGTCGCTCTCTGCCCTGTTTCATCCTGATCTTATCTGCAAAACGGCCGTGATCAAGTCTTCTGTTCCTTCTCCATGGCTTCCCGACTTGGTTGTGGTCGCTGCTGTCGATTTGATAACTCTTCGCTTCAATCTTTTAGTCCCCATGAAGACGAAAGAAGAATCGGAGACCGTTGCCGCCTTCCATTCGATTCAGACGGCGGAAATCATAAGCTGAGAAGAGGTGCGATTGTGTTCTGTGCGAGTGTGTTTAGGATTGTGATAACATTCCTAGGACACTGTCAGTGTCCGATCATTGACAACATATTTATCCCCGTCTATGTAGATCTGGCATGTCCAGGGGTTAGTTTATTCGTTAAAAATCCAGGTTACGACGAGCGCGCCCGAAGGGCCGTCTGACAGTGCTGCTTGACCCCTTGTCGTCATCTTCCTGCGTTTCTCGTTTCCTCGTAACCTCAACCTCGTACTCTTTACCATGAAATCTCCTCTGTTGCCCTGGGAGGTCATCGAGTACGTTATCGACCATTTTCGCGAATGCAGCCATCTCCGTCCTCGCTCTCTGTACGTCATGGTCGGCCGGCATGTTACTCTGAAAAACAGGAAAAGCACATTCGCATCGGGTGATTCGACAACGCCTACGGTCCAACACCCTCTCCGTGAGTGACATTGCCTTCTTGAAAGGCCTGACGGTGTCAACCTGCTTACAGGTCGATTCCGAGTCTCTGGGTGAGACGATGATGGCGTGTTGCGTTTTTCAATTGGATAGGTCTCTGTACCACGGTGACTTTGGGCAGCACAAACCGAATCTGGTCTTTTTCTTCATACTGACGATTATATCCAAAACGTTGCTTCAATGACTCATCCACTTATTCGCGTAATTCAGGACAATCGAAGGCTCTACGACGTGGTACGGAAGACATTCCCGGCGCGCTGGGAAACGGGATGGGGATCGTTATTGTCACTTGATACTTGATTCAGCTTCTTGCACTGCTTACAATAGTTGTAGGCCTGCTGTAGGCCTTGCTAAATACTCGCAGAACCCCCAGCTGCTGTCCTTTCCTCCCTCCACGTCTAACTCATGTCGGTCAAACCCTGGGACATCTACGTCGAAGAGCTCCTCCCCATCGGATATGGTCATCCTCTCTGGATGCCCGAACCGGACTCCAATGGCCGGCAAGTATTCATTGGGGACGTCGGATGGCTCAAGGCGGGAGCGTTTCGAGCTCTGTTCAACTCGATGGAAGACGCGGACCACCCCACCAACCAAGAGAAGAAGGTTCCAGTAGGATTTCAGATGTTCCGTCCATCCGACCTCTCGATCTAGAAATCGCCTCGGAGCATCACGCATAGTATGATGTTGGGCAAGAGCATCAACGCGAGCGATGTTCGAGCAGAAGTATCAGCTGCAACGTGGGTGGTTTTTCTTGCATCCTTGTGAGATCGTATGTTGACGTTGGCGAGCATCCCCGGACTCCGAATGCAAGTGGTATTGGGCCTGCGTCAGGCGGCGTGGGATGGCGCTTCCAATCCGGCGCAGATAGCGGCGCGTTGCTACTGCTCAATCCCCCCGGAGTAGCCGAAGAAATTGAGTCAAGATTGCCATATCATCGACTACATGCGCGCAAACTTCGATTCCTGGCTCGAGTCTGCCAATGCATCGAACAGTTGGGGGCTCGGCCTTCATCCTGCAGACATCATCTTCGTCTGCGGAACGGTAAACACGACGGAGTGGGCCGTAGCCGCATTCCAAGGGAGCATGTTCCGGAACAACCAGGAGGGATATGTTTCCGTGCAGTTGGGCTCCGTCGAAACTGCAGGGTTCTCCGCCCACATATTATCATCAAATCAGCTCCTTCCAACCAGCCATTACAGGTCCAGTCCCCCTCGCTTGGCGGCAAGTCCGCTGGGGAGTGAGCAGCGTCTTCTCTCACACTCTAACCACGACGCTCCTGCCAATGGCGCATTTCCTAGCGTGCCCGATCAATGTCTTTTCATCCATTCTATAAGATGAAGCGTCGCCTCCGGGTGTTATGGAAGGAACCGATGCAAGCTTCTGCTGGTCCACACCAACTGCCTCCTTGCTCAGATAATGCAGATAAAGACGCCACTACACACGAGGCTAGTTCCTCCACGAACCAGTGCGAGCCGGAATTGCATATACCTGACGAGGTAAGTTATTGATGCCTGAGAACCTGCTATGTAGCCCTGTACTCCCCGTTGCCTGATTGAGAGTATCCTGGAAAGGACAGAGATGTTTCATGAAGATCTATCGCCAATTACAATTAATCTCGAAAACTAGATCCGCTAGTAAGCGGCAACCACAAGCACCCAGCTCACAAGCACCCGAATTGGGGTTCACATTAACCTTCTTCTATCCAAGATATACGGGAACAAACGGCTCAAATCTTGGGCACTCAAGCCTGAGACTTCTCGAACTCCTCCGAGAACGGATAGTCCGTGTATCCCTTCTCCGAGAGCCGCGCGAAGAACGTCGCGAAGTCGGGCGCGTTGAGCGGCAGGTTCTCGCGGAGGCGGAACGGAAGGTCGGGCTGCATGAACAGAACACACACACACCAGTCGAGTCAGACCACCTGAGATCACCGCTGCGTGTGCGCGCGGAGAACGATGAGCAGGAACGGGACGCACATTGGCCAGGAACCGCGACCCGTAGCCAACGAGCTGCCCGGTCTCCTCTGCGACCTTGAGCCCGGACTCGCGGTCGTACCCGCCGGTGGTGATCAGCGTGCGAGGAGCCCAGAGCTTGTGGATGAAGTGCGTTTGCTACACATAGAGACATATTGTGAGTTCCGCCGGCTCGGAGAATTCGGCCACCGGAGGGAGCCACGCACCGACTCGTCTTCCGGCCCCTTGCTGCCCATGACACCCGGAGTCACGACGTGGAGGTACGCCAGGTTCGGGTGGCGCTGCTTGAGCTCGTCGACGAGGTACGTGAACTGCGGGACCGGGTCCGTCATGCGCATGTCCTGGTACATCGACCACGGGCTCAGGCGGATCGCAGCTTTGGTCTCGCCGACGGCCTGGACGACCGCGTCCACGACCTCGAGCGCGAAACGCGCGCGGTTCTCAATGGAACCGCCGTACTCGTCCGTGCGCTTATTAGAGACGTCCTGCAGGAACTGGTCGACGAGGTAGCCCGTCGCGCCGTGCACCTCGACGCCATCGAAGCCCGCACCCTCGATTGCGTTCTTCGCTGCGGTCGCGTACCACTGGACGTACTGCTTGATCTCTAACCCAGACCAAAGGCATGTCAGCACTTGCGGGAACTCGGGCCGTTCGAAGCAAAAACGCGCACCGTCCTTCGTGAGCTCGCGAGGCACGGAGTCGGGCTGCGTGCTGAGCGCGATCGCAGAGGGCGCGACGTACGGGACGTCGGGGAACTCCTTGTGGAGGACGTCGGGGCGGGCCGCACGCCCCAAGGCCCACAGCTGGAGGTAGATGTGCGAGCCCTTCGCGTGGACGGTATCGACGACCTATGTAATTCAGAACGAAACTCAGCGACCGCCGGTGCAGATGAGGGGGGGGGATAAATCGGCATACCTTCTTCCACGCGGCAATCTGGGCGTCGTTCCAGATCCCCGGCGCGTTGGGCATCCCGGATGCCTCGGGGGAGATGAACGTCGCCTCGGTGATGAGGAGCGTCCCGGGGACGGACGCCCGCTGCTTGTAGTATTCCACGACGAGGTCGGTAGGAGCGTGCGCATCGCTCGCTCGGTAGCGGGTGAGAGGCGCAAGGACGACGCGATGCCCGAGCTTAATGTCGTCGACCTGGATGGGGGAGAAGAGTGCGGGAGTGGGGTTAGTGGACATGCTTCTGGCCTGGCGCTGGTTGTGGAGTCGAGAGTGTGTTGCGGCTCCGATGGGCACAAAGGAGAGGGCGAAAACGCGCCGCCTGAGGATCTGGATGGTGGACATGCCAGGGTTTGATGCGTTTTGAGGGTGGTTTGGGGTGGCTTAAGTAGAGCATGTCGGATAACCTCGATGCTAACGCACGCCCGTTGCCGGCCATGGAGGCGTACGCGTATTGTCGGCCTGTCTTCGAAGGAAAAGTGCCGGTTCCTAGGTAAGCCTGCTCTCTGGAGATTGGAAGGAGAATTCAATTGCGTAAGAGGACTGACGGAAAGAACATTATTCCACACACCCACGCTCACGACCGTCCAAACCAACTTGGTGCGCTCTTTGCGGATGTCGCTGATAAATGGAGATAGATATTTGTAAGACGTGCACGGTAGCTTGGCGTTATCAGAGCAGGAGTCACTGCGTTTGCGGGGGTTCGAATCCGGACTGGTTTAGATGTGGCAAGACATTGAAATCAGGACTAAACCAGGCTGTGCTCACCTCGTCTTAACTTAGGCTGGATTATGTTGGACGGCGTCACGTAGTCCGTATCTGAACCGGAGCTGGTTTAGATGGTCGTAGACGGGGTTGATTTTGTTTGGCCAGGTCGCCAAATCCAGAGTTGGGCAACATTGGATTAGACTCGGGCACGGTCCGTGTCAGGCCGCAGGTGCCGCACGCTACTCGACGCCCGTCGCTGGTCCTAGATCGTGTTTCATCATTCCATTGATTGTTGCCGCACTGAAACAAATTTTCATTCTAATCCAATCGAAAAAAACATATGTAGTAGTAATACTATTAAGCAACATTCCACCCCGATCCAACCCGCTACGTGCAGCGAGCATACTAGTCATGGATACACGGTTGTAGCCGTACTGTACAACATCCTAAATGCCAATTTAAGCTCAGGGGAATAGCTATAAAGCGGTAACACATACCTCTCATACTAAAAGGATGGATTGGGCATCGTTGGTCAGGCCAGGCTGGGATAGTCTGACCATACGGTGGGGGCATCAACAACGAGAAGACGAGAATGGGAATGCGTTGACAACGCCGACCAAGAGGGACGTACTAATCTGCCGCTGGCATGCGTGCTCCCACCCCCAACAGTCTCCAGCTCTACCTCAACGATCCTCATCCATCTGCGTGAAGAGAAGAGCGAGGAATGAAAGACCGGGTTTACGTACCTTATCAGTACTTCGCCGAAATCGCGAGTTCAAGAGGCAACCATGTACGATAGACTGAGTGCTAGAAGGCTGGCCGGCAACTTGGAGATCCGAGCGAGAGAGGAGCATGAAGGCCATGTCGTAGCAGATGCACGGTGTTCAGGTTTGAGTTAGAACTTGGGGGGCAGACCAGCAGGAGGGTGAAATATAAGAGACTGAGTGCATCCGGAGCCAGAAGGGAAGGGTCGTACAAGGTGGAGTAGGAGTGCAGGATCAGGCCGGTTTAGATGGTAAGGACAGTGTTGACCAGCGCGGTTCACGCAGGACGTCCCCCGTGAACCTGTCCCTGCCACCACGCGCCTATCCAACCGTAAATTAGACACGCTTTCTTCGCTTAGTCCAACCTGGATTAGACCCGCTCACGCAGGATAATCCTTCCTAATCACGCCCCATCTCACCACAACTAAACACCCCTCGGGCCACGTAGGCATTCCATCATCTCCGAGCCAGTTTTGGTTGGATTAGGATGGCAACGGGTCGGTTTAGATGGGACATCTCGTCTTGATCCATCTAATCCACCCTGGACAAGATACCAGGCAAACGCAGTGAGTGGCCTCATTGAAATGGTGCTAGGCACCGGCACCGGCCACACGCAACCACACTGGAAGACGCGAGTTGAATCATCAGAATTTGAGGTGACAGAAACCACTGTACTCACAGCTTACGACGTGTAGCCAAGTCCAGAGGGAGAAGGGAGGCTTATGGTGGAGATTCAACCAAGGTCCAAGGCCCAAGGCCCAAAGCAGGCGTTGGTGATAATGCCGATGCATCGGGATAAATCATGCATATGCTCTGGGCCTGGGCTGAATGGGTTTGCTCACGACCACTTAGCAGGCTCAGAGAATTGGTTATAGCGATGGATGAAGACAAGTCAGTGTCAGATGGGCATGCCCGATGCGCACAAGGTCAGTCAAAGAATTCGAAGGTAACCGTCACTGTGTATGTAAGGGAGAGGAGGGGAGAGGCGGTTACCGGTTAGTACCAACGACGGCGCGTATCAAAGTACGTAATCCAAGTGTCAATGTTGCAGTTGACATTGTATGTCGAGTATCCCTCTTGTTCTTAGACTATCATCTCGTCCTAGACACACTATGAAGAAGCTTCCCGGGCTACGTACCAAAGTCCCTTGGAAAGTAATTCCCCACCCTAGCGGCCCTTCAAGTTCTCGAGCTGTTGCTGTCGACGATCACTAGGTTGCCTTGGGAAGTCCTCGAGACCATCGTCAGCCATTGTAATGGCCATTTTGATACCCTATGCCGTCTCTCCCTCACTTGTCGCCAGCTCCGTCCTCGCAGCCAATGCGTTGCTTCGCCCACGTCGATCTCACCAGGAGTAAGAACCGGGGAGTCTTTCCCTTTATCGCCTTCCTCCAAGCTAACGTCGACTTGAGGCCCCTCGTCTTGTCCATAGTCGTCCGACTGCCCGATTTTGGACCCTCTCTCCTTTACCTCCTCCCAAATCTCTCGACTACCGAATGTATTTCCTCTGGAACCAGTGGAGCGCTGGATCTCCACCTTCACCGCACAAGCCTCGCATGCCTTGGGCGACTCGGAACTCATGTCAGAACCCTACGTCTCATTAGCGTGTCATTCGCAACGTCTCTAGCATTTGCACAGCTACTCTTAGCGTTGGGAAATGTTACCCATCTAGTCTGCACAGAGGTCGTCGTCAAAATGCAGGGTAAGCGGCAGGAACCTCTGGATATCGCCAAACGACGCCTATCTGAAAGACTGCGACTCCGCTCGCTGGCTGTGAGTCCTCCCTAGCATTGTGTCGAACGATGACTTACATAGGTATATGGCCGTGGTATGCAGATTGATTCCCAGTCTCTGACTGGCGGTGACCGCGATGCCTCCGTGGGTGCGCTACTGTTCGACTCCGGTTTGGCACCGTCCACGCTAGAGAGCCTCCAGTTAATAAGAAGTAGGTATGCTCGTCGATGCGAGTCGCTACCGTGCTATTGTGAGACCCGCTCATCTATTGGCCTACCCTAGTACCCGGATCCGATCCGATCTTGCACCGGTCGAATTGGCCTTGTCTGTCGTCCCTAGTGCTGCAGCTTCCTTACGACGACGAAGTCATGGCCAACACTGCCGAGTTCCTGGAGAATTTCCGCGGCCCGGTACTGAGGGAAGTCCTGCTCGAGCTGGGTCCCGTGCAATCTATCGTGGCCATCACCCGTGACGACCTATCAGCGTACACCAGCAGCGATGAAGACGGACTGCAGTCGGGGGTGTATGGCGGGCTGGAGTCCATTCTCCTCAAGTTTGCTCTGCCTCGCATCACATGGATCATCGACACACCTCTCTGTGCCGGCAGAAACGCTTTCTGGACTCGAGAGTGGAAAACACTTCCCTGAGTTGTTCCGCCGTGGCGCACTGGTGCTGAGGTCCCCCACAGGTGATTTTGTGTCATCTTGACCGCTGGATATCCTTCACTAATCGCTGACCTAGCTCCCTCCACCGGACACGACGACCGTGTCACGTCTCTCGCCTTATCGCCCGACGGGAATTGGGCGGCGAGCGCATCCGATGACTCCACCATCATCCTCTGGGACACCAGCCACCGCGGCGTCATGACGTTCGCCCAGCAGTGGGTCGCTCACGGGTACCTAGAGGTCCTCTCCCTCGCCTTCTCCCCCGACAGCCGCCACCTCCTCTCCCACGGCGAAGACGGCAAGGCCGCGATCTGGGACCTCAGCCAGAGTCCCCTCGCAGGCATACGCAGGGCCGGCACGCTCGAAGGCGCGTCCGGGTCCCGCGTCTCGAGCTGTGCGTGGTGCCCCGACGGCAGCACGCTCGCGTCCGGGCTCTGGGACGGGACCGTGCGGCTCTGGGACGCGCACACCTTCCTCCCGCTCCGTACGCTCGACCGGGGCTCCTCGGCGCTCACCACATTCCCCCCCAGCGGTCACTGGCTCCTCTCCGGGTCCCCGCCCGCGAGCTTCTGCGTCTGGGACGCTGAAACCGGGAGGCTGCACCGCGTCCTGGAGAGCGGGCTGCGTGCCGACCAGCCCCCGCGGCACGAGGACCAGCCGATGGCCGCTGCGTTCCACCCTGGGGGCGCGTACGTGGCCGTCACGTGTGGGGCGGACTCGCTCGCGGTCTGGGACATTGAGAGGGGAGAGCCGCGGCTCGTCCGAGTCTTGGAGCGCCTGGGGAGGGTGGACGACGTCGCGTTCTCGCCGGACGGGACCCTCCTCCTCGCGGTGCTGGACCGGCGGGTGCTGGTCTGGGACTTCGGCACAGGCGAGGCGCGGATCCCGTTCCAGGCCCCGGGGAGGGGCGCAGTGCGGGGAGCGTGTTTCTCTCGGTGCGGAGAGTACGTCGCGTCGGTATCGGGGGACAAGGAGGTATGGTTGTGGCGGATCGGCGACGGGCAAGGCAGACCGATGCTCGAGTACGAGCACGCGATGGAGCACGTCGTGTTCTCCACGGACGGGAAGACGCTGCTGTGTGGCACGGTCGACGGTACGGTCTTTCTCAAAAGGATCTGGCATACCCCTATGCCTTCTCCTCGGAACTTGAAGGCCCGTAAACCACAGCGCTTTCGTGCGGCTTTGCCCAGAATGATGCGTCCTCCGGTCCTCCTTGCGTTCGTTCTGCACCGGCTTCTTCATTTTCCGATAGATATGTGGGATGGTCGTAGAGAACGTGCCAGTGACCCGCCGTGCGAATGAACTTGGTCTTGTCCAAGCGCGCTGGACACGAACGACGACTGCGTCAACAAATTCGTTCTTTATGCGAGAATGAAAACGGCCACACTGATCCAAAGTTTTTAGTAAGTTGCAAGATTGGGTGAAAACTAAATAACTTACGGGAGGTTGTCGGAACACTCGGGTCACTCGGACACGGCGTACTGACTATTTCTCGCCGGTCCATCAAAATCGCCGGCTACGGGGTAAGTTCCAACGATCATAGGGCTAGGTAGACTTCCTATCTCTCTTGCTTCTAAGATCTCACTTCATTTCACATCCGACATGTGTAAACCACGGTTCAACCCAAGTTCCGACTTGACTTGTAGCGTTTTCACCGGTTCAACACCGCCTTTCGCTGCCCTCGCAGCACCTCACGGATGCAGTGGTGGACATCGCACGTCCCGATGCAGGCGTCCTTACCAGTGACGACATCAAGAACTGACATAGCCTCCTTGCCACAGCGTCTAGAGCTACAGGTCATGACCAGGCGTGCTATATAATGCTGACGCCCTTCCCCTATCGTGTCTCAAGAATCAAACCACCTTCCAGCCTTCAAGTACGTGCTCTCTCTTCCCTGCTTTGGCGAACCCAGTCTGCTGGTCGCGCTGACCATCTCCACACTTGACCCGCAGGATGTCCTACGCCCCGTCCTACCCCCAACCCGGAGGCGGCTACCCCGGCGCTGCCGCGCACGGCCATGCCTCGCACCCCCAACAGCCCCCCTATCCCATGCCCCAGCAGCAGCAGCCGCCATACGGCGCGCCCGCCCCCGCGCCGCCACACGGGTACCCCAGCCAATCTCAGGCTCCTCCCCAAAGCGGGCCAGGGATGCTGCCGTCGGCGGGCGAGGTCGAGGGCGCGCAGTACCGGATCGACCACCGCGACAGCAACTCGCTGCTGAGCCTGCGCCTGCAGCCGGGGTGCCAGGTGAAGGCGAAGCCGGGCTCCATGGTCGCCATGGACGCGTCCGTCCAGATCAAGGGCAAGCTCAAGGTCAGCTTCAAGAAGATGTTCACCGGCGGCGAGGTGCGTCCCGTTCTCGTTTCCTTTCGCCCCCCCCCCCCCCTTCCCTCCCTCCCCCCCTCGCTCCTCCCTCTCCCTTTTCTGTTGCTATTCTTCTTTCCCTTCCTTGCCATCTGTTGCGTTTATGATGAGAGGGGGCGCGCGAAGCTGACGCGGGATATGCGGTGGCAGATGACGGAGTCGATCTTCACGGGCCCGGGCGAGGTGCTGCTCGCGCCCGAGACCTGGGGCGACATCGTCCCGATCCGCCTCGACGGCTCGCAGGACTGGCGCGTCGGCCGCGACGCGTTCCTCGCGTGCACCACGGGCGTCACGCGCACGACCAAGAGCCAGGGCTTCGGCAAGGCGCTGTGTACGTCGCCGGCTCTTCGTACTTCGCAAGTGTGCGGGGCGCTGATCTGCTGATTCGATTCCGCCGCTCAGTCTCGGGCGAGGGCCTGTTCGTGTACCACGTCAACGGGCAGGGCGTGATGTGGGTGCAGAGCTTGGGCGCGATTACGTCGCGCGTGCTCCAACCTGGCGAGCAGTGGATCGGTGCGTCTGCTTGATACGATGCGCTCTGTGCGCGAAACAGACGTTTCTGATATGTTGTTGTTGTAGTCGACAACGGCCATCTTGTCGCCTGGACCGCGGAGTACAAGGTCGAGCGCATCAGCGCCGGCGGGCTATTCTCCGCTGCGCACACCGATGAGGGCCTTGTCTGCAGGTGCGTCGTATCTCGTGTCTCGTTGTGTTTACTATATGCGCATTCAGATGTTGACGGAGTCCATCAGATTCACTGGGCCCGGAATCGTGTACATCCAGTCGAGGAATCCCGAGACGCTGGGCGAGTGGATCGCCCAACAGGTCCCTGTCCGGCCCGCGCCCTCCAGCACATGAGATGGATGCCGTTGATGTGACGACGAATGTATGATGGGAGGGTCGTGATTTTTGGAGCCGTGGATATAACTTATCTTGCTTCCCGTTGCGTTAAGAAGAAATATGAATTCTCTAACTCTCGATATGTATTAGCATATCGTATAGGAATGATTGGAAGATGCAGCACAACCTCGTTCCATGTCCCATCTTGAAGCCTCAAATCATGCTTGATGTCGACATCACTGACCAAAGAGCGACGACACGGAGTTGAGATAAGCTATCTGCTCCGCGCGATAGTCGTCTGGGACCGTCGTCGTGTTCGAGCTCGCGAACTGCAGCAGGACCTGGTTGTCCGCCGTGTATCGCGGCCAGTTCGGGCCTAAAGTTCCATCCCAAAACGCACCTCCGAGTCAGCACGCGCATACATGTATTCCGAATATTCAAGCTTGGAGGCTTACGCTGAGAGCCCTTCCCGTCGTTCGGGTCCAAGCTCGCCACGAACGAGATCACGTAGTCCATCGCCAGACTCAGCTCCCCCTCCGCAGTCTTCAGCCCCTGCGCAAATGGGGTCCCGTAGAAGTACGGCACGTCCGTGCCGTGCGTCACGCCCAGGCACGCGTTCGCCACCGCTGCCGGGTCCGCGAACAGAAACGCATACACAGGCACGGGCACGCTGGCGTTGGCGTTGACGTGCACCCAGGTGCGGCGGAGGCTCGTGGAAATTCACGTCGCCGATGATGGACGCGAAACGTTTGTACTCGGGGCTGAGGCTGAACGTGTCGTTGCGTGTCGTACGGGCTCCCGACTGCGGGGTCCTAGGGGTACAGCTCGAGGATGCGGTCCAGGGCGTCGAGGAAGGTGGCGGAGGGCGGGGTGAGCTGCCAAGGAAGCGCGCCTTCGGTGAGGAGGAACTCGATTTCGAGGTCGTTCGAGACCCATTGAGGCGTGAAGAACGTGCCTGTTTTGCGTTTGCGTTTATGTTGATATTATGTTCAGGTAGTAGGGGGTAGGATGGAGGGATATGGAGGACGCACCGTCGTCGAGGTTGGCACCGGTTATGAGGGGGATCTTGGAGAAGTTGCCCGCGCTGATGAGCTTGGATGGGAGGTCGGGGATGATACCCCCTTCGCCGTCAATCACCGGTACGAACTGGAACTGCTCGGGAGATAGTTTGGAGGACACGGTATATGCGGAGATCAGGGTCGACAGGTCGACTTTGCGCATACAGTCGAATGTGTCCCCTGGGAGGTGGAAGGCGCATGCCGGGGTCACCAACACGAAGTTGTTCCACTCCTGCTGGCGACGGGTGGCATCGTAGACCGGAGTTGTTCCTGTGAAGCCAGGCCCAATTATCCTTGTAAACGGGTGGCGCAAAACGTAGAGGTGTTTCGGCGAAAGATATACCTAGCCATGCCACCTACGTGAGCAATCGATGAAGGGAGGGAGGCAGCGCACTTCCAAAGAACATGACCGTCCGACGACGCTCGTGTTTCCCAGTGTAATCGTCGGTCCAGCATCTCGCATAGTAGAAAGACGACGAGGTTGATTCGAGAGAGGCAGGTCAGCTGAAGCAGGCAAAACGCTGCCAAGTAAAAGAGTGACAAGAGCCGCGATGTGCGGTCGACGGATGAATGTGACCATGACTTTGAGCCACAGCCTGTTCACGAGCAGATTGACCAAGACGGGATGAAGGACAGGCCAGGGGAAGTACGACTGCCTCGCTGCACGCGGGGAGGCCGGTATGTCTTGGGAATTGCCAAGAGCTGCGTACGGGTGTTCCAGGCGGCCAGGTACTCCGTCGAAGTAGGCAAGGCAATCGGAGGCGTAAGGCGATGGGTGACAAATTGACCCTATCGCTCAGCAAGCTCTATGTAGCAAGCAGAGTCGAACGAAGCGAGTGTCCAATTAGTCGCCAGATTGTCGATGATATCAGCAAAAATCTCACTTCGAGACCACGGTCGTATGACAAAGGAGCCAAGGGCGTGGTAGAGCAAGCAATATCAAACTGGCTTTGCGATATACATATGTAACTTGATTAGCGTTCGAGAGCCGTGCGAGCTTCCAGCGAAGACATTGAGATATCTGTCGACTGGACGCAATGTCCGGATTTGGTCCGATACTGCGTTTGTGAGGTAAGAACGTAGGAACGATATTCAGTCAATAACGACATCGTCTCGATGCTCAATGTCCAAATGCTCCTGCACCGCTCAAGCCTGGCTCTGCGACAGCAGCTCAAGGTCGGTCACCTCGCCTGTGTAGATAATACTATCGTCCCCACCAACCTCCTCTACCACGAGGTCTGCACCGAGACAGTTCGTCAGGTGGACTAGCCGCTAAATCGAGAGACCATCGAAATGTCTTACCATACAGCCCGGGAACGAATTCGTGTGGGACGGTCAACAGCGTAGAGGCCCGATCAGGACTGGTGGTCGAGAACGCCAGTTTGTCAGCGATGACGGCGAAGTAGGTCGCGTTCTGGAGGGTGATGTGCAGCGTCGATGTGCTGTCCGCCGTGCGTGACTGAAACAAAGGTGAGGAATGAAAGCGTATCAGCGCTGTGAACTTGGGCATAGCGTAAGAATGACCGGGTGAGACTGACCTCGTCCGCGAACTGGAACTCGAACGGGGAACCGAAGGGATCGCCAGAAAGCGGTAGGATGATTGTCTGGTCCCCGCGTGCCTTCAAAGCTAGAGGAACTCGCGCGATAAGCTCCATTGCACCAACAGCTAGCGGTACCGTGCTTACGAGTCGCTCCGGCGAGGCCAGCGGCAACGAGGGCGGTAGCGATGAGAGGAAGAGTGGAGAAACGCATCCTGGTTGCTTCAGTGGAGAGGCGAGGGGATGCAGGTGTCAGAATATCCACACATATATTGGCGTATATATATACGTGCAATCCTTACGCTCGGCGGCGTTGGGCTCATCCACTGCGGTGACATCTAGGTAAGTTTCTCAGCCTCCAAAAATCCTACGGGTCGACCCATGCTATACTCCGCATCATCGCGCTCCCCTGCAATAGACGCAATCCGGACAATGATGGCCGTGGGCTGAACTGCAGCATGAGACCGAAAGCCCACTAAACGCCTATACAAGAGCATGATGAAACGTAAGGACATTAGGCCATCATCACCGCTGTCCGGCTCAATAGACTACTCACCAAAGCTCTAGAAGGCCAATACGGCTGCGCCAGGTGAATGTGAACATTAGTACGGAATAGCTCTCTATCCTTGTCTGCATCATGGGATTAATCATTAGCAGATGTGGTCTACATCCTTTATGGCCTGGCGGGTATATGCCTCCTGTCAGCCGTGAAAAAAACCTCCACGGTCGGTCTACGGCGATAGATCGTCCTCGGGGAGCGCCATACCGGTCCCACACGTCCGCGGACCGCAGTGCGTTGAAGGCTTTCAGCACCAATGTAAGTCGATCCACGCAGAGATTACCAAGCGACTCGCCTATACGTACACAGGGTCCGATCAAAGAACGGATTGCTCACCTGCGAGGATCCACCCGACCGCAAGCCACCCGTTACGCTGCTGTCTTCGCTTGCTCTCGTTACCCATATGCCGACTACAGCACACCCCAAAAACAGGAAAAATCCCGCATTATTGGCACCCAATCATTGCCTCGCTCGCGGTGATAAACGAGTCTTGTTGGGGCACGGTAGTAGTGGTGCAATGGTGGCTGGATTCGACATTGCCGAAGTGGATCGATCTTGAGAAATCGGGATCATGTTCAACGCATAGAAAATGATCCCAGGAATCGAAAACACGGCGCATATAGGGGAGGTCTTGTATAAGAGCTCAGATTTGGTGGTGGATAGCAGAGAAGGACGCTTGACGCCGAATGATCCGCCGAATATGGACATTCAAGCGCCCGCAGTAGATCACTGAGTGCGTTGGGGAGGAGGAGATCTTCAACGTCGACGGCGATGGCTGCTCGCCCTCCTCCTGCTCGTCCTCACATCGGTCTTAATCCCACCAACAAGTTCTCTTCTTATTCAATAAACGACTGGGGTGAGGACGATGCCTGGGACAGTGCCTCGGATTCCGAGTCGACCAGCAAGCCCGACTGGAAGCGTTCTGCAAATGCCCGGGCATCCTCCTCGACGACCGCTCCGAAACCCGTACCGAGGCCTGCGCTGAATACCTCCTCCTCTACCCTCGCCTTCTCTTATACGCACGTGGCCACACCAAGCTCATACCCACCGAAGGGGGAACAGCCCAGCAAGAACGGATGGACCATCGTCCGGAAGTCTACAGACCGCGGGAGCGTGGAGAGCCGAGAATCGAACCATCTAGCGCACAGCACGGGCTACGATGAGCTCGACGGGGACATGGTTCTTGGCGAGATGGAGTCGGAAGTCGACGACCGGTCAGGCATGCTCGCCTCCAATTCCAAGCCGCGGTACGACCGGGGCGTGCTGAGGGACGATGTGCTGGAGATTGTGGATGGTGCGCCTATGCGGATGGTGTGCTCTCATTGACATCTAATCCGACGCTCAGATCCTCTCCGCCTGATCGACGGCCAGCCCGGGAGGTCGACTAGCGCGTTCCATACCCCATCGTCCCCTGGCGACTCGGAGAAGCTCACGCGAGAACAGTCTATCCGTACGAATAGGCGGAGCAAGTTTGTCGAGTGCATCACCCGAGAAGACGTCGATATAGGTACGTTATTGCTTGACAGCGTGGAAGCTTTCCCCGTGTTCACCCCCGTCAGCCCAACTACGCAAGCTGGCGTGGAATGGAGTGCCAGACGAGCTGCGTCCGCTGGTTTGGCCCCTGCTATTGGGCTACATGCCGCTCCCAAAACCCACCCGGATATCTACCCTGGCTAGAAAACGGCGAGAATACGCTTCCTTGGTCGAAACGACATTTTCGCGAGGTCGGGATGGCCTTGACCAGCAGATCTGGCACCAAATTGAGATCGACGTTCCTCGGACAAGACCTGGCGTGCAGCTATGGATGCAGGCGTCCACACAACGGGTGAGCCTTATGTTCCTACTTCCTTGATCAATATCTCTGACGTATTTGCAGAGCCTGGAGCGAATATTGTACGTCTGGGCGATCCGCCATCCTGCCAGTGGCTACGTGCAGGGCATCAACGACCTCGCGACGCCTTTCTTCCAAGTGTTCCTTTCCTCATACATAGGTACGTTCGTGCCAACACTAGCGTATACGCCACCATGCTTACGTTCTCCAACCAGACTCGGACCCAGAGGAGTTCGACACCGGAATACTCCCCGACAACGTGCGAACTGCGGTGGAGGCAGATACCTTCTGGTGCTTGTCTCGCCTGCTCGACGGCATCCAGGACAACTACATCGCAGGCCAGCCGGGCATTCAGCGGAGCGTAAAACGCATGGCGGAGCTCGTCGCTCGAATAGATTGTACGTCCGCACCCATGTTGTCTGTCCCTGCACGCATGCTCATCAACTGAGCATCATCTGTCCGCAGCCCGTCTAGCAGCGCATCTGGAAGCGGAAAATGTCGAGTTCATGCAATTCGCGTTCCGGTGGATGAACTGCCTGCTGATGCGGGAGATCAGCGTGCAAAATACCATTCGAATGTGGGATACCTACCTTGTGCGCCTCCTTCTTCCCTCTTCTTACTTGATCATTGACTTATGTGTGCATACAGGCAGAAGGCACCGACGCCTTCTCGCAGTTCCATCTGTATGTCTGTTCAGCATTCCTCGTCCAGTGGAGCAAGAAGCTGCAAGCCATGGACTTTCAGGTGCGCCATCAAAGCGTGTTTCTTCGGCAAATGTCACTGACGATCTGCGGCGCAGGGCATCATCATGTTCTTGCAATCTCTTCCCACCCATGGGTGGACGGACCACGAGATCGAGATGCTCCTCAGCGAGGCGTTCGTGCACTATTCAACGTGGCATAATGCGCAGAGTCATTTCGGGGGCAAGTGATACTGCGACGATACCTCTCTCGCTCGCGTGGTGCCTCGTCGATATATTCGTTGGGGTCTCCCTCGGGATTATGGGGATGAAGCGAAAAGCTTGGGGGTGCCGGCACACGTGTCCTCTACCTCAGCGTTGGCGTCATCGTGGCATCGCGTTTGTGGAAGTAGGCTGACGTGGAAGGTAGAAGAACCGGCAAAGACAACAGACGGACGTATTTATTGCATGTACAATAATCGTGTGGTTCGGGGCGCGATGCTCGATTCGCATGGGGCAGTCACAACATACCGCGGATAGAATAGCATCAACATCGATAGGACGTCGCAGTACGTGCGCATATATGCAGTCTACGTGCGAGTCGAAACGCAGGATAGCAAAGTTTATTATCGGAGATAGTAGTGCTCATGATTTCATGAGTCCTTGCTCTTGACGAACTCGAGCTCGCGGTCGAGCGCCGCCTTGAGATCCTTGGCCTGGTCGGCGGTCTTACAGCGTATCCGGTATGGCGTTGACGCGCCATCAGCATGACCCATGAAGGAGACAACCTTGTCGGACACCGTCGGGTTCAAACCACCATGGACCAAGAAGTTCTAAACACGTTCGTAGTCAGTATCGTTGTCTGTTCCAGCACAAAGAAAAAAATTCCAGGTAGAAGGACATACGATGGTGATCTTGCCCGTCCCGCTATTCCTCAGCAGCACCCTCCTCGCGTCCGTCTCCTTATGCCGCTTCAGCCGGAGCATGCCCACGCCGAGGTCGCCCCACTGCGCCTTCCCGTCCTTGTCCTTCGTCATCTTAAACACCTTGCTCCGGATCTCGTGCGTCGTCTCCTCGTCCTCCTCGCCCTCGCCCTCAAGGTCGTGCGCAGACGACGACGCGAGCAGCGGCTTAGGTTCCTCCGCAGCAGGCGTGCCTTCCCCCGACGAGCCTCCCTCCTTCTTGTCCTCACCCGACGCAGACGTGGTCAGCGGGGCTCCGGAGCCGAATGCGAACGGCGAAGCCTTGGGCGCCCCAAACGAGAACGGCAGCGACTTGACGGGCCCGCTGTCCGCGCTGCTCCCGGCGGCACCGTCGATATCCGGCGTTCTCGGCGGGCTCCCGAACCCGAACCCGACAGGATTCCCGATGCTGCCCGCCTTGGCGGTGCCGAACCCGCTGAAGACCGAGGGCTTCCCTGGGGAGGCGGACCCGAACGAGAACCCGCTGCCAGCCTGCTCTTTGTCCTTGTCCTTCTCGGGGGTCGTCGCACCCGTACCTGCACCGAAGGGTGTGGACGAGCGGGAGCTGGTGAAGGTGAAGGGGACGGACGGCTTCTTCTCATCCTTCTCGTCGTCGGCGTCGTTGGAAGAGTCTGCTGCGAGCGGCTTGGCGCCGAACGTCGAGCCGCTGCCGAAGATGGAGGTGGACGAGGACGAGGCGCCGAATATTGAGGTGGAGGACGTGGAGGGCGGGAACAGGGAAGTGGAGGAGGATCCTGGGGCCTTGCTGCCGAAGATGGAGGTGCTGCTCGACGACGGCGCGCCGAACGAGAAGGCCGACCCCGATGCGGGACCAGTGCCTGCGGTGGTCGAGCCGAAGGAGAACGCTGATTTTGGAGGTTCGGAGGTGGCGGAGGACTCGGCTGCTGGCTTGGATGTCGCGAACGAGAATGGGCTACCTAGTGATGGCGCACTTTTGCTGCTCTCAAGCTTGGGTACGAAGCCACCGCCTGTGGGTGGGGATGTGGCGGCTGTGCTCGCAGGGGCGGGTGATTTGAAGCCTGCGTAGCTCGCAGGGGGTGCAGGCATCGAGAATGCGGGAGGGGGTTTCGGTGCCTCTGCAGGTTTGGATTCCGTCGGTGCTTTGGCCGCAGGCCTCGCCTTCTCGTCGAAGTCCGACTTCACGGAGACTCGCAGCGCCTTATATCGCTCCAGCAAATCTGCGACGTCCACGAAGGGGTCCGACTCGATGGCTTTCGACACAGCGGAGAGGAAGGAGACGTTGAGGCCGCGGAGGGCCTTGTAGTAGTCGACTTCCCTCTGGTCATCCTCGATCGACGTAGGGGGAATAGATTCTGCGGACGAGGACCCGACAATGGATGCAAATGCCTTGGTGGCGGGGGATGCCGAGGACGACACAGACGCTCCTCCAAACAAAGGCGGTTGCGCCGAGGTGCTCGAGAACGAAAGGGGCGACGCAGCAGGGACGGCGGGAGTGAGTTTTGGTGCTGCGGGAGGTGCAGAGGACGTGGAGGCGAAGGAGAAGGGTGCGGACGTGTTGGTCGGCGCGCCGAAGCCTGAAAAGCCCGCGAATTTGCTCGGCGGTGTGGGCTACATGGCGTTTCAAGCGTTGGCTGGAGGATCACCACAACGAGATGGCTCGAACGTACCTCGGCGGTGGTTGCACTCGGAGCGCGAACACTGGCTGCGTTCGCTGCTAGGCCATTGCGTCTGGGCAATGCCTTGATCCTGTCTCTTGACCTCAACACACGATGTAGATCCTTGGAATAAATACGCACTGTCTCCCAGCGAGGACGGACTCGTCTGCCTTTTTGAACCCGGTCTTCGAAACTTCCTGGTGGAGGATGGATGAGCCGTTCCCGTTCAGTTGGTGGTGACACGTACCTCGAGCTCCTCCTCCTCATCGTCGTCCCTCCCATCCTTGACCAGCTGCTTCTCCGCTGCTCTCTTCATGGTCGTGCGAGTCGTCGATGCAAGGGTGGAAGTGGGAACAATGAGAGGGGAGGATGCAGAGGTCGAAGCACCGGGGGCATTGGACCATGTAACACAATGTAACACTCTTGTCACATTAGTATTACATTTGAATTGTAACTGATATATAACAGCCCGCTTTATGGCTACTTTATTTCAAGTATAATGGTCATGTTTCAGGATGAAATAGAGTTGTTTTATATATTGTATACCACTTATACAACATCTATATATCATGTTGTATTAGCTTTGAAGTACACATGTAATATATATTATATCACAGGCATTTGTCAAATATATATCTGCCTGTTCTATCTTAACTATATGGCTGTTTTATGAATCATAGATCAGCAGTATAGCCACTATATATCCAGGTGCTTTATAGCTGTTATATAATACATATGACAAAGATATTTCAAAGATGTAGTATTGATGTAACAAACTGTTATATTGATGTTACATATAATATATGTAACTACTACTACTACTACTACTTTCACGACTACTACTACACACCCAATTTGCGATCTGCTCCGCGGAGTGCAAATTCGTCAAAACCTCAGATGGGGCTCCTTGATGGAGGTCGGCCGGAGCTCTCTTAGTCTCGACCAAGACCGTCCATGTGTCAGTGTGGATGGTCTTGTATCAAAGTCCGGATTGATCAAAGGGTCTGGGGGACGAGGGTTTTTAATGATCGATAACAACGTGATAACAAATCTGGGTAATCGGACTTTTATTATCCGGTTATCTCTGTTGTAATGAGGAGTAGGCCACAATCAAAAGCGGCCTGGGGCCGGAGCGCGCATATGACTTTGCTCATTGCGGCCTCAGGCCGCAGGCTGTGGCCTCCTACGGCTCCTCGTCGCTGACTCGGACATAGGCCAGGAAAAATCATGAGTGGCAGGGCTCATAGTCTCAGTCACAGTAAAGGCGGAGTGCGAGTGTGGACCACAAGGGCGCTAATGAGATTCGGGGTGTCTCGCTGAGAGGTGGATGGCTCCAGATAGTTCTGAGAGGCCTTGCGATGCTGTGGCATGGCCAGTAGCATACAGAGATGTGCCAAACTTGTTGGACATAGGAATCCAACGTCGTCGCATTCCGTCGGTTCAATGAACTCATTCTCTAAAAAATTTGTTTGACTGGGATCTTATCATGATAACAACGCGGGTTAATCTACGATTGTAGTCCAATTACAAATCCACATTAATGATCGGTCGTCCCCCAGACCCTTTCATCAAAGCGGACTTTGATACAAACTGCTCTCACGTTCCGTGCGAGGGGTTTGGCTGAACCTAGGAGCTCTCTGACGGACCTCAGTGGAGGTCCTCTCAGAACTTCCACGTGATGTCCAAGAGGTGCTGATATGACCCCAGTCTGGACTTATCGAAAGGAAAATCTACTTATCTAGCGCTTAACTGTGGCCACTGCCATTGGCACCACTTTGGGGACCACTCGCATCGAAACCATGTCGCACACAAGACCTTATGAATGTTCTACGCTGACACCCTCATCATCAGTGGGTTATGCAGAAGTGTCACGTAGCACCACTTTAGTAATGAAATACGATGTTGAGAGTGTTGTAATCTGTATGTTCTACATGTTCTGTATGTTTTCCTTTTTTTCGACCTATTTCACATCAGTCAAAGCACACGAGGCCTCCCATCACGGTATGTTGCGTACCGTCTCCTGTCTCCCACTCCTTCCCCTTTCGTTAGCATTAGTATGAGACATACCTTATGTAGCCAGTCGCGTTCCCACTTGTTCCCGGTCACTTATACGATGAGTTTGCCACTCGCTCCCCTCATCGTTCTTTCCCCCGAATGCTGAGGTGAGCTTCCTGTACTGTATTGCACCCCGTCCCGTACTCACATTACATAGCAACTTTATCCGCTTCTTTTCAGGTTAGCTACTACATGCAATGTATCATCGTTCTTTCCCCCGAATGCGGAGCAACTTTATCCGCTTCTTTTCAGTTGCTCGCCGCTGCCGCTCAAACCGTAACAGGTTATGAGCCCTGCTCATGCCGCCGCAATGTCGCTCACCTCGCTGCCCATCAACAACACTGCTCTCTACTCGGTCCCGAAGCTCGCTGCTGATGGATCGAACTGGATCATGTACAAGGAGCGGATACTCACCTGTATGGGTACATGAGGATTGATGCGTCATCTGAACGGTACAGCTCGTCGTCCTCCCAATCCCCCTCCCTGGCCGAGACCATCCATCGCTACCACCTCCTCTGCTTCGGCGTCGAGTGCCAAGCTGGCTGCTGCCGCTTCGAGTGCCACGACTGAGGGCGAGGATAAGAGTGCGGCTATCTCACAGAAGCCAACAGCGTCCGGATCCAAGGTCCAGCCATTGTCTGACCCGTACGCGAGCCTGTTGGACGATGACTACTTCAAGAAGGTCGAGGAGGCCAAGGCCAAGGCCGACGAATACGAGCAGCATGAGTTCACGACCCGCCAGCAGATCTACAGCACAATTAGCGATACAATGCTCATCAAAGTCAAAAGCTTACCGGTCGCCGCTCAGGTCTGGGCCACTCTCGTCAACGAGTACGAGGGCAAGTCCGAGATGTACGCCAACGTCATCCGTGCGCGTCTCCTCACGACCAAGTGTGCTGAGGGTGCCAACGTCCGTGAGCACCTCGACACGCTCTGCAACCTTCGTGAGCAGCTCTCCTTGATGGGCGCAGCTCTCCCCGACTAGGAGTTCTCTGCTACCATCTTCCAGTCCCTACCCGAGTCCTATGGCTACCTACTCACCGTGCTCTCCACCGCCTCTCGTATCTCCAATAACCCGATCATGCCTATGAACATCATCCAGGTGCTCAACGAGGAGTACGACCGTTGCACCTCCCAGTCACCATCGTCCGATAGTGCACTTGCAGCTTACCCGTCCTCCCAGTCGGGCCGGCAGCGCATGGACATCGAGTGTTTCAACTGCCACTACAAGGGTCATCTCAAGTCCGACTGTTGGCGGAAGGGCGGCGGGAAGGAGGGGCAAGGGCCGAGGGACCAGACACCAAAGCGAGGCCTGCATAGAGGTGGAAGCAAAGGGGGCCTGTCCGCGAATGCTGTGACAGAGTCGTCTGAGCATGCCTTTGCGATCACCATCGACAGCGCTGCGCTCGCTAGTACCGCCACCACTGGGGACCGGGTCGAGATCTTCGACAGCGGCGCCACCCGTCACATCTCACCGTATCGAGATGAGTTCATTACTTATGAAGAATTGCAGCCCGCTTGTCCAATCACTGCCGCCGATGGACACACCTTCATGGCCGTTGGCGAAGGGCAAGTCCGCGTGAGCCTTCCGAACGGTGACTCGAGCACTGTCGTCACGCTCGAGCGAGTCTTGCACGCACCTGACATCACATTCTCGCTGGTCTCCATCCCGCAAGCTGACAAGGCGGGGTACTCTGCAATCTTCGAGAACGGCAAGTGTCGCCTCTTTCTACGCAGCTCCAGAGAGACCGTCGGCCGTATCCCGTTGGTGAACGGACTGTACCAGGTCCGCCACCCGGATGTTGCTGCTGCCACTGTGGTCGGCCGTGGTGCTGAAACTGAGATGTCAGTGCTCGAGTTCCACCGCTGTATAGGGCACATCTCCCCCATTATCGCAAAGAAGATGCTCGAGGAGGGTCGAGTCCTCGGTGTGAAGCTCAAGGGAGGCTCCACCGATGAGACCTGTGACGCGTGTATCCAGGCTAAGATCACGTGTGCACCTGTCCTGAAGGAACGTACAAGCCAGCTTGCAAAGTGCTACGGGGAGCGCTTCCATGCCGATACCTGGACCGCTGGTTGCACTTCACTCGGAGGGAAGAAGTACACTGTGATGTTTACCGACAATAACTCATGATGGACTCACACTATCTCTGAGAAGGAGAAGAACCAGGCTTTCCCGGCCTACAAGAAGCTGGATGTGGAGGTTGAGACGCAGGAGGGCCACAAGATCAAGGTGCTGCACACTGACAATGGTGGGGAGTTCACGAGCAACGAATTCATTACCTATCTCGAGTCACGCAGCATGAAGCCCGACACAACCGTGCACGATACGCCCGAGCAAAATGGCATTGCGGAATGCACCAACTGCATGCTTGCCGAACATGCTCATGCCATGCTCGTCAACTCGGGCCTACCCCAGTACCTGTGGCCATACGCGCTCCTCCACTCCACCTGGCTCAAAAACCGCACCTCGACACGCGTGCTCGACGGCAAGACGCCGTACGAGGTGCGCTACGGCGAGAAACCCGACCTCCGAGGCCTCAAGCCGTTCGGTGCGAAGGTCTGGGTGCATCTCGAGCACGCACCGAAGATGCAGCTGAAGGCAGTCGAGGGCTGCTTTGTCGGGTATGCTGAGAATGAGAAGGGCTACCTGGTCTATTGGCCGGGTAGAAACAAGGTGTCGACAGAGCGAAACGTGCATTTCGTCATCAAGCCCGAGCCTCTGGTCGCAGCTGAGGACGTCCAGCTCAAGGGGGCGAGGAATGAGGTCGTGCAGCCCTCCTCGTCTGCTTCCGAGATGTCTCCGACCACGCCAGAACCCACACCTGCTGAGAACGAGCCCAGCCAGCCCTCTGAGACATCTGACAGCATCGAAAAAACCCCTCAAACAGGCGGTTCAACCGCTAGTTTGCCTGCCGCTGCGGCCCCAACTGACTCTCCGTCCTCTCTGCCTCCATCTCCGACACGCCCGAGTGCCACTGTCGAGAACGTACCTGAGGAGGATGCCGAGGAGCCGGCACCACTGGGACGTGGCCACCGCATCAAAAGACCATCGGCGACGCTACGTCAGTTGGCTGCGGGTGAGGGGACTGTTGATGGACGTCCAAAGTGAGGGGGTGCAGTCAAGCTTCCTCGAGGTTTGCAGCCCAAGAACTTGATGGGCGCATCTGCGATTGTCGAGGAGGACGAGTGGTCCGGGATGCCATCGTTAGAGGACCCGAGACCACCACACATCGAGAGGACACGAGAGGATGATGATGATGGGTGGCTGATGGCGTTAGCCATCCAAGCCGGCCAGGACCCCAGGATGCTCGAAGAAGCCCGGCAGTCACCTGACTAGCCACAGTGGCAGTGCGCCATCGATGCTGAGTACAAGAATCTCTGCCACCACGACGTCTTTGACCTCGTCGAGCCTCCTCCAGATGCCAACATCATCGGCAGCAAGCTCGTCTTCCGTGTTAAGCACAACGCGGAAGGTGCAGTATCTGGCTTCAAGGCCCGGCTCGTGGCACAAGGCTTCAGCCAAGTGCCCAGCAGGGACTACCACGACGATGAGACGTTTGCGCCCATGTCTCGCCTCCCCTCTATTTGCACTATACTCGCTCTCGCTGCTCAACACGACTGGGAACTCCGGCAGATGGACATCAAGTCCACATACCTCAACGGGACACTCGAGGAGACCGTGTACATGCATCAACCGCCTGGCTTCTCAATGCCGGAGCAGTCGCACCTCGTCTGCCGCCTCAAGAAGACTCTTTATGGACTTAAACAGGCCGGACGAGGGTGGTACAAAACCCTCACAGCTGCCATGCTGCAGATGGGTTTTACTAGGTGCGTCGCTGACCACGCCGTCTTCTACAAGCGTGAGGGCAAATCCGCCATCATAGTGGCTGCCTCAGTAGATGATCTGACAATTGCCGGGACATCTGATCTCGTCAACGCATTTGCTGCTGACATCAAGCAGCGTTTCGAGATGTCCGACCTTGGCGATCTCCACTAGATCCTCGGGATTGAGGTTCACCATGATCGTCAGGCCTGCACCATCGCAATCTCTCAGCACTCCTACATCGACACCATCGTCTCGCAGTTCAACCTCGAGGACGCAGCTCCCCTCTCCATTCCTCTGCAGCCCAGCTCTCCTCTCGGCCAGCACCAGTCCCCATCTACTCCGTGCCAGCACCAGTCCCCATCTACTCCGTGCCAGTTCGAAGACATGTGCGACGTCCCCTATCGCGAGGCTGTCGGCTCTCTCATGTATGCCACCATGGGCACACGCCCGGATGTGACGTTCACCGTGACTGTGCTCTCACAGTTCATGCAAAACCCCGGCCATGCTCACTGGGATGCAATCAAGCGCGTTCTTCGCTACCTGAAGGGCATGCGTGAGCTCTGGCTCGTCTACAGCGATGACAACAACGGCTTGCGTGGCTTCTCGGACGCCAACTGGGGCTCCTCAACGGAGCATCGCCATTCTATTTCCGGCTACGTCTTCACGCTCGATGGCGGCACCATCTCTTGGTCTTCCAAGAAGCAAAACATCGTCGCACTCTCCAGCACAGAAGCGGAGTACATCGCCCTCACCCATGCTACCAAGGAGGCCATCTGGCTCCGGTATGTGCTTGCAGATGTGCTCCACCCCGAACTCTCTTCTTTTCCTGTCCGTCTCTGCTCCGACAACTGCTCTGCCATCGCCCTCGCGAAGGACAATGCCTTCCATCCCCGCACCAAACACATCGACATCTGCTACCACTTCATTCGCGAGGCCGTTGACAACCGCAACATGGCGCTCGAGTACCGCCGCACCGAGGACATGCCTGCCGACCTTTTCACCAAGACGCTGCCCCACGCGAAACTCGAGCACCTTTCGAGGCTCTTCGGCCTTCGTCCGCTTTGAGGGGGCATGTTGTAATCCGTATGTTCTACATGTTCTGTATGTTTTCCTTTTTTTCGACCTATTTCACATCAGTCAAAGCACATGAGGCCTCCCATATGTTGCGTACTGTCTCCCGTCTCCTGCTCCTTCCCCTTTTGTTAGCATTAGTATGAGACATACCTTATGTAGCCAGTCGCGTTCCCGCTTGTTCCCGGTCACTTATACGACGAGTTCGCCGCTCGCTCCCCTCATCGTTCTTTCCCCCAAACGCTGAGGTGAGCTTCCTGTACTGTATTGCACCCCATCCCATACTCACGTTATGTAGCAACTTTACCCGCTTCTTTTCAGTCGCTCGCCGCTGCCACTCAAACCGTAACAGAGAGAACTTGTAGGGCCATCCTGCGATGCAGTTTGTAGTGCTTGCGAGAGGATGTCTCGGTTTTATGAAGTCGAGCAAAAGTCGTGATGTATATTAATACCTCAGCATAGTTGTTGCAGGTGGTTGGTATAGTGGTCATTGTCAGAGTTAGGCTGTAGCAGGGGTGACCCTAGGGTGTTTAGACTCCAACCCCCACCCTCACCCTCAAAAAACCCTCACCCTTGCCAAGGGTGAGGGTTTTAGCAAGAGTACAAATATTTTCACCCTCACCCTTACCCTTGCATACCCTTACCCTTGACCCTTGAGGGTTTTCTATCCAAGTAAGCTTCTGTTGTGTGTAGTTTGTATTGTAACCACTTTGTAGACATATATTTATGCAAATAAAACCTAAACACACTAATTACCTCTATCAACTTGCTACTTTATGTCACTTTTTGCCAATATTAATCTATTATGCCACACCCTTGGTAAACCCTTGCCCATACCCTCAACCCTTGGCAAGGGTGAGGGTGGAGGCAAGGGTGAGCTTTTGGTCACCCTCACCCTCACCCTTGGTCTATACCCTTGCTAACCCTTGAGGGTGTCTGACACCCTTGCTACAGCCTATTGGGAACTGCTCCTCCCAGTCTGAAACAACCTGCTTGATCTGAAACTCCAGTCCATGCAGTATGTCTAGTTCTGGCATAACACGCGAGAGCAGATGGAAGCCAAACGCAGGCAGAGGAAGGCTCAGGTAAAGGCACAGGTGGTGAGACGCGAGTGAACGAACGGGAATACGGGAACACGAGCGACGTGGCAGTGGCCTCGGCGGCAATGTGGGTGACGATCTATGTACGATTCATGTTACGATCCTCATCTCGATCCGTGTCCCCTCGATCCATGTTATGTTGCCCCCTTTTCACGGTCCCCTTCATTGCGTTGTCAGCGTTGTCGCGACCTCTGCGAGTTGGTTGTTGATAGGTTTTGGGTTGGCTGACTGTTATCCCTCGATTCATGTTCTATTTACTCGTGGACATTGCCCTCTTACAGGGGATGTACTACATTACTGTCTCTTTTCCTTCCCCCCCCCCTCTCGTCTGTCCTCGCTACACCGTTCAAGGGGATGTGTTGGCGCACGAGCGCTTGTGCCCGGTTCCGCTCGGTCCGTCCTCGATCGATAAGAATTTTTGTACATACGCCTCTGTCGATACATCGTGTACGCTACGCGTTTGCAACGAGTAACCGTCACCTTCACGGTCTTCCACTCGGGCCAAACGCGACCCTTCTCTCGTCGGCCACCCGCAAACTTCCACAGCCATGTCACACATGAGCAGCGAGGCGAGCGCAGCCAGAGGGACAGGCTCTCATTGAACAGAGAGCGCCAGCCTGAGGACAGTCCACAACACCCACTGGACGAATGCAACAAGGGCGGATACCCCCTGCGAGCCCACTATTATATTCAATCATTCTTAAAGTTTATCGTGTCACTTAAAAAGGTCTTTCTGGCATTTTACTTGACTAGAGCCTGTTGGTTGCCGCATACCTCGCGCAGGCGGAGGACCCCACGCGATGTCAACGCGTTGTGTCGCTGGCGCCCAAAGTCACACCGGTAAGTAGACACCGGTCTCCCGAGTCACGTCCTCTTGTTTAGGGAATTAGGCACCTTCCGATACCCTCGGAACGGCGAAATACCCAAAATACCCAAAGTACCAACGTGTGCTGAACAGAGCCTAACTCACTCCAGTAATGTTAATGTTATTGAGGACGTACTTGCTCTGGTTCTAGTCATATTCCAGTGCTTGAATTGAGTTGTATTGAGAGCAAGGCACCACCCTCGCTGCTGATGTCCTCTTGGAAATAAATATATTAATTAAAAAGCGAAGCAAGCAGTTTATAAAACATGTAAAGACAATCCAGGATGATTGGATGCGAACAGAGTCGCAGAAAGGAACGGAATGGGGGATGCGGGATGGACACGTTGTTTGTCTCTGTTGATGTGTAGAAGGCCAATTCATCAGCACGTGACTCGGAGATGACCGAAGTGTCGAAGGTGGGGGTAAGTGGTCTGTAGAGATCCAGACTATGAGGGGCTTTCCTATCATAGTTTCCGCCTGGCTATAAACGATGCCTGAGTGCATCTGTTTGTGTGTTTCCCATACCTCCCCTCTCTGTCTGGGACTGCGAAGTCAGTTCATGCTTTACACCAATCTTTCCGCCCACTTCATACTCCTCCCAAGATGGTGGGCAATTATCAAGCAGGCTATCCTCATGAGTAGTGCATTGGTTTTGAGGTGACTTTGTTTCAAGCTGATTTCTGCCAGGTGCTAGTTTACACAAGGACCACTTGCGTCCATTTCCCATCATCGCCGGGGAACTCCCACCTTGGGAGTTTGAAGGGCGTGTCGTGAATTTTGTCACACGTGAGGAAGCCGCAGCTGTCTGCTTGGGAACTAGGCTGTAGCAGGGGTGACCCTAGGGTGTCTAGACTCCAACCCCCACCCTCACCCTCAAAAAACCCTCACTCTTGGCAAGGGTGAGGGTTTTGGCAAGGGTACAAATATTTTCACCCTCACCCTTACCCTTGCATATCCTTACCCTTGACCCTTGAGGGTTTTCTATCCAAGTTAGCTTCTGTTGTGTGTAGTTTGTATTGTAACCACTTTGTAGACATATATTTATGCAAATAAAACCTAAACACACTAATTACCTCTATCAACTTGCTACTTTATGTCACTTTTTGCCAATATTAATCTATTATGCCACACCCTTGGTAAACCCTTGCCCATACCCTCAACCCTTGGCAAGGGTGAGGGTGGAGGCAAGGGTGAGCTTTTGGTCACCCTCACCCTCACCCTTGGTCTATACCCTTGCTAACCCTTGAGGGTGTCTGACACCCTTGCTACAGCCTAGTCAGAGTATGCGTATGCAGTTTTTTTTGCAGTGGTTCGATTCCTAGCCAGACCATTGCATCTTCCAGGTGCTTACAATTTCTAGGTTATCAGGACTGAATATTCGGCCACATCACGGCACTTTGCAACAGACCTCCGGGGAGGATATGACGTGTCGGAGCTCAGACGGGGATGATCAAAGGACCACCGCTGCGCTCCATGAGCAGCTCCCCCGGACGTCTGCGGCTGAGCTCCGCCGAAGCATATGGCAAATTGGGTGTGTACTACTTCTACTACTACTACTACCATTACTACTACTACTATTGTTACTACTACCTATATTACCACTACTACTACTACTTAAACTCTACTACCACCACCAAACCTACTTTTGCCGCTTGCCACTACTAGTAACAACTTACTAGAGGTACTAAAACTGGACTTGTTGTTGTTTTAATCTTGTAACCTCTGAGCAAACTATCAAATGACTACTACTACCAACCAGTCTAATACTGTAAAACTAGATGTCTCATATGTCAGTATAAATTATAGATATACATGGTTCAATTAATCAAGTTATATAAATCATTAAAGACTTTTATGAAAACAAAAGCCCAACATGATAGACAAAGTATAAAGAGAGCAAGGCTGTTATGTAGTAGTCAGTTGAGAAGTGCTACTAATCCAGCTAAGATTACTATAGTATGTAGCTATTTCTTAGGAATCTTAGTAGACTCAATATTAATATGACTATAGTAATCTTAGCTGGATTAGTAGCACTTCTCAACTGACTACTACATAACAGCCTTGCTCTCTTTATACTTTGTCTATCATGTTGGGCTTTTGTTTTCATAAAAGTCTTTAATGATTTATATAACTTGATTAATTGAACCATGTACATCAGGAATCGGTCTGATCCACTTGACGGCTCTGATCGCACTTATTCAGCCTTATTTAGTACCGCCAAGTGGTATCCAGAGCTCTGGAGAGCCCTGGAAAATTAGGTTCACCTGTGGGCCAAGTGATCGCTTCAGTCATTCTAAGTGCGCTCAAGTAATATCCATTCGCTACACTATGTCGTTACACTGGATGCCCGTATTGAAACTAAGTACCTAAATGGCAGTGGCAGCCCACCGAGCACACAGTCCCAATACATCACAATGCTTCACACCACCGGGTACTTACCTGTCATCCATGTGGAAACATCCAGCACCCACCCTCTCCACTCTCCCGGCCAGCATCCGCCTTTGCACGGTCGTCCCTCAGTGGTCACCAAATCGGCCACCTCCCTCCGTCTAGTGCCCACCTGCCCGCCCACCCGGACAGCGCAAAATGAGCCTAACGGTGCACGTAAGCAATCAGAATGTACAACACCTGAAACGAAAACTCAAGTAGGCAGTAAAACGAACCTTCTAAATGACTGGTCGTTGTGCAGCGACAGCGATCCGACTGCTGGTCCCACTGTCGCAGAGGCCCATCATCTGTCAGTTGCTACAGGCTGTCACTGTGCTGCATGCGGAAAAACAACTCACAAAGCATCCATTCGAGCCCAGATCCCTTCATCGCAACTTCGAACGCTCCTCTAAACAGACTCGCAGACTCACCGAGCACCTACAGGTACGTCTCCGATGCCATTGTCCATGCCCAGATAAGTTGAGAGCGGCCGCTATAGCTGCTTGCATCAGTGATTAGAAGCTGCTGGACGTACCGAGACTCTGTGAGATAGTACTCGGGCGACAATGACTCGTGAGGAAAGCGACGCCGAGGACATGTACTGCAAGCTTATAGACCTGACAGCCCCGGCGTTGGGTGGGTTTCCTAGTGTATGCGAGAGCGAAGTAGC
This sequence comes from Ganoderma sinense ZZ0214-1, assembly GCA_002760635.1. Classification (NCBI taxonomy): domain Eukaryota; kingdom Fungi; phylum Basidiomycota; class Agaricomycetes; order Polyporales; family Polyporaceae; genus Ganoderma; species Ganoderma sinense. The sequence goes on along the minus strand of AYKW01000019.1, from coordinate 243,647 downwards.
TATGCGAGGAAGGTCTAAGGGCTGCATTCGCAGCGAAGAAGACAGCGTCAAAGAGGGAATGATGATGGGGAGAAGTGAAGGAAAGACTGGGCAGTGCTGGCAATGCCATCCAGGTCATCAGATGGGCAGTGGAAATTGCCAGGAGTGTTCAGGGCAGGGTGTTGTAGACTGAAAGAAACAGATTGGGCTCACCCGTCCTGTGCCTGACACCGCGTGGTGCGCCTTTGATGCCAACATGATGCCAACACCGTGAAGCGCTGATCAAATGCAACAGGATGTCAGAAGATTTCAGAGAATAAGTAGGAATAAGTTCACTCAAGTGGCATCAAGTGGCATCAAGGCGTTCAGTAGCGCTAAGTCCGAATAAGTACTGGACGGATTCCTGATGTATATCTATAATTTATACTGACATATGAGACATCTAGTTTTACAGTATTAGACTAGTTGGTAGTAGTAGTCATTTGATAGTTTTGTGAAACACTGTGAAGGCAGAGGTTCCGACTGTAAGTCAAACAAAGAGAGATCTTCAGTCAGTGAGCGAACGACTGAAGAGCAAGGGCAGAGAATGCAGTCCTTATATACTACAGGAGGGAGTGCATGAGTAATTGAGAAATGGATCACATGTAGCTATGAGTAATCACTGAGTGAGCGATGAGCAAGCATGACAAAAGAATTGCACCATAATATCAGTAAGCATAGAACTATCTAGAATATTCCAGAGTAGTATGGATTGTCCATGAAGATTCCAGACATCTCTGGACTTCAACAACAGTAGGTAGAGAGAGAAACCTAAATAAGGTAACTAAGATGCATAGCATTGGCTAATTGACTGGTTAAGTCCGTAGCCTAATATGTCCAAAGTCTAACACTCCCACTCAATCCATACAACAATGGATCAAGCACCCAAGCCAACACCATCACAGAACTTCTCAATGCCTGCAAAGGGAATGTTCTTGGTGAGGGCATCAGCCAACTTGTCTGCCGAAGCAACATGGAAGATATTGACTTGACCCACTGCATAGAACTCGCGGATGAAGTGATACCAAACTTCCACATGCTTGGTGCAATGTTCCACAACTGGATTGACAGACAAGAAGATTGTGCCCCGATTGTCTATATAGAGGGGCGTAGAAAAGTCCATGTCATATCCGAGTTCAGTGGAGAAAGTTCTGAGCCATGCAATCTGACAACAAGTGTCCGAGGCCGCTTTGTATTCCGCTTCAGTCGAGGAATGCGAAATAGTAGGCTGACACCTTGATACCTAAGATATGGCACCACCAGCCATCAAGAAAAGCATGCCCAAGGTTGAATGCTGATTGTCCTTGTCTTCAGCCCAATCTGAATCCGAGTATGCAACCAGACCATCATTGGAAGCACCCTTGTAGTGGATCTTGAAAGACTTGGTCCCTTGCAAGTAGCGCAGGATGTAGAGGGCGTAGTTCCAATGGTCGGGTGAGGGATTGGAAAGGTAGCGAGAAAGACGAGTGATGGCAAAAGAGATGTCCGGTCGCGTACCAAGCATGGCATACATGAGACTACCAATGAGACTCTGGTAACGCTTCCAGTCGGCATCGGATGCAGTCCCATCATAGCTGACGAGAACTGCTCCAGAGGGATGAGGTGTATTTGATGGGTTGCAATCAGCCATCTGGAAACGCTCAAGGACAGACTGGATGTACTCTTCCTGGTCAATGTCAATGACACGCTGAGAACGGTCACGACGGAAGCAAAGACCAAGAAATCGTTCAACAGCACCCAAGTCCGTCATCTTGTACTGTCTACTGAGCGTCCGTTTGACAGTCTTGATGTGATTCTTGTCATCGCCGAAAAGAAGTAGATCGTCGACATATAGAACCACAGTGGTGATTGAATTCCCCCTAAGGCTGAACATAGGTCAGTGATTCATACAGGTTGACCTGGCTTGAACCTGGATATTTACCTGTAGGTTGTGACCTGTAGGTTGTAGGTACCTGTGCCATGAATCAGATATGAATCTGAATCAGCCATCTTGGAGAAAGTGACCTGGATTTGTAGATTTGAATACAGGTCACCTACAGGTTGATTCACATTTTAACAGCCAAAAATGGTATATATTGAGGGTTTTAGTAGGTAATATGTCTTTATATAGCTTAATACTGTATCTATCAGCACACTTCTAGCATGGATAATGCTAATAACACTCAATACTAGCCTAGAACCTTCAATAGAAGCTGAAAAACTACTATATTTGGTATCTAAATCAAATCAATGATTTGACCTGTGATTTACAGGTTTACCACCTACAGGTTGTAGGTCAAAAGTTGATTTGATTCATACAGATCCCAATTAGACCTCTGGAAGGGGCCAAACCTACAGGTTTAGATTCCAATCACCTACAGGTCAACCTACATTCAGCCTTAATTCCCCCTCTGTCTCCGATATACATATACTCCGGCATCAGAGTACATCCGTGTAAAGCCCAGATCAAGGAGGGACTGGTGGATCTTGATGTTCCACTGTCGTGACACTTGCTTAAGACTATAGATAGCCTTCTTAAGCAAACAGACATAGCCTTCCTTCCCAGGAACGACCCAACCTTCGGGTTGCTCCATGTAGATCTCCTCCTCTAAGTCACTATTCAGGAATGCGGTTTTAACATCCATGGCTTCCATCTCCCAGTCCTCTAGCGCAGCGTGCGCTGTAAGGTACTGGATAGATTTGTACTGCGCAACCGGAGAGAAAGTTTCATTGTAGTTTTCTCCCCAAACCTGAGTGAAACATCGTGCAACCAAACGAGCCTTGAAGCGTCCATCATGTTTCTCGTCATAGACCCAACGACAAGAGACAACAGGTTTGTCCTTTGGACGGGGAACCAGAATCCAGGTTCTGTTCTCTATCAGCGAGTTGTACTCTGCTTTTTCTGCAGCATGCCATAGATCTGACTTTGGCGAGCGCATAGCATCGTGACGATTGCGAGGAACACCTGGCTTGTACCCTGCAGCATTCAGAAAGAGGTTAATGAATGCCGCTTCCGCTTCATCATGGTCAGCAGGCTCAGGTTGGTCAGGGTCGCTGGCAGGTAAGTGAGTGCCATCAGGTCGAGTGTGAGCATCGACTTGAGATGGACAGTCAAACCCTTCTGCCTCAGCGTTATCCTTCTTCCAACCTTCATTCCAACCAGCCCCTTGTCGCTGTGAACACCGGGGAGGAACTCCCACTGGAGGGTGATATGCACGTGAATGACGAAGAGCTTGTGGAACAACTGGTGGAGGTGCCTGCTGTTCAGTGGGTTCTGGTTCTGGTTCTGGCTGGTTGTTTGGTTCGTCGAGTGGTGCTGATGGGAGGATGTCGCGGTCCAGACCAAGAGGAAGTGGAATCTCAAGTTCAGGAACACGATCATCTCCACCATCGGAGGATGAGTCTAAGTCAGATGAATTGGAGTCGTCTGAATGGTGATCTGGGAACGGACTATCCCCTGGGGAAACAGGGTGATTACTGGGTTCTCTATGTGCAGGGAAGACACTCTCATCGAAGATCACATCGTGAGATACAATGAAAGAGTGCTGTGCTGGGTTCCAAAAAACGTATCCCTTGGTACCGCTAGCATAACCAACAAACGTCATCTCGAAGGCCTTCTTCTCGAGTTTATGACAATGGGCCTTTTGCACGTGAATAAAGGCTTTGCAGCCAAATACCCTGAAGTATGAGACATCTGGGGCTTTGCCACTCCAGATCTCACAGGGTGTATGCCACTTGTGGTGATGCATCAGTTGACGATACAGTACAGATGGACAGCGCATGCGACAGCAAGTTTCCAGAAACCATGACTAAGGCCAGCTTGGTGAAGCATAGACAAAGCCTTGTCAATAATTGTACAGTTCTATCATTCAGCACGTCCATTCTGTTGTGGTGAGTCAGGTGTTGATTTGTGGTGTTCGATCCCATGAGTCTTAAGAAGCTCAGTGAACTCCTTAGATATATACTCCGTTCCTCGATCAGAGTGAACCTTCTTGATCTTTTCACCGGTCTGGTTCTCAGCCCAAGCTTTGTACTCCAAGAACACTTTGTGTGCTTGGTTCTTGTGTTTGAGATAGTACAAAGCAGAGTAACCAGAGTAGTCATCGATGAAAGAGACGTAGTGATGGTTCTTGCCATTGATGGATTGAGTGCACATTGGACCACCCTCATCCATGTGGACAAGCTCAAGAGGACGGGTAGCGTGCTTCTCAGATGGAGGAAATGGTAGACGATAGGATTTGCCCCATGCACAACCTTCGCAGGCTTCAGCATTGGTAGGCTTGGGGTCAATTTTTGGAACACCTTTAACCTTGGTTGGGAGTTGCTTCATTGCCTGCTCACTAGGATGACCAAGACAGCAATGCCAAGTCTGGTAGTCCATGACAGTAGCCTGGGCAATAGCATCCAACCGTAACTCAGCTTTGATCTCAAAGGCCAAAGAATACACATTCGAGCAAGTGTTGTACTCAGCTTCGAGTATCTTGGTCCCAAGAGTAATTGTCAAGTCCGATTTGGGCAGGCTCACTAGCCGCCGTGTGTAGATACACATTCGCTCAGCACTTTGAACAAGAGTATGACTCTTGTGCTCAACAGAGCCTGTGGCAAAGAGTCTGCACCCGACCTAAGAAATGTATATGATATCGTTCAACTTGATCTCGATCCACTGACCATCAACACGAACACGACCTCGAACCGTCCCAGAACCTAAGCCATGAATGTGAGTTCCATTGGCCGTGGTTGAGAAATTCATGGGGGTTTTGAATACTTTGTAGATCGAGAAGTCATTTATGTCAAAGGTGATATGCTCCAATGCACCTGAATCCATCATCCAAGTCGTCATGTTGTATCCCTCAACAGCCGGAGCTGCAGTATAGTGAGAAGCAAGGATAGATTGAGAGGACTCAGAAGCAGGTGTAGTTACAAGTACAGAAGCGTGATTGTCCGTGGATTCGATAGTGTGCGCATGAGAAGTGTTTTTGCCTTTGCCTTTGCCATTGTTTCTCCCCCTCTGCTTCGGCTTCTTGTCAGGATACTTCTTCCAACAAGACGACTCATTGTGGGTTTTACCGCCACAGTGACCGCATGGGCCTTTCTTCTTGGGCTTGGTAGTAGACACACGAGAGGCTGAAGAGGTGATATTGCCAGTCTTTCGCACATTCTCCTCAGCAAGGGTCTTGGTGACGACCATGTCAACGGTAAGCTTGTCGAGTGTTGTCGAGGTGAGGAGGCCAGAGATGGGAGTGCGATAAGACTCAGGGATCTTGGAGAGAACAAGGAGTGCCTTCATGTTGTCTCCCAGTGCGAGACCACCATCAGTGATGTCTTTAAGGCGAGCCTCAAGACAATTGAACTGATCCCTAAGAGGCTTTTGGTCGGAAAGACGGTCCATACCAATAAGAGCCTCAAAGTTCCCCCAAGTAGCAGCAGCATCCGGAGTACCAAATTCCTTCTTCAAGGCTTGCCACATGATGTGAGGTTCCTTGGGCATCTAATTGTCATCAAGGAGAAGACGGTGGAGGTCCATGTGGGTGCGCATGGTAATGACACCAGCCACTCTGTGGACAAGGTCTTGGCGAGCCTTGACAGCAGCAGCATCACTAGCATCGACCATGGTGGGGGCCTGAATGACAATTTCCCAGGCACCACATATGATGAGGAAACCTCGCATTGCACCGGCCCAAGTAGGATACTGGGCGGCCATGTGGAGAAGAGGGATGGATTCCGGTTTGACACCTCCCATGATGACGTTGAAGAGGAAGAAGTTGTCTTCTGAGGGTTGAGAGTAGGAAGAGGGATTGAAGGTGAGCTCGAAGGGGTCTTCACCAAATAGAGAGGTGAGGAAGGAGTCGACAAAGTCGAATGGACCAAACGGAGCTTCCCTGGTTGTGGCAGGAAAGGATGTGAATGACAGAAGGATTGACAAATGATATGGATCTTCGTGGAGTTGAGACGGATGTTCCCAAGATGTAAAGTTGTTGGGGACAGGAGGGAGTTCTCCAATGAAGTCGTAACACAAGAGACAGGGAGTTGAAGAGCACTGATACCAGTCAGGTACCCTTGCTTCAAAGTCGAAGTGGTAGTCCTGTCGATCCTCGGTATCACAGATGTGAGAGAATCCTACACAGTCAACGATTGAAGATGATGAATTGGAGTCACCGTCAACAAGATCTTCAACTTCGGATCCCGAAGAGTGTTCTGTCAATGTCGGATCCAAAACAGCCCAGAGATTTAAAGTGCGATGTGGAAGGTAGAGCTCTGTGCACAAGAGCGATGGTAGATGGGGACACCTATTGAGGAGTGCCAAACTACAAGGAAGTTGGAGATCCCTGCAGCCCAGATAGAAGTCGCCAACTATGCCCGTGAAAAGGTCTAGGTAGAGTGTAGTAAAAGGCTATCGTAAGGAGGGTCCGAACGGTTGTCCTCCGATCCTAATGGTGCTAACCACCACCGGTACAAGAGCTGGCAGGCACCAGTGTGTGGCCTGGCTCAGGGATGCCTGAAACCCGTGTGCCTCGAAAGCACAATAGGTGGTACAGAGAGATACAGCTACTACTAGATAAAAAGCACTCAGGGGCACAGTGTGTGCAAAGTCACCCTGGCAGGAGTGTTGATGGGCACAGTCAAGAGTTAGAGGAGAGTGGAGGAGGAGTGCACAGAGTGGACGCAGTGGAAGTCGACAAAGAAGTTGTGCGCGCGAGGAGAGAGTCGACGAGTTGTTAAGGCTAGAGCACAGGGCTCATAACCTGTGAAACTCTGGGCTGTGAAGGCAGAGGTTCCGACTGTAAGTCAAACAAAGAGAGATCTTCAGTCAGTGAGCGAACGACTATATTGCATGTTACCAAGTACCTGTAAGTCAAACAAAGAGAGACTACAGTAAAGTCAGTAACTACATGTTAGAGATGTATAAGTATGGGACTTACTCTTCAGTCAGTGAGCGAACAACTGAAGAGCAAGGGCAGAGAATGCAGTCCTTATATACTACAGGAGGGAGTGCATGAGTAATTGAGAAATGGATCACATGTAGCTATGAGTAATCACTGAGTGAGCGATGAGCAAGCATGACAAAAGAATTGCACCATAGTATTAGTAAGCATAGAACTATCTAGAATATTCCAGAGTAGTATGGATTGTCCATGAAGATTCCAGACATCTCCGGACTTCAACAACAGTAGGTAGAGAGAGAAACCTAAATAAGGTAACTAAGATGCATAGCATTGGCTAATTGACTGGTTAAGTCCGTAGCCTAATATGTCCAAAGTCCAACAAGTTTGCTCAGAGGTTACGAGATTAAAACAACAACAAGTCCAGTTTTAGTACCTCTAATAAGTTGTTACTAGTAGTGGCAAGCGGCAAAAGTAGGTTTGGTGGTGGTAGTAGAGTTGAAGTAGTAGTAGTAGTGGTAATATAGGTAGTAGTAACAATAGTAGTAGTGGTAATGGTAGTAGTAGTAGTAGAAGTAGTAGTAGTAGTCGTGAAAGTAGTAGTAGTAGTAGTTACATATATTATATGTAACATCAATATAACAGCTTGTTACATCAATACTACATCTTTGAAATATCTTTGTCATATGTATTATATAACAGCTATAAAGCACCTGGATATATAGTGGCTATACTGCTGATCTATGATTCATAAAACAGCCATATAGTTAAGATAGAACAGGCAGATATATATTTGACAAATGCCTGTGATATAATATATATTACATGTGTACTTCAAAGCTAATACAACATGATATATAGATGTTGTATAAGTGGTATACAATATATAAAACAACTCTATTTCATCCTGAAACATGACTATTATACTTGAAATAAAGTAGCCATAAAGCGGGCTGTTATCAGTTACAATTCAAATGTAATGCTAATGTGACAAGAGTGTTACATTGTGTTACATGGTCCGGTGAAGGCTTGCACGCGTCAGGGCACGTGTGCCCGTCGCTGGGCGTCTCTATCGGACTCTGAACTATTGAAGCGGAGCTACGTCACTCTAAACGGTCTAAATCCCGAGGTAAAAAAAGACATGTTCTGCACCGTATCTTGCGGCCAGAAGGAGGTGCGGGAAGCCGCTGCCAACGCGGAATAGGGGGAATAAACTGCGTTGGGGTGGGAGACCGAGGAGTGTGAGATGGTGCTTACGTAATAGAAGGGAGTCGGCATAGGGGCCATGTTGCACCCACCGGGCAAGTCCCGCTCATTCTCTTCCTCCGACTCTGTCGTCACCGTCCTCCGAGCCCCCAATGTCGTCCTCGTCGACGACCGCATGCTCGAGGTCGCCCTCGCCCTCGCCCACCACCCCCGAGGCTTCCGACATCCTTGACCCCATCATGAGCCAGGAGGACCTCTCCGCCTGGTGCAAGTCGCTCCCGAATGCCGAGTTCCTCGTCAACGGCCAACTGCCCTTTGGAGATCATCCGCGCAAGGTCGAGGATCGGCCGACATTGAACTTGGAAGATCTGTTGCAGGAACACGTCTATGAGGAGTGAGTCGCGCCCGACCATTGTTATCGGGCTGGACTGCGCGTACTCACGCCTTGCAGCGCTACCCCCGCTGCTCTCGACCTTCCTGCGGACCCCATGTTCTGCCCTGTCACCAGCCCGGCCTCACCGAATACCTCCATCACTATCACTAAACCGATACCCCCGCCGGCGCAAATTCGCAAAGACCCACCGGCGCTACAGCGCGTCGTGTTCCCGGAGAAGGAATCATGTGCAAGGTGAGTGTCCTCGTTCTTGCGCATGGCTCCCCGGTCATGCCGTCGCGGCCGTACACGACGTCCGGAAACCCCTCCTTTGCTGCACGGTAGACGACGGAGTCTCGGTTCTCTGAAGTAGCTCGAAGCATACTTGCCGAAGCTTCTTTTCTTTTGGACATGATGTGCCGAAGTGAAGGATCGCCATGAAGCGTTTCAACTTCTGCGGTGAATTGTATCCACGCAAACGCATCTTGCATTTTGGTCTACCGCTGCTCTCATTGGGCTATTTGCTTATCGCCTTCTAGTCTTCCAATTATGTTTCCTGGCCTGCCCGAGGGCGGCACGAAGTCCCGGGTGGAGACGCAAATTCGTCTCACGGTCGACTTGGCGCACGCAAGTTCTTCGTCCGGCGAGCCATTTAGGTACGACAAAGTTGGGAGCTGGAAGTGGTTGAGGTTGCCCAAAGGCACGACGACGAAGAAGAGGACCCGTAAGGAGGGCAAAGTCGGTCAGTGATACCTAGCCTGGTCACCCTTGCTCGCCTGACCTCTCCTCAGATGCCCCAACGGAAGAATCTCTCTATCTCACAGCAGAGATTACGTGCGCCACACCCCCACATACCCGGGTGACCGTCTGTTCTAGCTGTCAGACGCGCGAGGTACGTCCTCTGTTGACGCGAACATAACGGAGTTGGTTCACACGACGATAGGCTAAACGTGTCGCACGCAAAATCGCGTCTCGTATTCGACCTGCGCGCTCCGATTCAGATTCTCAGGAGGAGCCGCTTGTGATTCCCGGCAAGGGCAAGCATGAGGACACGTCCAACATCCTTCAGTTTAACTGTCCAGAGGTGCTTGACTTCTCCTCGGGCTCGGTCATCCTTCCAGTACGGATTACATGCTACTGCCGACATCATCGCGAGAAGGTAGGTTTCAACCTGCACCTGACGATGCTCGACCACACTGGTCGTGTCATTGGCACCGGGACAACAAGGCCCATTATGATCACCGATGACCACAAGAGCACCGGCATTAATGCACAGAAGCCAACGAGCGAATTTGGAGCAAGACTTGACTGGACTGTTGCTGGCACGGACTCCCAGGACGGTGCGCCGAAGCGGAAGAAAGCGACGAATCCTTCAGACCGCAAGAAGCGTCCGAGGCGACCGAAGCCGTACGACACCGACACGAGAGTCTTGAAGCTTTATCGACAGAGCAGTAGTGGCAGCCTTCACTCGCCCTCCGAGATGACTTCCGCGTTCGCTACTAGGGCTTCGTCTCCGCTGCAACACACAGCTCACTCTCCGCCTCTACACGTCGTTACCTCTGCTGCCTCCTCTCCACCGTCGAGCTTCAGCTTCAATGAGCACCCTCAATCCTCCGTCTCTGTCACCTCGGATGTCTTTGACAGTGCAGCTTCAACTGCGGTCGCTAGTCCGCACCTATCCGCCTTCGAATCTAATCCGTCTATTGCCGACTTCATCAACAGCAACTTCAACGTTGACGTCACGATGCCTGACTGCCATGAACTCGAACCTTCTGTGCCGTCGTTCCCGGATCCTTCGCATTCTCCCTTCACCCACCATCCTCCACCATCCATCCCAGCACCTACGCCAGCGGTCGAGCCGATGAACCTTGCTGTTCCAGTACCGGCTCCTGCTATCTCCATGCCGTACATGTTGTTCAAGCACGACCCTCCACCACCTATCAGCCTTCCCCTTCCACGCATACACCGACTCATCCCTGCCGCAGGACCAACCTTCGGTGGCATCGAGATCACCGTTCTCGGTGCGAACTTCCACCCGTCCGTGCAGCTCAACTGCGTTTTCGGCTCCACACCGTCGACGTCGACACAACGCTGGAGCGACAACACACTTGTTTGTGTCCTACCACCGAGCGTGACTCCCGGGCAAGTCCACGTGTGGTTCGAAGGTTTGCCTAAGGAGGAAGATGGCACGCCTCCGTGTCTGTTCACGTACACGGATGAGACAGACCGAGCTTTGTGAGTGTTCTACCACTGTTCCAAGTCGTTTGCTCGCCTAATCGATCGTGTCAAGGATGGAATTGGCACTGCAGGTCGTTGGCTTGAAGATGACTGGCAAGATCGAGGACGCAAGACACATCGCCCTGCGGATCGTCGGCAATACTGGCGGCCCCGAGCCAGAACCCCACGCCGGCATGTCTGCGGGTGGCGCGATGCAGCTGTCGTCCCACCTGCTTCTCGGCCGCGCAGGAGATAACGGCGACTTCGAGAAGGTGCTTCTCGATTTCCTCGCGCTTCTCAACCTTCCCACCGGCCGCGCCGCGATCCCCAACGAAACGTCTATCTCAAAGCAGACCTCAAGCGGCCAGACGCTCCTCCACCTCGCGACGCTCGCCAAGTTCCCCTCGCTTGTCAAGTTCCTCATCTCGCAGGGCATCGACATCGACGCGCGCGACAACAACGGATGCACGGCACTCTTCTTGGCGGCGCTCACTGGTTCCACGGAATGCGCGCGTGCCCTTGTCGACGCCGGTGCAGCGCTCGACGTCGTGAACGCCGCTGGCAAGACGCCTGCGGAGGTCGGGCCGACGGGATTCTTCGACTTTGTGGCGTCCGAGAGCGAACCTTCGTCCGAAGGTTGCGACCGCGACTCGGACGAGGCCGCCTGGGGCGATGCCGAGGAGGAGTCTGACAACGAGGTTGAGCGCCAGACAACGTTGAGGCGAAGAAGAGGACGCAGGCTCAGTCGCACGTTGAAGCCGCGTGGCAGTGCTTCTGCCACTGCTGTCGAGGTGTCGTCGTCCCCAGAGTCGGACCACAAGCCCCCCTCGGCTGCGGCGGAGAAGAAGGCCATCGAGGCGGGCTTGGCAGCGGCTGACGACAAGCAGGCGGCAACCTTCGTTGAGGTGCTGTATCGTACACTCGCACAGCTCCAGAACCCACAGGGCATGATCCCCAACATGCCTAACATCCCTTATTTGCACATGCCTAACCTCCCAGGCATGCCCAATTGGGGCGCGCTCCCACAGATCCCCGCCGTGTTCCCTGTCCTCGTGCCGATCCCGTACCTTTGGGGCGACCGCCGCGCACGCGGCGGCGCGGACGACAAGGACGGCCCGGAGCCGGGGCCGGAGCCGAGATTCGGGTTCGCAAACGCGGTCGACTTCAAGTCATTCTGGGAGAAGCGCATGCAGCAGATGATGGCGCGCGTCGACGACGGGCACGACAACCCGCCCCCGGCGTATACCCCGCGCGGGACCGACGCCGCCACGTTCGACCCCGACGCGAAAGCGCCGATCCTCGAGCCTGAGGCGCAGTCCTCGGCCGTCGCTCCTCAGCCCCACCCTGACGCTGAAGCTGAGACGAGGCCTGTCGTTCCTACGCCTGCGCCTGCACCGCGCCCGGTGGGCTATGACGAGGCTGCGGTTCCGGAAGAGGAGGTCGAGCTGTACAGCTACAGGCCAGCGCGCAAGGCCCCTCGGTGGGCACAGAAGAAGCGTATGTCCTGGCTTTGTCCCTTTATGAGACTGTTGTTAACGTTATGTTTTTCTAGATGACCGAATGCTCGTCCTCTTCTGGATCCCCATTTTGATCATCAGCTTCGCGTGGGCATTTGTTCATGCGTTGAAGATTGCTCTGCACGCTACGAAGGCGCTCGTCATGATCAAGGTCGGCCTCCAAGCATAAACTATAAACCCGATGGAAGTCCCGGAACCAAGTAGGTAGAGTGTGTCGCGAATGTCACGAAACGCAGGGCGTTATGTATGATACAGCATGTTAATAGCCGGACTCATGAGTCACGAATATCGATACTCAGTACCCCTAGGATCTTCTAAACCCACCTACAAAGTATTCCGTTCCTTTCCGCACTTTTTCTCTCGTCTCGCCCTTTGCCCGTTTTCCGGACTCGGAAATCTTCGCAGAGCCATCGCTGGCGCTTCCTCTCCCTCCCTTTCCTTACACTTTTCCCGTTGTGGTTACCCCGTCCGTCTCGCTTCGCCCTCCTTCGCTCCGAGTGTCTATTTTATGCCAACCCTCCATACAATGTCGATGTCTCCATAGAACTCCGTGTATTAGACGTATGTCTGTCGATAATGCAACTATGCACAAAGCCATCTAAACCCTTCCCGGCGGCGCGGCAGCAAGATGTCGGGCCTCAAGAGGCCGGGAACCGGTCAAGTAGTATGAACGGTCTGATTGTTCGGCAATTCTAGGGAATACATGGTCGCCACGGGACTCCGAGTCCCACAGTCCCAGTTCGTACTGGAGTCGAGAGTCGAACTTGAATAAGTCTACGAATCCGTCACGCGGCGTTCGGCTTTCTCTTCCCCCTGGGTTCCAACTTCCTCCATAGGTTCATAGACGTTTTATCGGAGTACCTTCTACGTGAAATTTGGCAAATTTTGTATAGCGTAAGTTTGTGGACTCAGGCCTGAGAGACGTCGAACTAAACTGATTCCAAGCTGTACAAAAGGTCCCAGCCAGCACGCCTATTCCTCCTCACGCGCTGATGTTGAAATCTATCACATCCCCCTTGGCGAATATGTACGCGAACGGGTCCCAGTTGGGGTCGTCCCTCCACTCGTACTCCATCCCGTTCGCGATGAACCTCGCCAGCCCCTCCCCGTAGACCTTCGCGATCCACGCCAACGTGACGTCGATCCCCGCGCTCACGCCCGACGACGTCCAGCAGTTCCCGTCGACGACGTACCGCGCGGTCTTCACCCAGTGCACGTTCGGGCCCACGGCCGTCGCGGCGTTCCACACCGCCTTGCTCGTCGTCGCGCGCTTCCCGTCGAGCACGCCCGCCCTCGCGGCGATGGACGCGCCGTTGCACGCGGTGATGAGGTACTTGAGCTTCGGGTACGTCTTCCTCACGAACTCGACCGTCGGCTTCGCGGTCTCCTCGATCACCCCAATGCCGCCGGGGACGAGGAGCACGTCGAGGTCGGGCACGGAGTCGTGCGTGTGCGTCGGGACGACGCTCACGCCGAAGCGCGAGCCCGAGTTGTTCACGCGGGGGTTGCTCGTGCCGGAGTACACGGGGTCGAGCGTCGCGGCGACGACGTAGAGGTCGATCTTGTGGGCGTTGGAGAGGTTGTAGAGGACTTCGAGCGGGCCGAAGGCGTCGAGGAGCTCGAAGCCGGGGAAGACGGCCACCCCGATCTTGGAGATAGTTTCAGCTGCGACGGGATGTTAGTCAGTCCGTTTGGTGTCGAACTTGTGCAGGGGTTACATACCTGGGGCCGCTAGTGGGGTGCTCATTTCGTTCGGTGGATATTCAGCTGAGTGGTGGTGTTTCTTTGAAGCTGAGCTGGTCTGCTAGCGTTGCCTCGAATCCCAGACCCCTTTATACCCCTTCCGCCCCCTTGTTCTCTTCGTAGTCGCAATGCTTACTGAGCTGAGCGCGATGTCCTGGAGGCACTTGCGTGTGGCCTCGGCAGATCTGGTTTGTTTGAGCTGCACTATACTGCTCCGACGCGGGCACCGATCTTAGTCACGTCCTCTTCCATCTCATTCAATACTTTAGGTGACTGTTCCTTCCTACTGACGCACACAATGAACCCTAGTGAGCTAGCGTACGCCTACATCCACTGCCCGAAATTTTGATTTGATTTACTGACAACTCGCACAAGCAGGTGGCCCCGGCGTATCCGGTCTCTCCACTTTGGCAATAGACGGTGGGGCCTTCAAGTGGATCCGAACTGGTGGAGCTCACGACTTTGCGGGCTGGGATCCCCTCAGCGTCAGCTCGTACACCTAGAGCGCCAACTATGTACGTAGCTGACTTGCAGACCCAGTCCAGGAAACGCGTACTGAATACTCTCAGGCCGCGATTCACAGGCCGGGCACGGAGTGGAAAGACACTGCTTCTCCGGGCTCAACGCTGCGACGCTCGGTTACATCGACACCCCGGCGACCGTGTGTGACCTGGTTGTGTCCGTGGACGCCCTGCCACTGACTAATCGTGAACAAGCGCAGTGCGATCGACTATTGGGGCTCTTAGTATGCGGCACCCTTTTTGCTGCTTGGTTGAACAACGGTACGTCTCCGCTTGGCAGCGTTCCAGTGCGCGGTGGGGCTCGAGCTGAAACAGTATTGTAACACAGTGTTCCCCGATCGCGTCGGGCGTGTTATCCTTGACGGCGTCTTCGATGCTACCAGGGAGGCGTCTACCCAGTCCGACTTTTCTGGAGGCATTGTACTACGAGATCTGGCGTGGCCAGCTCGGGGCTGCCCTCGTTTAGGCCGCACACATGGCCGAGATGCTTGGCACTGCCGCCAGGCAGCGTCGTGGAATAGAACGGTCTCGGGGTGGGCGCACAAACTTTTCGTACCATTTCTGCAGGCCCTAATTTATGCCGTCGCAGCATGCGTCCATCTACCAGACCCGGTCTGCTGGCGTCTTGGACATTATCAAACCATATTTGCACGACGGAACGTACGCGATTCCTCGTTTTAACCCCGTTAGTGTCTCGCCAAACTATAAACGTCCAACAGTCCCTCTCTAGTATCTCTTCGAGCCCCACGGTTTGCGATATCGATGACGACGTGGATCCTGAGCTCTTTCCCGAAATCTCGTAATATCCCAGGACGCACGTTGTTGTGGCGGCTGAGATGACCTCCGCTGGCCTTGCGTGCAGACCCTGTGGTGCAGCCCGCCCAGAGATCTAGCAACCTACGACTCGAGCGTCCAGAACGTCGACGTCGGGTTCCGCCCGGGCCGTTGAAAAGTTGAGTTGTGGTCAGTGCCGGTCCTCACTCAGGCTTTCCAATTCCTTTCCGCTCTTCGTATGCCACGCTATGCACTGCGATATATTGCATAAAGCAATTTCCAAAAATGATGAACGCCGTCAGTTTTTAGCTGTAACGTCTGACTAGAACGGCGGCTTTAGTAGACACTCCGAGACGACGATGGAATCCCCTGCCTGTTGCCAGTGGATCTCCGGAGGCGCCCATACATCGCTGCGCGCTTGTAGGCGCCACTTGCCTTGCCTCCCCCGAGCTTCTGCTACCAGGCGGCTTCTGCTACCAGGCGGCTTCAGCAGCCCCTAGTACTTCTATTCTCTCCTTCAAGTTGTTGGCCTCCATGTGCACGCTGTCCCTCTCTGGTGCCCTGTCCTCGTGCTCTCTCATTTATCCTGCGCTGTCGCAAAAATTTCCCGCTCTCTTCCAGCGGTTTATGTACGTAGCGTCGATCTCGCGTAAGTACGCTCATGACTTATCGATTATCCCTCACCGCTCCTCGCCTCCTCCCGCGCACCCACCAGACCCATATCTTGGCCCCATCTGCAGCGCAATCGCGACACCTATCGGCACCACCGACACAGGGACCTCAAGGCTATGGCGATTCGCAAGCAGACTTCGTAGTCTAAGACCAACAGCGGCCATGCGTTCTGGCTCGAGCTGGTGAGGGAGCGGTCTCGGCGAGGAGGAGGAAAACGACGGCCCTGTCGGACCGCCAACGGTTTGGCTGCGGTTATGTAGGTTGCGGCGGGAGTAGGCGCGAGCTCAGACGGGGAAGAGGTCGAACGGACGTGCGGGACGTGGGATGGGCAGGATTAGGGCGGGGCGCAGTCAGCGACGACGAGGTGCGTTACAATTTCAATTTTCCAGCTATGCATACCGGTCGTGACGTCCTCTCGCTGGATTGGACATCCGTTGTGGCTTCTTAACGTTAACGAGACAAGCTTTTTCGTGATCTCATGCCGGCGTGTGTCGCCCGCCTTCGAAGTCGCTCCGGCGACCTACTTAGAACGCCGATGGTGCGCCCTGGTGCGTCTCCATTGGCTGAAGAATACGTATGGTATTGGGTAGCCTCGACCCAAGACCATCCGACGAGGGAATTGTGACGAGCCTATGGTATTGGGGCTGAACGTTGTCGTAGCCCTGGGGGGGGGATTGAGGAGACTTTCCGGTTAGTCAGAAGAGTGGTTGTCTCGCACGTCGCATACATCCGGGCGCTCTCATAAGAGTCATAACACAGAGTTCGTGTTGAATAGCGACTCTGAGGGAGAGAGGGGGTCCCTCAGACTCTTCTTCCAGCGAGCTCTGCTGCAGCTGACAGGTACTGTGTATGTGCCTCGAGTCTAGAGACCCTTAGTAATATGACAGTACAGCCTCTGAAACATGATGCCACAATGATGAGAGCTTCGTCAACGCAGCTGGTGGCGATGGGATTGGTGAGAGCCCTCCTCCGCCAAATATCTGCTCCTGAGGCATTTTCTAACCTCCGTCCCCAGCCCATATGTTTGTCTTGATTGTATCCACAGGAGCCGCACGCGCAGATGCGTTTCCACTCATTTCGCGATGAGCTTAGTCGCGGTTTCATTTTCGAGCATGCCTGTGGGCTTGCAACGCTTGTAACTACTGTACTTTCTGAGGGCGCTCCGCGCTGCAATTGGTACTGGTAACTGGTTTGCAGGTGACCTCCTCTGCACAATTAATATTGTCCCTGGCTCTCATAATCTGTGGCGGTAAATACGGAGCTCGAGGATACTTATGTTTTCTGAAATTGTTGTGGGTGCTTTGTGTCGTTAAGTATTGCGTACTGCACGGGCCGACATGCATTGCGGCAGTGCGCGTTGAGCCAGCCAGAGCGGATGTGACTCTGTCACGCCCCCCCACGCGTTGTGGCGCGGACGCCAGCGACCGATCACCTTCGGGCCGATCCGGACGACCAAAACGGAAGGGATCTCTCAGGATACCCTCGTGCGTGTCCAGGCACGCTGCCACATCCTCTCCGAACCCACCTTCACACCCGAGCTCTATTCATGACCCGAACGCATGTTTTAAACACGGACCATACCATGCTAGAACCGTAGAGCTCGCCGCCGTGGAAAGCTAACAAGAAAACGAACAGAAAACAACCGGCAATCCGTACTTGATCTATCGAAACCGAAACCAGTTCTTGTTGGTTCTTAGTGACCTTTTGGTGATGAAGAAGCCGTGATGCCATAATGGTGAGTGCTTCGTCGATGCTGGGAATGGCAGTCCTCCAGGCGTCTTCTCACTTCCACCCCATGCCATGTGGCTATCGACGATGGCCTTGTCTTGATTGTATCAACCGCAACTTCACGCGCTGATGCAAATCCCACCTGGTCAGCTCCTCCTCATCACGCTCCACGCGTCGTGTGCCCGCGGCCCTCGGTCCTCCACTGGCCTCAGGACCTGACCGCAGCTGGTCCGCCTGGCCCCAGCGACCGAGGAAATCTTCATGGCGGCATTTTCGCCTCTGCACTACAGTATTAGGTGCCGTACCGGGCTACTATAAGTACGGCGGCGCCCACACCATCGTCCCGCATTCTCGTTCACCTCACTCTCTTTTCCGCAAATCCTTTGTCTGTCTGTCCATCCCCGGCCCCCACGACATTGACAAGATGCGTTTCGCCGTCCTCGCCATCCTCGCCGCCGCCGGCCTCGTCGCCTCGGCCCCGCCGTGCTTCCACCAGGAGCCCTCCCTGTGCCACACCGAGCGCGCCCGCACGGACTACCACCAGATCGAGACCCCCACCGCCCAGAGCTCCGTCGGCTCCTCCTTCGCCTTCAAGTTCGTCGACACGGTCAGTCTCCCCCCCTTCCCCCCACGTCCCAGCGCAGAGCACGACACTGATGGTAGACCCGTTCGTGTGTTCGTACGTTACGTTCCTTCTGCATGCAGACGCGCAACCCGGGCGACACCTCGCACCTCCAGCTCGGCCTCTGGAACATCAGCTACCGCGGCGACCTCGGCTCCGTCCACTTCTCGACCGCCGACCACACGACCGCGACCGCGACCGTCTCCGTCCCGCACCAGTTCCACAACGGCCCGTACGGTGAGTCCGCCTCCGCTGATATTGATTTGATGTCTGGCTTGGAGGCTGACGGACTCGGACTTCGCGGCGCGCGCAGCGCTCGTGGTCCAGGAGATCGACAACGGCAACATGATCTACCAGGGCGACGTCATCGTCGAGTTCTCCCGCTGAAGGCACACTTACTCGGACTGGGACTGAGTACTGAGTACTGAGTCGCGGTCACGGTGGGCGGGCGTGGAGCGCAGGGAGGGCTTCATAGCATGAGGGCACGGGGTCGGATTTGGTGTCTCCATTGCATGCATGCATTGCGGTCGCCGTTGCGCCCTGCGGATTTGATGCTTTGTTGTTGTTGTGTACTAGTCGTAATTCAGCGTATACTTACACTGCACAGCGCGCTCCGTGCGATGATGTGTAATAAGTATGGGTTATTAACTGCGAATGGTTGCCATTCAGCTGCTTCGCCTTGATTGGCTGTCTGAAACCCGTTGGAAACCCGGGCCGTCGATTCAGAGCGATTCAGTCGATTCCTGGGCACATCAGGTTGACATCAGGGCACATCTCGTGTTGATCTTCCGGCTTCCATGTCTTACATATTCTAAACCTTGTCTACCGCATGTATAACCATGCAAGTCCGAGAAGCCCGCAGATCGCGGACGCCGTGATCCCGAAGAACCGCGTGGAGCGTACAGTAGGAGGACCTTGTGCCCCCCACGAGGCAACCGAGCCACTGAACACAACGCAACGTCTACCACTATTAGATAGCCCAGTAGCCGAGATTTTCGTGAAGGAACCCCGGTCGAGCCTGCACTAAGACCCTCCCAGAACGTTGCTAAACAAACTTCCTTTCGAGTCCCACAGAACTGGGCTCCCAATGGAAATGTCCCGGGACCTAGGAACGTTACGGCATGCATGCCCCACAAACGCTAACAACAACACGTGTATTTGTTGGGGCTTTACAGTTACACTTCGTGAGAACGGATCGCACATGACGTTACAGGCATAATCGTTCGCTATCAACTTTGGTTTGAGCTTAACTTGTCGTTTCGAA
Organism: Ganoderma sinense ZZ0214-1; assembly: GCA_002760635.1. Classification (NCBI taxonomy): domain Eukaryota; kingdom Fungi; phylum Basidiomycota; class Agaricomycetes; order Polyporales; family Polyporaceae; genus Ganoderma; species Ganoderma sinense. The sequence continues at coordinate 224,132 of AYKW01000019.1, read as the reverse complement.
TTCTTCATCGCTAGACTTGCGCGGGATGAAGACTGTGTCAGTCGCCGCGCTGCGTCGACTTCAGGAACGCCTCTTCGTTCCAGCCGTAGTACTCCTTCAGCTTCTTCGCGAAGTCCTTCAGCTTCATGGGGTGGATCGTCGGGTCGGGGTGCGCTGTCCAGACAGATACAAATAACGTGAGATTCTCTGCAGAGCGATGTACGAAACAGAAACAACGGCCGACGTACGCTTGTGGAAACTGATCGACTGAGAAGGGGCGGGAAAAGGAAAAGGTCAGCCCTCACAGAACGCAGGGGAGAGAGAATCGGACGAAACTTACGCGGTCCCTCGGGTTCGGCGGGTCGAACCGCACACGCGAGCCAGCCGTGCTCGGGACGTACGTGAAGCCCATACCCTCCATGAGCTATCCAAACCCAGCCAAAATCCCCATCAGCCCCCAGGTCACCCTACAGCACAGCGTCTCAAACTTAAACCGCGCATATATGCAACACGCACCTTCACGAACTTCTCCCAGCGCATGTCCGCCAAGCCCTGCTTCTTGTCCTCCGACGTCCGCAGGAGCTGGTGCATCAGCTCCGACGTCCGCTTGCTCAGCCCCGCGAAGATGCCCCTCTTCCCCTCCTTCCCCTCCTTCCCCTCCTTCCCCTCCTTCCCCTCCTTCTCCTTCTCCTTCCGCGCCTCCCCTTCCTCGCCCTCGCCCTCGTCCTCGTCCTCGTACTCGTCGTCGCTCTCCTCGATGTTCTTCACCTCCCGCCCCTTGTCCTTCTTCGCGAACGCGCTCCAGAACCGGTTCTTCTTCTCCTTCTCCTTCTCCGGGATCCCGTCGAGGGTCCCCGCGGTCCCCCGCGTCTTCACCTTCTGCCTGCCCCCCGTCAGGCCCTCCGTCTGCAGGTACTTGTGCGCGGACTGCGCCGTCTGCTCCGTGTGCAGCGACGTCGTCGACGCCCCGAACGGCAGCGACGCCGTCGAGCCCAGCGACCCCGCGCGCGCCTGCGACTGCGACTGGGGCGGGGGCGGGGGCGGCGACTTCGCCTTCGCGGGCGCGGGAGCAGAGGCCTTCTTCGGCGTGACGGGCGGGGTGGCAGCGGGGGCGGCAGCGGGCATGGGCGGGGACGAGGGCACATCGCCCTCTGCGGTCGCGGAGGCGGCGGCGGGCTTCTTCTTCTTCTTGGGCTTCTTTTTCTTCTTCTTCGCCGCGCCGGAGGGGCCCTCTTCGTCTTCGACCTCCTCGACCGTGGTCTGGTGAGGGCGTTGAGTCGCTGGCGGGTTTGGGCCAATCAGACTCAGACTGTATGCGCTTATGAGGGATAGAAAAAACATGTAGGCTCACAAGGACCAGTCGAGGGCTTGGGCTTCGCAGCCGCCGCCGCCGCCGGCTTGGAGGGGGCGGCGCCGGTATGGGTCTTGGTGATGGGGACCTTCGGGCCCGTGTACGGCTTGCGGGGTTGGTCGCGAGTGGCGGTCTTGAGGGTGGGGCTCGCCGAGAACATACGGCCTGTGCAACGAATAAGAACATCCAACAAACAAAAATCCGCCAACCGCATAACGCACCTCTCAGGGAACCGAGGATCTTCAAGAACGGGTTCCCCTTGCGCTCCTCCGCAAGCGCGTCGAACTCCGGCGCGGGGCCGCTGCCGTAGAAGTCGGACGAGGCGACGGCAGTGTCCATCGCCTCGCGCATCCAGTCCCGGAGCGCGTCCTCCTCGTCCGTGTCGTAGTCCTCGGACCCGTCGCTGTCGCCCTCGTCCCCCTCCTCGTCCTCGTCGAAGTCGTCATCGCCGTCCTCCTCCTCCTCGTCGGACGAGTCCGAGACTGTCTGGAGCGACGGCATCGAGTCGTCGCTCTCGTCGCCGTTGGTGATCGCCAGCGGCTTCTTCTTCCCGCCCTTCCCGCCGGGCTTCCCGCTCGGCACGAGCGCGAGGTCGTCCTCGCCGCCGTTGATGCGGCGGTACTTGGGGTCCACCCCGTGCCACATCGGCTTCACCTTCTTGATGTCGTCGATGTGCCACAGCTGGTCGGGCGTCTTGCCGCACTCGTTCTGGTAGTTCTATACACACACACGCCCGCTGTCAGTCAAAGCCAGACTCGGCGCGGTATACGTGTATGTGTATGTGTATGTATGCGTGTATGCGTATGCGTATGCGGAGCGCCGACGCACCTTGCGGGTGTACGTCCAGAACTGGTCGAGGACGGACTGCCTGAGCGTGTTCTCGAGCGGGAAGATGAGGTCGCTGTAGATGTCCCACAGCGCGGTCGCCCGCGCGGAGTAGATCTGCGCGTCGACCCACGCCTCGTACGCCTCGGGCATCTTGCGCTGCTCCTCCTTCCACTTCTCGCCCTCGGCGCCGACGAGGATGCCCTCGAGCATCGCCTGCACCTCGACGATCGTCTGTCCAAGACCTGCCGGTTAAGCGGAGCGCACGGCTGAGATGAAATGTGGGGGGGTACTGACGGAGAGATCGCCGACGGCGTCCCAGACGGCCTGCGAGAACTGCTTGGCGTCTTTGGGGGACTCCTCCATCGCCTCGTTGAGGAGCTGGTAGAGGACCTGCTTGGGGATCGGGGAGTTCGGGAGACATAGCTCGACTATGAGGGAGTCGAGGAACGACTTGTGGACCGACTTGAGGGCGCCCCAGTCGAAGGCGTATTCCTCTTGTTTGGTCTGTGGATCCTTGGTGATGTTGAAGTATTGGCCGTAGTGCCCTGCGTTATTACGTCAGCGGCCATTCTCGAGAAAACGATATTCCAATGTTGCGACAAAGCGTAGTGACGAGGAATAGCTGTAGCACTCCTAGACGTGAGCCTGGGCCGGGATCTTCCGAGGCAGTCATAGTGCACACGGTCAGAACCTCGTGAAGATGCTTGGAACCGCTTTACGATCAGCCTTTGACTAAGAATGCGCGTGTAAATGGGGGCATCCACAAACCTTCTCCACACAAGCCCGGCTAAGTATATGCGTGCATCGCTGATTGCGACAGATGGCATCGTTATGACAAGAAAAGCGGCCCTGTGGCTCCTTGTGGCTGATGCTAGTGACCATCTGCATGCGCAGTCCGGGTTGGGACTAAGCCTTATGTGAGGACGTCAAAGCAAGACGAGGTGTCGAACGCTGGGCGTTGACGCATCATATCGCAATCAAGGGCGAGCGAGCGAGAGGATTCGAGAGCCCGCAGATCCGCTTTAACCATCCCGCCAAATGTTTTGGAACACGACCATCTCATCGAAAGTTGAGCCGTGTTCCAAAACGAAGGCAAGGCGTCATAAAGGCGAGTATGTCCGGGCGATGGCCGGATGACGAACAAGGAGAATAGAGGTAACAGTGAGATGGCACAAAAGGTCCACTTCCCGGCGTTGACGAATGCGATATAGGAAGGTACACGTACGGGTTGCGCTCGCAATGACGGCGAAGTTGTTCTGGCCGGCCTGGACGAGGATGTTGACGGTGTCGTAGAGGACCAGGAAACGCATCCGCATGGATGGCTCCGCACGAAGCTGAGACTTGATGACGGAGTCATCTAGACCGTCCTCAATGAGCTCGCGAATAAGATCGCCGACGACTCGCCAGCCGGACGCCATCATGTACGTGTTGTGGATGCTGCATGGGCACAAATGCTCAGTGGCAGCCCTCGGCATCAGGATAGGGGGTGCACTCACTGGCTGGCGACCATGGGGACGACATGTTCCCTCTTGTTGACGAGGACCTTCGCGCGCGACGGGTTGGTGTGCGACTCGATTTCTTCCTTCATTCTGTGGTAGAAGAAGTCGGGATCCTGGAGAGCGCTCAGCTCGTCCAAGTACGCTGCAAAATCGGTGTGTTGAGGAGTCTGACCTCATATAGAAAGTCGAATCATATGTACCGCTGAGCTGCGAGTCCACAATCCTCAAGCATACGTCGAGCTTGAACGGAGAGGCGACAGCTTGCTTTATAAGGTCCTCTGTGGGTGTGGGTGTCTGATTTAGTCAAACCGCACACCCGACGCGCCAATCGGTGGGAAGCGTACCTGCTAACAGATCCAACTTCTCGCGCCCGCTCATCCGTGTCGCAAGGACGATCTCTCCAGTGCCCATGGCACCGTGCTTGCCATGGCGGAGGACGAGGGCGCGGGCGGTGAGCGGCTTGTTGCCATTCTCGTCGCGCTCGCGTCCGTGGTGCTTAGACCTGAAGACTTCTCGGGGCCCGACGGGCACGAGCTCACGCGAGGTGGACGGAACAACCTTGGGCCTGTTCTTAGGCGGCGCCTTGGACGGCATCGAGGATACAATGCCTTGCGAGGCGTCGGGGGGCGGGGCAGGGAATGTAAGCGTCGACGGGGAAAGGGAAAAGATTAAGATTGGACCTCGAGGCAACCTTCCGTCGGCAAGCTCCTGCCGAATCGGGGTTGCGCATCACCCAGATTCGGCAATTCTGGCGCCCTCCTGCTCGTTCACTACCATGACACCAACTGCAAGTACTTACAGCCATCTCTTCCTCTCATGTATTGCAATTTGTTTGAATCCATATAATTTTACTACGTATTAATTATTACCCGCCATGTAGAATGACCCGACATCGTCCTAGATGTGTCCCAACGGAGGTCTGACGTCATACGACAGGTACCTTCACAGATGTTCGACTTCTTTCTGTTCACTTCACTTCTCTCGCATATATAAACCTTCGACGTCTGCATCTTGATCATGACACTTCTTTCCTCCCTACCACCACCTAGCCTCAGGACGACTGAGCCTACAGCGCAGGCTTATCCTCTTCAGACTCGTCGGTTGCTTGTCCAGTCACCAGTGTTCCGTTGTGATGTTCGTCTCCGTGATTCACCACCGCTTCAAATAGCTCAAACTTTGACTCAAAACTCCCAGTCGAAACCAGGCACAGCGTCTGGGGCGGTGCCGTCGGCACATCCATGTTGCCATCATCGCCGGCAGCGCAGCCCCCGCGGTCCGTGCTGCATCGGCGCCTCGGCGCACACAAGACGAGCATGCCAGCTTTCTGAGCGTCGGTCTTTCTCCTCTCCTCCTCCGTCATACTTTCTTTTCTCCCTGGGCTGGTCCCCCCTTTTTTCTCTCTCAACCCATTTTTGCGTTGCTCTCGTTGCGTTCGACTGGCCTCGGATCCACGATTGACCACAGCCTTGATGGCTGCTTCTAATGTTACGAGTATGTCTTTTTCTCACCATCGTGCCGCGGGGATCACGTCGTGCTGATTATCGTGTCGAAGACTCTCCCGTCTATACACGCCTCGTGGACGACTCTTCGCCCCTCCTCCTCTTCGACCCCCCGAGCGCGTGGAACCATACCGCCAAGGACGGCCCGGACTTGCATGTGAACTCCACATACAGCTCGTCTGACATCTCGGGGGCGACATGCCAGTTTTCGTTCAACGGCACCGGGTTTTCGGTTCTGGGCACGAGAAAGCCTAACTACGGCCAGTATCTCATCTTGCTCGACGGCGAGGTGCAGCAGTTTTCGAACGCAACCGCGCAACAAACCGAGTTCGGGCAGGTCCTAGGCACGGCGTCGGGTCTGAAAGATGGGTTGCACTCGGTTGTCTTCATGGTAGCTGGCGGAGGTCCTGTGGACATCGATGCGATTGTGTATGAGAGGTTGGATTGGGGACAGAGGTGCGTCAACCATGCTGTCGTACTTTTCGATGCCCCTGACCTCGCGCAGCGGTAGCCATTCAGGCATTCAGACAGTCTCCGCCCCATCCTCGTCAAGCTCTCAGACGGCCTCCTCCATATCTTCTTCGAGCTCTCAGACGGCCTCCATCATATCCTCTTCGAGCTCTCAGACGGTCTCGTCACCATCCTCTTCCGATTCGATTCCCCAGACGACCTCTTCCCCATCCTCGCCTAGTTCTCAGACAAGCTCTGTTCTATCGTCCGACTCTCAGACGAGCTCTGTTCTGTCCTCAACCAGCTCCCAGACAGCCTCTTCCCCGGCCCCGTCGATCGGCAATCGCATCTCTGCCAATCCGTATGTTTTACGTTTCTCATTGTCAATGTCGCAAGTATGGTACTTACTTGCATTGCGGTGCAGACACGCACAAGGTCCTAACGAGCCTGCTCCGAGTCAAGATGCTTCGGTTTCGTCTGCCTCCTCCAGCCAGTCTGCAACACCTTCGACCTCTTCCACCGTTTCCAGTGCCACCGCCTCCGTGAATGGACGGCTGTCCTCTGAGTCGAGTGCTCAGCCCAGCGACCAGAACACCGCCATTGCATCCCAAGGCGCACAACCGACTGCGCAACCCGACGGACAACCCGATGCGCAACCTGGATCCACGCAGTCGAGCACGAGCAGTGCTCCTGGCCCATCGATCAGCCAAGCGGAGGAGGCGAGCTCTCCGTAAGCTGTCGTATTTTCCTGCGTCGTCTCATCCGTTTTGGCTCACAATGGTTCAATTGCGTTGTTCCAGACAGATCTCCGGGATGTCAGCGTCCCAGAAGAGCCTTCCCACTGGAGCAATCGTTGGCATATCTATTGCCGTGGCGGCTGCCCTCCTGCTGATCATTGCCCTGCTGTTCTGCCTCATGCGGCGTCGCCGTCGCGCAGCTACCGCACGCAGGAGGATGACCGCCGGCCTTCCCTCGCCGACGCTACCCCTCCAGGACCCGTCTCGCCATGCAAGTTACTTCTTCGGTGGGCACGGCAGCAATGCGAACTCTGGACCGGCTGGCGGTAATGGCATGCGGGAGCTGTACCTTGCTCAGGGGCCACAGAACCCGATGCATGTGCGGGGCCGTTCGATCCCTTTCAAGACGGAACCGGAGCCTTTGAGACCCATGACACCTGCCGTGGTCGGGGATAGCGTGCACTCGAATGCGGACACGGCGACGCTGGCGAGCGAGGACGGGTATATCACGGACGCGTCGTCTATTAGGACGGTGAGTTCTTCGTGCATGTTGTTGGGGTCCAACCTATATGCCTATGTGTGCTCATTGTTGTCTGTGTGAAACTCGACTTGTAGGTCCCTACCCGACCTCCGCGTCCGCCGAACGTGCGTCTCAGTCTCAGCATGGTGTGACCGCGGCTTGCTGCGTGTGCAGAAGCTGCGTGCAAGTGTTGGACGTGTTGTTTTGAGTATAGCAACGGACCCGGTGGTCGTCGACACTGTAGTTTTAACCGCAATGTACTTGTACGTCGTCAGTTGTACAATACGCCGTTTCTGCATCTATGTCGATGACCGCGCAGCTTCTCACCTCACAACGTACGCCGTCGCGCGCTCATGTTCCCCCTCGCGTCCACCGCCTCTCAGCATCTTCCTTAATTCTCCTCCTTCTTGATGCCTGTGAACTTCAAGATGGGTTCGCTTCGGTCAAATTTGGACCCTAGGCCTGTTGTGGTACTGGAACTCCCAGACGGTCGCGCCCAGGTTTTGGTCAGATGGAGGCGATCTCCATCTCGACCGGTTTTGACGACGTTCGGCGACGGCATCGCAGGGCTTTGACATTCATCATGCCAGACACCGTCCGCGCTGTTGTAAGTACTGTCCAAGATGGAGTGCGAATTGCCGTAAGGCAGCTAATGAGACAGTGGATCCGGAAGCTCAGCCAAGTCCCATGTGCATCATAACCATAACTTGGTGAACTGAGGATCGCGCCAAGATGTGCCGTGCCGTCTGGTACCAGGCCTGGAGTTGTGGTTGCCTTAAGCTTCTGGAGGGCGAATGGTAGATCGGACGTACAAGCGGGCACGGTTCAGTCGACGAAATCCCGGACCGTGACAGTGAGCTGGTGAGACAAGCAGGGTGGCACTGGATATGGGTATGGGTGTGACCGGTGAGTCGAGGCCATTTGATCATAGACAGGAAGGATGTTTTGACCATCTAAGTAATACTAGGAAGAACGAATCTGAGAAACTGCTAGACATTCACGTTCTACTTAAATCTGGGATGGCCGCATCGCCATAAGTCATGACCGGTGACATCCTTGGCTCCCCAAGACATGCGCAGCTACTTTGTCGTGATCGGAGTGAGTCCATCATGCATGACGCGTGTGCTGGTGTCTCCGAGGACGAGGCCCAGGGCCGGTGCTGTCTCAGTCTGGCAGTGGTCGGTCACTGGTGGAAGCAAGCTAAACGGACGGTGATTGCACGACGTTATGTCCGTGCGTGCGCAAGGCTCCCGACCCTGATTAATGATTCCGCAGGAGCTTGACGTATCCACTTCAAGTTGGACAAGGACTGGCTGGTTTGAATCAGCGAGGGAGGGGGGGACCTGCTGTCCGTCTCCTGTAAACTCTTGGGAAGCAAGGTTATGGCATGAAACGCGTACGCCCTCTCTATCTGCTGGGTAAAAGTGTCGGAATTCAAAACCAAGGTGAGTGCACATCATTTGGCCGGGGGAGATGGGCATCGTTGGGTGCTTTGTGCGTTTGCTCACTTACCATCTCTTACCATGGACGTTGTCGTCCAAGTGCCCAGGAATTGCCCACTGGCAGGAACCGCCGGGGAAGCCGTCGTGGCGTTGTTCTGGCATCTGCCATCTTTTGGGCAGGGGCGGGATCGCGCCCAATTCCCAGCAAGTCGTCCGGGTTGCCCACCGCCCATGTCACCCGTCGCCATCTTCATCCGCGCCGGGCGGGATCGAACTTTCGAACTTGGGTGTTCGTTCCCTCGTTCCCAGGGCCGTTTCCCCACTCCCACTCCGCCCGGGGTACGCGTGCAGCGTGGCCGCTGTCGAATTATCTGGGGGCGATCTGGTAAGGCTTCGTAACTCGTTGGAGTTGGTGGCGAGCAAGGTGCGGACGGAGATCTCACACCCTCAATTGCGTGCGTTCCGACTCGACGTCCCTGGACGCTGTGCTATATATGCTCGGCTTGTTGTCCTCGACAGATCAGGTCATCAGCCTGACGCTTGGCGGACGGCATCATTTAGCCGTCGGCGGTCACGCCGTGTCACAACGTCCTCGGGCAATCCGGGGATTGTTAGTAGGCGCAAAACGGCCTCTTGGCGGTCTATAGGATGCGATATGACCGATATTTGTATGTCTGTGGTTCTCTGTGGGATAGATGGCAAGGGCCTTGGATAAAGATTGTGGGGAGAAGAGAGGAGCGTGACGGGAACGAGTGCCTTGGTTACGGAGGCGGTGGGAAGGGAGTGACGGTCACTCGTTATATGAAGTGGGAGACCGGAGGACCTGGAGCGGGCCAACGCTGTCATTGTGAGTGCATTTCCCTCCGCCTCGCTTCCTCCTCCTTCCTCCTTTCTCCTTTCTCCAGTCTCTTCTCCTTGGTCGAGCTGTGCTCGCTGGACCACCGGCCCTTACATCCTCTCCTGCCCGCCTAGTCCGTGCATCTCGTTCTCCGGCTTCATTCAGAACAAGAGCAGCGCTCCGTTCGCCCGTTCGCCCCTTCCCGCTTCCCTGACCGGTCCTGGTCCAAGTCGTCGCAGCCTCTTCAGCAAGCCTACCTACCTCTTCAGCCCTCTTCTCCACCTCGACGCTATCGCAATGGGCAACTTGGTGTGGCACGAATACGGCCGCTATGTCGCCTTGACGGCCTGTGTTTGTGAGTTCTTGTTATTGCTCGCCCTCGCAACGCGCCACAGATGTTCCCCGAGCGGCCAGCTGACGTTTTCCTCCCTCGTTCTCGTCCACAAGATGCTCTCTGGTCGGCCTACTTTGGACTCTTCTACAGGAAGTACTTCTTCGACTTCCTCAATGGAATCGTTCGTGCCCCCGGAGGAATCCAGTGAGTACTGTTCTCTTGTCCCAACCACCGCGGGCGAGCGCCTCCATTCCCCCTGGCCACGTCCCCAGCGGCGTATCATAATCCCAGTCGTATCATGGTCAACGCTTGCTGGCTGTCCGGTGCCGCCAGGAAGAACTCGGCTTCCCGTCGTGTTCCGGGGCCCTTACGCGCGTGGGAGTCGCGCGCGTTCCGGCCGGTCGTCGTTGCGATTCTTACTGAGCGCGGTTCTGCCCCTTCTACTTCTAGGCCCGCCGCGAGCGACAGCGTCTTCATCGCCATCATCGTCAAGGCGCCCATCGTGCAGATTCTGAACATGGTCGTCTCGCTCGTCTACATTACGCTCGACTACCCGGCACCATTCCTGAAGAACACGGTGCTCCATCGGAGCTTCCCGATCCGCATCGTGCTGCTCTGCCTGCAGACCTTCTTGTCGATCTTGTACTATCAGGTGCGTCGTGCATTTCGCGTCTCTCTCCCCCCCCTCCTCCTCCCCCTCCCCATCTTTCGGGACGGCGTTACGGGCGGCGCGCTGAAACGCGGATCTTGTTTGTTTGTTTGGTTGCGCATGCGCGACGCAGGGAACGAACGCGGCGATCTACTCGTTCATAGCCGCGCTCTGCTACGTGCGCGCGCAGCTCAAGGGCGAGGTCATGCCGGAAGCGAAGGGCAATAAAGGGCGGGGCGGGAGAGCCTGAGAGCGCGCAAGCAGGCGTCTGGCACGGTACGAGGAGATCTTCCGTAGACTGGCGGCGGGACAGACGGGCTGGTCCGTCTGGCCGACTCGCCCCTCTTCCCTTCTCCTCCCTCCTCTTCTCCCCCTCCTCTTCCCTTCCCCCACCCCCTCAAATCCCAATCCCGAATTCCTTACCTCCGCACTTACCCCCCGTCTCAACGTACTTTACTTACCGGCCCTTCTTCAACACCCGAGTCAGGCATTTCCAGTCCTCTTTTGTCGTCGTTCTTTGCTTTCCCCAACGCGCACTCAGCTAAACCCCACCACATGACGGACGTCCAAGATTATCTTCCCCGCGCGGGCCCAAACCACAAACCAAACCACGAATGCGCGGAGCTGGAATGATCTTGACCTGAATATATGCTGCCCGATTCGAATCCCGGCCCCAAAGGACACTCTTCCGTGTATGTTGCTGTTGCTGCTGCCCGTCTATTGTTTGTTTGTCTGTTGTATTATCAATCGAAGCGCCTCGGCGGCGCTGTAGATCTACTGTATTACCTGCACTCCTCCTCGCTCCTCTTTGTTTGCTCTAGCTCTAGCTCTAGCTCTAGCTCTTGCTCTTGCACTGCACGCAACGGTAGAACCAACCTGCTTGCAGCTGCTTGCGGTTCGTTGGTTCGTTTATCCCCCGTTACGGAGATTTCGGCCGAGAATCTTGTTGACGTTCGTTTGCTTCACCTTTGGGAATTCATCGCACGACTCGAGCTCACACTCGTCACTTCGAGGCCTCGACGGGCCCGTGCCGGCGCGCTCTCATGGAGTCATGTCGGCGGGCTGGGAGACGGAGATGGAGCATCATTCCGAATTGCGCGAGGCGCAGTGTGCGTTGAACTTGCTGGACAGTGGATATCGAATCTGAGGCCTGAGGCCTGAGGGACAGCAAGTAAGTACACGCTGAACCGGGGAGGCGTTAACAACGTTGTCGGCCGTCAAAGCTTTGCCAGTGAGCATGCCACGACCGGGTTGCTCGGTACGTGCCTGCCATGTCGACGTCAATGTTGAAGTTGAGATGGCGAGACGGTACAATGCCATGATACCACTTATATGCGGATCCTGACGAGAATCTGGCACTGCCGTCGGAGGACGATGATGCACAACAGCGCGCCGAGGAGCGGCGAGGCCGACGATGGTCGACAGAGGTTTCAAGCTTTAAGTGGTGCGCGCAGAAGCGGACACAGACTTGAAAGCTTGAGGATGAGTGATTCTAGGCGAGGCAGGACAAAAACGCCGTGGTTTATGGGCGGTCAGAAGGGCCCGAGGCGTAGGGATACAACGGATCCTTTCAGTGAAAAAGAGCGTATAACGTACCACCCTCGCAGCCAGAGGCTACTAGTCCGCAGCGCAGGCCCTGGTTAGTGCCCAGCTGGCTCTCGGGGCCGCGGTGCAGCAACCCAGACCAGGAGCTCCGAGTCCTAGGGGAGGGGGAGGGGGGACCCGCGGCCGCGGGGACGGAAGCAACAGGGTGATATAAGTACTGTAGAGACACGATGTGCGATACACTGACAACTTTTGCTGCTTCTAGGAAGATGATACCGTGACTAGACATGTACAGAGAACTTGCTGAATGCCCAAAGAGAGGAAAGTCCACATTATAATAATTTATTTATATGTATGTTACTTCTGCTCATCCTCGTCCCCTTCATTTCTTCGCTCGTCACCGGCTCGAACTCAAGTACTCAAAGACTAGAAGCTCGCGTCGAGGCTGCGGCGGTGGGCGTGGCGCCTCTTCTTCTTGGTGAGCCCGCTCGGGTACGCCGAGGCGTAGATCGGGCACAGGTCCTCCCACGCCGCTGTAGTAGATGCGGAAGGACAGTAAGTCTCAAAGCACTGGAACTGAAAGAGATGGAGACGTACTGGTCGGGGTGACCGAGGCGCTAATTTCGTCGGTGTCCTCGACGAGGACGATGGCGAAGCCGGCCTCGAGGTGGAAGTCGATGTGGCAGTGGAGGAACCACGGGCCCGGGTTGTCGGTCGTGAAGCGGATCGTGACGTTGTCGCCCGTGTCGCCGACGCTCACGACGTCGCGCTGCGGCGGGTTCTCGTAGTTGTAGTCCGTCTGGCCTGCCGAGCGCACGACGTAGAACGTGTGCTGTACGTTCCGTTACGTGTGTGTTTGGGGAGGGGGGGGGAGAGGGATGAGAGGGATGAGCGGGATGAGCACGCGTTTCGAAAAACAATAACAATTAGCCAAAGCAACGGGGGGAGGGGAGGGGCACTTACGCCGTGCAGGTGGAAGGGGTGGGGGCGCCGGGGGCGTTGGTGGCGTTCATGGAGAAGGAGATCTCGACGGACGAGTTGGAGGGCAGGGAGTAGTAGCTGCCCGACGGGAGGAGGTCGGCGGCGGCGACGGTGCCCGAGAGGATCTGGAGGAGGGCGGGGACGGAGGGCGACACGAAGGCGACGTCGTTGATGAAGAACTCGGTACCGTTCTGCAGGGAGGAGGGATGGTTTGATTAGTATGAGCTCGCGTCTCCTAGTGATATATATATGACGAATACGAATACGTACGAAGCCGAAGTCGAGGTTGAGCGCGTAGTCGACACCGCCGACCTCAGCGGTGCCGGGGGCGACCAGGTTCTCGAGGGGGACGAGGTCGGTCTCGTTGAGCGCGAGGACAGACGTCGTCTCGTTGGTCGTGGGCTCGATGTCATCGGCGCCCGAGTAGCGCAGGATGGCCGAGTTCACCCCACCGTCGAAGGTCGTCGTGCCGATGTTCGGGAGCGCGCGCATCCAGTAGTTGTCGACGTCCTGGTCGGCCGTGAGCTAGAACAGAAGAATGATGAGTGCCATATTCATATTTACATATTATTGACGGTGACGGTGAAGGAATATAGAAAAAAACTTACGACGAACGAGTACCGCTGGCCGGCGAAGATCTGGATGGAGTCGACGACGACTGCCTCGTGGTTGACCGCGTCGGCCTCGATGACGGTCATGTTGTGCCCGTCGATCGAGAACGTGAAGTTCGGGTCGCAGGACATCGAGACCAGGCGGAAGCGGTAGCGCTGGCCCTGCGTGACGTTGAAGACCGCGAGATCGCTGGAGTCACCACCGGCGAACCGCCCGAGACCGTTGAACAGCGTCGAGTCGGCGCCGCCGCTGTTCCCCACCCCAGTGGTTAGTACTGTACTATATCCCGGCGACTGCATATGTATATGCGATGAAAGAACTCACGGGAAGCGGTTCCCGAGACGCGCCGCGGTGTGGTACCAGTCGGAGAGCGTAATGACCGTCGTCTCGTCGTCGACATCGTACAGGCTCGCATGTGGATCGTCGGGGTCGTAGACGACCATCGGGCCGCGGAGACCGTCGCAGTACTGCGTCGACAGGTGGCTGTGGTACCAGAAGGTGCCGGCTTGGTCGGTCGCGGTGAAGTCGTACAGGAACGAGTTGTCGATCGAAATCGGGCACTGGGTGATCATGGCCACGCCGTCGGCGTAGTTGGTGCCCTGCTGGAAGAAGCCATGCCAGTGCTAATACGGGCGGCGCGGTCAGGCCTGACATGGACACTCTGGATGAAGAAAGTGAAAGAAGCATGCGAGACGTACGACGGTCGTGGCGGTGAGCATCGTGGTGTTGTCGAGGTCGTTGATGACGTTGAGTTGGAAGTTGTCGCCCTGTCATGACTGGCGTAAGTGTCGCCCATGAGGAGGAGAAGACGCGGTTGAGCATACCTTGTTACCGACAATGAGCGGGCCGGGGAACTGCCCGTTCATCACCACGGCGGCACGAGTGTAGCCATCAGGAGAGATGTCGGCGTCGGAGATCGTTAGGTCTGCGATGGGGCCAATGGAACCGGCGACGAGCTGGACGAAGGCGGCCAGCGCCGCAAAGATCGGGGCCTTGGCCATAACGTTGGAAGGAAGAACGAAAAGTTGAAGAAGGCTAGGGAAGAACGAAAGGAGGCGGTTGTTGGGGGATAGCTGAGAAGGAAGGAAAAGACTGTGTTGTTGGTGAGGTTGGACGACGGCGCACGGGGTGCTTATATTCCTTGGCCAGAAGCGCAGCAGGGTTCACGAAGAGTGTTTCTCCGCCTGTCGCATTGGACGACTTGTCCATAACTAGAGAAAGCTATCGTCGCTTGCAAAAATCGCGCGCGTAGGAGATGTCCGTTCTATCGGACTGCCGCCGGTATGAGCCATGACTGCGGTCGATACTTTCCCTTTGCCGGCGTCAAGAAGCGAGGCTGTAGAGTGCGATGAGCGCGTGAGTATGGTCTTTTCGGGCAGACGAGCACGACTCTCCGTCATCGTGGAATAGATAGAAATTGCCTCATTTACAATATTGTTCTTGGTCTCGATACATGAACCTTAGTAGACTCATTCAGCGACGTTAGATTGTTCCGCATATATCGAGGACTGCAAAAACACGCTTACCGTTGTCAAGATCAACACTTAATCTTCAATAAAGACGAGCTTGGATGAGCCGATGTACGCATCAGAGGAGCTGCGGACGACAGGTAGCACGGTATCGCGAGAAGAAGCGCAGCAGAGGCTGTGCCATAGTACTTTCTTACCTTGTTTCTACTGCGGACTGAAGGCGCGACGGCCCCCGGCCCCGCTCTGCTAGAATGCGAGGCCGTTGTGTCGCTGGAGCCGCAGCGTATGGCTCGTCTTCTCCGGTGGCCACCTGCTTTCACACCCCGCGCATGCGCAGCGGGGAGCATCATGCGATTATCGAAGAGTGTTCCAGAAGTGCTTGGTGCCTGCCTGTGCCCGGAGCGGCGGTGCAAGGTAACCACCCACTGCGCTCTTTATGCCGCCTTGCGTCCCGTCATCGACGTCTATGGTCAGTCGAATGCCCCTGATCTTCCCTTCGAATACGCTCCGGCCAGCGCTTTGGGACGGCGCAGCAATCGACATACTTTGCCCAACGCCCTGTAGTCCCCTTGATGTCCGTCAGCATATACCCGTACCGATGGTTCGCCTCGTCGCCATTGACTGCTGCGTAGGCGAATTCCCGCGTCGCGCGGACAGCGGCGGAGGTGGTCCGGCCGGTGGGGAGGACGTGGGCCAGTGGGTACAACTGGCCAGTCGCATCGAAGGTCAGGTTCGCGACGTGCATGGCCGACTCGGAGAGTCAACAGCGACGAAGAGCAACCCCGCACTGGGCGACCTCGGGCCCGGCTTGGCGCTGAGCTCGAGCGTGTCCGATGGGAAAACGGAGGGATGAGATCGATGAGACATTTGTGCGGAGCGGACAGTGGGCCCCGGGGGTATTCGTAAACGACGTTCCCATGGTGTGGTTTGACGACGCCGCAGCATTGAGCGCAGGAAATGTGTTCTAGCCGACTGTATGCGCTCGACTGAAGTCCGTCTTGACCGTTGCCAGCATTACCATACGCTGATAGGTCGTCAGGAGTGGGGCTCACGAGAGACTGTGATGGTTCAGGTGAGTGGTGTGCATAACCAGCATCGTCGTATCGGACTTGAATTGATGTTGGCGGCCTTACGAACGTTACATAACCTGTACATCTTGGGAGTAGATTAGATAGACGCCTTAGGCGCTTCACCATCGCTGACGAAAGACGCCAGCCAGGCCAGCCTTGCTCGCACCTTGAACGGTGTCTATGTCCTGACCTCCCCCAGCACACACGCTCTCCTCCAAGAAACCCCATACAGGAGACGAAATACAGAAGCAACAGCGCTCGGGCGGACTCATCATCTCGGCTCTTCTCGCTTGACGCCATTCCCCTAGACCCACTTTAAGCCAAACCCGTCGGGCGCTGGTAACTCCAAGTTACTGTCCTCAATCGCCTACCTACAACAAGCACCGCCATGCCCACAACGCTAACACTCGTAGCCCGGGCCATGACGCCCTCCGAGTCGCGCGAGGCCGCGCTACACGGGTACGTCCCCCTTCCCTTCCCCCATCGTCCAGCCGTCAACTCCAAGTCAACTCTGCTGACCCCGGCCCCCCACCCCTGGCTCCTATCGCGCAGCAAGCGCGCCCTCACGCCCATCCTCTCGGGGGCGATCTCGGGGGGCATCGTCGGCGTCGCGTGGATCGTGGGCATCGTCTACTGGCTGTACAAGCGGCACCGGCGCGCGCGGCGCGCGAAGGCGGCGGGCCTCGCGAGCTACCGCGAGTTCCTCGAGCCGCCGAGGACCAAGGAGCCGTTCATCCTCCCGCCCGACCCCGCCGTCGTCAAGGGCCAGGTCCTGCCCGGACAGAAGATCGTGCTGGAGAAGCGGCATAAGCATAAGCGCAAGCACAAGCACGGGGACGGGGACGGGGACGGGGACGGGGACAGGGACGGGAATGAGGGCGCGGAGGAGAGGGAGAAGGAGAAGGGTCCGGCTGAGGCGGAGGCGGAGCTGGCGCACGCGAAGACGGTGCCGATGACGCACGCGGAGGAGCGCAAGCTGGCGGGGGTGCTGCAGGAAGTGGCAGAGGAGCAGGCGGATGGGGCGGGGGCGTACGGGAGCACGGTGAACCTGCGGGGAGACGGGCCCCTGGAGGATTCCGAGTCCGCGCAGCCGGGGGTGGTGCATAGCGCGACAGCACCGGCGCGGGTACCGTCCAAGCGTAGTCTGAAGAGCACTCGCAGTTCCAAGAGCAGCAAGAAGCGCGACTCGTACCCCCCTCGAACCAGCATCGACAGCCAGAAACCATCACCTAAGGAGAAGGCACCGGAAGACTATTGGTATCAGAAGCGGAGCTCCACTTGACCAGTCTCAGTCTGGATGCGAGGGCGCATTCTCGTCGTGTCCTCATCTCCCCTTCCTTATTCTCCACTTCATTCCCCATTCTTTCTGCGGTTGCCCATGCTTTGCTTTTTCCGCGGTGGAAGTTTATGGAGCTCCTCGAGATGTTCAAGACTGCACCCCACGAATTTTACTTGTAGCGATTAGGAAGGATATGTAGCATTTCTTTGGACCGTACACGGTAACACCCGGGCTACCACCAACGAACCTGGATCCGGATTGTCGGCGACGACCAAGGCGTACAATCCGGTCATGCTTGTGCAGTGAGTTCTCTATACGCACATATTTCATATCGGCTTCGCTCTCATGTTTTGTCTTAATAGGCCTGATGCTTGCTATGTTCAAGCGAAACATTTGAGGCCATATTGACTATTGATGCGAACCGATGGGATATCGGAGGCTAAAAGGCGCATACAGTGCTAAGTAACACCTGCGAAGTCGGTGACGCCGACGGGATACTGGAAGGACCCTAAGGCCTGAACTGGAACAGGTAAATCAATCAATTGAGTGCTGCTAGAGTGTCAGCTTCGATCGAGTCGTTTGCGGTCAGGCTTGTGCTGCAGGGAGGTCTAGTAGGAAGTCTGGGGGCTTGTCTGTGAGCACTGCTGCTTTAGAATGCGCGACGCCGCTATCTCTCCTGTGAGTTCAAGCTGGTTGTATGGAACCTCCGGTACTGACGACCCCTCCACAGCCGAATTTTTCGATCCCGAGCGACATGTTGTCAGGTTACGGTTCATCTGTCGATAATCCAGTCGTGCCGTCGACCCTCACTGTAGGTATAAATGCACCCAGCGGCGAGCGAACTTGAAATCCCTCAGCCTGACTCGACTCGACCCAACTTGAACCAAGTTCCCCCAAGCTCGCGAATCATGCAGTACATCTCCAGGATCCAGGTGAATGAATTTGCCCATCCCAGCCGTCCAGGCTCCCCATCGTCTGACCCCGACGCTGTCCCTCCGTATCGCAGTTGCCATCCACCACTGCACGCTCAGGTTGTGTTGTACACACTGTACCCGGTGCCGACATTAGCGCTTCTCGCCTCTTCTCGCCTCACTCGCGTGGGCGCCTGCTTTGGTTCTCCTTAGACTTGTAATATGGCATGGAATACTGATCTTCCTCCTCCTCCTCCTCCTCCCATGCTTGCCAGCTTCGACTCATGAACGTGTCCGGCCGTATCAGGATTCTTAACCTTAAAGCTTCGTGGCCGGAAACCTAGCCCAGGACCCTAAGGCATACGTGCCTGATTCGTACGCGAGGTTAAGTTCCAGTCTGAACAGCACAGACATGGACCAGGCGCTAGCGCTATGGAGGCGTCAACCCAACCTCCAGGAGTATCTGTCGTCCCAGTCCTTAGGCCTGAGTCCCCCGAATCTAACTCAAGACACAGAAGGTGGATCAAGGCAGGTGGGTCAAGGCGTCTCTCATCATGAGTGCTCGGTGAGTCAGTTCCACGAATGCAGAGGAGCATGCGTTCTGACAAGTTCTGACAGCCCTTCCTCGGTAGGCGCGACGGCGTGGTGGAACGTGGACGTTGGTTCGTGCTATACTGGCGCGTTCCACCAACCTCAATCTCCACTGTGGAAGCGGAGGCTGAGAGCTTCGGTAGCGCCCTGACAAGCTCCGGTAACCGGTCGTAGATGTCAACAGGACTCGCAAGTCACGAAGACACTCTCGTCCCGGCCGTGTCGTCCTGGAATGTGCGCGGGTGACGGAGCAATCCAACAATCGCATACATACACAACAAGTCTGTGGAGTGTGAGTTTCCACAGGTCGCTTGCCGCTCCCGAATGATCATCCCCCCTCTGCTTAGCGAAAGAAGACGGATCTGTTCCTTTGAGTTCAGAGGGAGTAGCGGCGAGAACTGTTAAAAGGACAAGGAAGAGGAAGCGAAGGTGGGCATGCCAGGCCCTACGACGACTCGTGATCGTCCATTTCTTCCCCCCAAACCGTGACCACGACCCGCGGGAACACGAATGTCCACTGGCTTCTAGGCCGATATTCACGCTCCGCAGAAGGGGGTCTGGGATTGCTATCCATCCGACATCGTCGCGACACTGGCCGGAGGATGGGGAACACCGGCCCCCTCAGGCTCTGCCACCGCTATTAGGATTGTGCTACTGTGTAGCAAGGTTTGGGTTTCGTCTATGAGTGTCTATTTGGACCGGGAGACAGTGTGGTTGTTCTTGTCTCGAAGTCCATGGTTGGAAATCTTCTCGACCTTCCGGCTATGAAGACCCCTCCTTCAAGCCGAAGTCTTGGAACCTGAGCGACGTGTTGCAAAGTTATGGTTTTTCTGCGGGTGGTCTGACTGAACCCTCTATTCGAACAGGTGTGGCGACTTTCGGCATGGGGCCAACGTTCGTGGAGCCAGCGACGTGGTACCCAATGGGGCCTGGACGTCGACATTTGGCGTTCTGGCAGTCGTGAGTCAGACTAGGCAAGGGGCCGATAGCGCCATCGGCCCTTCCTGTAGGTATAAAAGCCTAGGTGCTTGGTGGGTGAAGTCCCTCAGACTCGGCTTCCCCCAGACTCACGAATCATGCAGTACATCTCCGACATCCAGGTGATGACGCATCTACCGTCCCTAACCCCCATCCGTTGTCTGACAATGCCGCTCCCGGGCCTGCAGGTCGTGTACGGCACAGAGCCGTCACAGGCTCCCAAGGACCGCATCCTCGAGCATAGCAACCAGAGCGACAGCATCAACAACCAGTTCGGTGGAAGGTGAGGAGCTGCCGTGGCTCCACCCTCTAGTATCCGCCAGTCGTCTCGGGCTAAAGGTCCTCGTTTGGCATCTCCCCAGCTACGTCTGGCTCGTCCCCGCATTCACCACCGACGCCAGCCAGGCCCTCACTGGGTTCAACATCGCCATCCAGCCGGACGCCGACCCCTCCCTGAAGAACCTCGCCGACGGGACGCAGGGAGACTTCCGCTACCTCATTTTGGACCAGAGCCTTATGCCCGAGGCGGAACCTGTCACCGATGTGGTTCTGCTCCGCCTCGGCAGCGAGATGACCGACCGTCCTGCCAAGTGGGATGGAAACACGGGCAACATCAACAAGGGCCGCGGCGGGACCTATCTGTATCTCCTCTGGAAGACCGCTTGAAGTTGACGTTTATGCACATATGCGTGAGTTGTCCGGGATGTTGGAGTCTTGTTTAGGGTTTCGCTACTAAGCTCCTGGCACTCAGTTTCGGCCTCCGCAGACCCATCGGAAACGGAAACCGCTGTAAATGATGAAAGGAGACATGTCAACCAGGACGATGAAGCATCTGAATCCGCAATATTGTTGTCCTCGGTGTTCGAATGTAAATGTGACGAGGCGTAGTTTGCCCAAGAGGCTTGTCGTGTTCCTGGAGAACTTGTTCTTAACGCACAGTCGGGAGAGATTCGAACCGAATGCTTTGAGCTTGACCGGCTTTACTCCCAAACCCATGCATTGAGACAATACTTACAACCAGACTACTTAGACCTACCATCAGATGAGACATTTTCAACTTTTCATTTCTCGAATAGGAAGGTCCCTCCTCCCCTTCCCCATAGAATACATCAATGACTACTACTGGGGGCTCGAAGCATGCACATCGTTGAACTCAAGGTTCCGGGACTTGTTATCCGCTGAATTCGGAGTCACACCGTCATTATTGGCAGCAATACAAAAGGTGTCCTCTGTTAGATCATACACGTGAATGCTACGACTTCTAATTTTCTCTCCCGCTCCCCCTACTCCCACCCCAGTAAACGCGCTCAATCGGTGTACGCGCCGACATTCGCGGGCTACAAGTGTCCGACACGATATCCATCAGTCATCGCATTCGTGATGAGGGGAGGGAGAAACAGAAACACGTACCGCGACGTCGCGCGCATAGCGGTACAGCACGCCGCGCTTCTCGCGGAACTCGCGCGGGACCCACTTCTCGCGCCTCCGCTGCTGCTCCTCGTCGCTCACGAGCCAGTCAATCGTGCGCTTCACCGTGTCGATAACGATCTCGTCCCCGTCCTCGACCAGCGCGATCGGGCCCCCCACGAACGCCTCCGGCACGACGTGGCCTGCACATGCTGTGAGTTCTTCCCCAGGGAATGGACAAGGGCCGAGGGAGTGCTCACCGATGATGAACCCGCGCGAGGCCCCGGAGAAGCGGCCGTCCGTGATGAGGGCCGTCTTGCCTCCCAGCCCGGCGCCCATGAGCGCCGCGGTCTGGCCGAGCATCTGCGGTGCACCACGATGATCAGGCTTCGTTCACTTCCAGCTCTCCAGTCACGCACTTCTGGCATGCCTGGCGCGCCCTTGGGGCCCTGGTACCGGAAGATGACGACCATGCCCGCGGTGACTTCACCCCGCTCGAGCGCGTCGAAGAACGGCGGGATGCTGCACCCATCCCATCGTCAGCCTTCCTGTCCCCCAACACCGACACACGCCAAGCGAGCGACTGACCTGTCGAAGCACTTGGCGATGCCCCGGAACTGGAGGCCCTCCTTGCCCGTGATCTTCGCGACGGCGGTGTCGGGCGCGAGGTTCCCGCGGAGGATCGTAAGGTGACCCGTCTCCTTGATGGGGTTCGTGAGCGGGCGGACGACGTCCTGGTTGGTGAAGTCGAGCTCTGGCGCGTCCTCGACGTTCTCCGCGAGCGTCTTCCCGGTCACGGTGAGTTGCGTGCCGTCGATGAGGTCCGTGTTCTTGAGGAGGTACTTGAGGATCGCGGGGATCCCGCCCACTTTGTGCAGGTCCTCCATCACGTACTTGCCCGATGGCCTGTGCGATTTCCGTTAGCGACAAACGATGTTAACTGGGGGGGGGCAAGGAGCGTACTTGACATCGGCAAGGTACGGGGTCTTGTTGGCGATCGTCTGGAAGTCGTCGATGGTGATGTCGACGTCCGCCGAGCGTGCCATAGCGAGGATGTGGAGGACAGCATTGGTAGAACCACCGATGACGTTGACAACGGTGATTGCGTTCAAGAACGAGTTGCGAGTGAGGATGTCCCTACACGACAGTTAGCAGTTACGTACGTGCATACATCGTACTCATACTTGGGCTTCAGGTCGAGCTCGAGGAGGCGCTTGAGGTAACCAGCAGCTTTGATACATTCTTGCTTCTTCTCGGCGTAGGTGGCGGGGATACTTGCGGAGTAGGGCAGGGAGAGACCAAGGACCTCAAGCACGGAGGACATGGTGTTCGCGCTGGGAGCGGAAATGCGGTCCGCTCAATCTGGTGTGTCTCGTGATCGGTGTCGTTGCAGGAAACTTACGTGAACATGCCACCGCAGGCACCAGGACCAGGACAGGAGTGGCGGACGACGTCAAGACGCTGCTCCTCGGTAATCTTACCAGTAGCGTAGGCACCATATGACTCGAACGCGTCGGCGATGTTCATGTTCTCGCCGGCCTTAAAGCCCATGTGCGGGCAGTCAACTTGGCGAACACCGGGCTGGATAGTGCCTCCGTAGACGATGACCGTGGGGCGGTTATGGCGGGCGGCAGCCATAACGCAACCAGGCATGTTCTTGTCGCACCTACATTACAGCCAATGAGCATGAATTATGACACGGACATATAATTAACGCACCCGGGAATGGAGATGTTGCCGTCATAGTGTTGCGCCTGGAGATCTGTTCAAAGATAGCATGACGATGGGATGAAGGTGCGACTGACCAAAACAACAGTCTCAATGGAATCCGCGATGATATCACGACTCGGTAGCCTTGATGTACATAACGTCAGACGTAGTACACAAAACCCAGGATCAAATTACGTACGAGTAGCGCATACCCTCAGTACCCATAGTAATACCATCACTGCAAGTCGTCAATAACTATTTAAACTTCCGTGTAAAAGCTACCTTACCTAACACCGACCGTGCTGAACGTCAAGCCAACGAGGCCCTCTTGTGTGCATCCGTCCTTCACGTGCCTAGCAAGGTCAAGCTGCCGGCCGCGACGAGCCTTTCAGCACGCATACAGCCACCTATATCGCAAAATCGGACACTCACGAGATGGTTGTTGCAAGGGTTGCCTTTACGAGTATAAGCCGCTAACCCGATACGCTTCCCTCACAACACCACTCACCCTCCCACCAGATCGGAGAAATACCGATCTAATGCAGCGTCCAAATAAGCGTTCGACCTCGCAATACATGCGCCGAAGCACAAGTGTAAGTTACGCACCTGCGGCTTGTCCAAGTCTTCCACGGTGACGCCCACTGCATGCACTGTTCCGTTTCACCGCTCCATGAACCAATCCCGCACAGCCGAAATGAAAGCGAAGGACAGCGCATACGTACACATCGCCTGAGCGCCTCCGCGCCGCTAATGCAGTAAGAAGCTCGTTAGCCGAGACGTCATAGGTTCTCTCACCCGGCGCGCGCGATGGGCGATGAGCGACCCGCGATGGGCGAGAGAGCGCACCTTGTCCTGCGTGAGGTAACTCGAGTGCTTGTTGAGCTTCGCGCCGCTGTTGGGCGACGGCGGCTTCACCGAGTGGCTGTCCCGATCCCAATCGCGGGCGGCAGGTGAGCATCAGCATGACCGCTACACTCGCGCGAAGGTTCAACGTTCAGGCGCACGTACATCTGGACATCTCCGGCGTCGGCGGACATGTTGGCGATGGCGAAGGAAGTAGTGGTGGTGGTAGGGTGTCAAGAAGCAAGAAGTGGAATCCGAACGGTCCGCGGCCGATGTCTGCGAACGTGCTCAGCTCGTCGTCGCCCACGGGCAGCCTGAGCACGAAATTTAAATATTTGTAGGTCGCGACAGATGACCCGCCCTCAAAAGGCCCTCTGACTCGCCGGTCCGGGCAGGAGGGCAGCCATTCGCGTCAGATCGATCTCCAGCACGCAATCGCGATATCGTGCGCCATCTTATCGAATCCCCCCATCCCCATTGGCCCCGCGAGCTTCGCTCCTCGTCCTGAGATCGCGCCTCAAACAGGGGACCAACGTCCCAATCCGCTGCGCTCTATAGGCTCATCTATCTCGCGGCATTTACCTATTACTTACTCCAAATTTACTCTACACAGAAAACAAACAGCTGCTGCACTCGTTAGCCTAGTATACAGGGTACATAGCACAGCGAAGGACGTTACGACTCAGCGACGCATAACGGCCCCCACTAGTACTGCGCTCCTCCGAGTCTCGCCCTCGGACCCCAGCCGGGCTCTGCACGCCACGCTCCTCATGCAGTCAGAAGTCGAATCCCATCTCACGGAACGCCTCCAGCTTCGTCCCCGGCCGAGCCATATCGGCCAGGTCCTGCCGGTCCTGTGACGCCGTGCAGTGAGCCCATGACTGCACATGTGTGTGTGTATGCGGGACCGCGGACTCACCATCGCCTGGAACGCGCGCCGGAGCGTCGTCCACAGCTGCTCGCTCTTTTCGCCCCCGGACGACTCCTGCAGGGCCAGCGCGCTCAGGAAGTGCTCGATCGCCTCCTTGTGCGCGCCGATGTTCAGGCCTAAGGTTTTATTCCCGTCAGCAGACTGGTGACGCCAAGACAAACCACAGTCAAGTGGTTAGCACTTACAGGCTACGCCGACGTTGTAGATGGCACGGGTATACGTGGGGCGCAGCTGCAAGGCTTCGCGATAAGCCCCCAGGGCTTCCTCGGGCTTGTTGCCGTTCGACAGACACGATCCCAGGCGGTTCCAGAGCAGGTAGTCCTTCGGTCTCATGCTCAGGGCAGCTTCAAAGCAGTCCTTTGCACGATTGAAGTCGCCACTAGTGTAGAACAGGACCCCGAGGCCGATCTGCACATCCGGATCGACCTCACCGCGCTCGTACTGTCCACGGGCGACGGCGAGGTACGCCTCCGTCACCTGCTCCTGGGAGTACCAGGACGACAGGGTGAGCGACTTCCATTGCTCGTCCGAGATCTTGGCGTGGGGGAAGCGTGCGTGCAACCAGCGCAGGAGCATAGTGTGCGCTCCCCTCTCTAGGTTCTCGTTCGTGTACGTGATAGCGAGGGACTGAATGAGGAAGATGAACATCCATGCGAATGGAAGTGGTTATATGACCTACAATCATACCCTGTCCAGCGGCTTTCGCGGCTTCTGCTCGCTTCACTCCTTCGACGAGAGCACGCATGGCGGCGTCATCGCGTTCGTCCATGCTCCTCGTCTCACCCAGCAGGATCCAGGCTTCGTAACCCCCTTCCCCGAGGTCTCCGTGCTGGATGGCCGCCTCCAAAAGCAAGGCAGCTTCGGAGAGGGATCCGTTCTGCGCAAGAAGGTCCTTCGCCTCCTGCAACGACGACTTCGAGTGACTCGGGTCGAGGTACTTGTTATCCTTCTCTGTTAAAGTTCGCACATGCACATCAGGGACCGGGGAAACGGCGCATATTAGGAGTACGTACCGAACACGTACTCATCCAGGGTAGGAATACCCTGCTCATCGAACTGCAGTGGCGGCTCCGGTGAGAAGTCGGACGAGTTCATGCCCTCCCAGGCGTTCTGCATCGACGCGCCATAGTCGAATTCGAGTTCCTCGCGCTGCGAGTTCATCAGTTGGTTGAACTGCGACTCCCACTTCGCCACGTCCTCCTCAGGCGGGGGTAGATCGGAGTTCTGCAGTTGCTCCCAGACCCTGTACACCCGCATATAGATATAGTCAGCACCGAACCTGAACGACGCGCATACAGAGAACGGACTCCTTGAAGCTCGCCTCTTCCGGGGGGCCTTCCTCGGCAGCCTTCCCCTTCCCCTTTTCGAGGTTCACCGACTCGAGCTCGTTCGCGAGCTGGTCCACGTCGTCGTCCGTGACCTCCGTTATCCGCGCGCCTTGCGTTTGATCTGCGAGCGACGCGTGCACCTGCGCGAACGCCGCGTCGAAGTCGATCTCGCGCGCCTTGCCTTTGCCCTGGTTCATGCTCATTTGCGGCATTCCCATGCCCATGCCGTACGACGACATCCCGAGCGGCATGCTTCGTCCGTACAATCCGGATTGCATATAGGACGCTTGGCTGACTATGACCATGTCCAGGTATCAGTGTTAGATTTATAACTTGGGGAGTAGATGCAAGGGATATCAGTGACTCCCATTACCTCACAATGCGATGCATATATGGATACCCACCCACTCGCATGGCACATCCAATCCTCCGAGCAAGAGACGTAAACCGTGCCATATGTTCGCAAAAGTGGGGAAGCCATGGATGCACACGACGAGAGAGCAAACTTAAGCTCCTGGCATCTCAGAGGTTCGCCGGAACCCGGCACTCCGAAGAAGCCCCACATCCGCGACTTCGCTCACACCCCCCACAAAGCGCATACATCCACATATCAAGTGACCACACCTAATGTACGCGCCCCGTGGGGCACATCCCACTTGTCTCAACGCTTTCCCGGACCCCACAGATGGAAGCAAGAAACAAACACGGCTCGGAAACACTCACAGTTGGACTGCATAGGCATATTCTGCTGCTGCCCCGCCGGCTGAGCGATCTGCGCGACCCCGTCGAACTCCGCACTCCACCCTCCGTTGGACGACCGGGCCCGCATCATCTCGGCGGGCGCCGCGCGCATCTCCGTCCAGGTCTTGCTGAGGTCTGGCGGGGGCGCACCTGCGCCGGCGAAGCGTTCGGCGTCAGGGGGCAGGACGTGGCGGGGCATGGCGAATGGGGGTGCCCCAGCCTGTTGTGCGCTGCCGCCGCTGCCGTCGAAGAACTGGCGGGCCATGGCGAGATCCTGCTGAGATCCATGGGCGGCGGAGGAAGTTGGGAGGTGGTGGAGCTGCAATTCATTCGGAACGTGTGATGTGAGAGGAACCCTTCTTGAGGATTCCACAAGCGAGACTCACTCGTGAACCCGAGGGCCCTGCGATCCTGTCCTAGTAGGCGTCCGGAGGTGAGCACTCAAATATGGTGGCCTGACAAAGCCGAGGCGCACATACCTGCTGTAGGCTGCGGTCGCCCTCGGTGTGCTTCAGGACTTGCGAGAGCGGGTTGAAGGGCACCGCGCATTCTGCACCTGAGATGAGGCCCTGCAGAGACATTTGTGGATTATGGTATTAGAGAAACCGGCTGGACAAGCGAAAGTGTCGAGAAGAAGGTGGTACAGAGCAAGAAGTTCAAGTGCGTAAATACGCCGGAGTCTGGGGTCGTGCGCTGCCGGTCCGGAGATCCCCGAACATGTGAATCCACTCTTAATGGGCGCTAAGTGTTTTACTTCGGTCGCTTTTCTTTCCTCGATTTTGAAGTACTCGCTCGATTCCTTCGTCCTCTTCTGAATGGCAGCCAGCTTTCTTATCCCCAAGGGCCTGACAAACGCATTCGAAAGTCTTCCACGGCGCACCCCAGGCATTTTGGAAGTTGGTGCCGGGATTGTTCTTTGCGCCGAGCAAAAACACTATGCGTCCAGAACCTTATCCAAATACCTTCTACGCGACCTATCGCAAACTGTGTTCGGTGGAAGTTCGCTAAGGGCAGCTGAGGGGCGTGGGTGCGTCGAACCGAGTTGATTGTTAAATTGTACAGAAGGTCCGCAAACTTGCAACACAATTCTTCTTCCTCACGCGTTGAGGAACTCTCCATCGCCGAACATGTACGCGAAAGGGTCCCAGTTGGGGTCGTCCCTCCACTCGTACTCCATCCCATTCGCGAGCATCCTCGCCAGCCCCTCCCCATACACCTTCGAGATCCACGCCAACGTCACGTCGATCCCCGCGCTCACGCCCGCGGACGTCCAGCAGTTCCCGTCAACGACGTACCGCGCGGTCTTCACCCAGTTCACGTTCGGGCCCGCGGACGTCGCCGCCTTCCACGCCGCCTTGTTCGTCGTCGCGCGCTTCCCGTCGAGCACCCCGGCGGCCGCGGGGATGGACGCGCCGTTGCAGACGGTGATGAGGTACTTGAGCTTCGGGTACGTCTTCTTCACGAACTCGACCGTGGGCTTCGCGGTCTCCTCGATGACGCCGATGCCGCCCGGGACGAGGAGCACGTCGAGGTCGGGCACGGTCTCGTGCGTGTGCGTCGGGACGACGCTCACGCCGAAGTGCGAGCCCGCCTTGTTCATCATGGGGTTGCTCGTGCCGGAGTACACGGGATCGAGCGTCGCGGCGACGACGTAGAGGTCGACTTTGTGGGCACCGGAGACGCCGTAGAGGGCTTCGAGCGGGCCGAAGGTGTCGAGAAGCTCGAAGCCGGGGAAGACGGCTACCCCGATCTTGGAGATGGTTTCGGCTGCGACGGTGTGTTAGTCGGTGGACTTGATAGTGAAAATGTGGAGGTTACATACCGGGGGCTGGGGCGGTCATTTCGTTCGGTTGAGATTCAGTGTGGGGTAATGGCGCTCCTTTGATGCTGGCCTGGTCTGATAAGATTGCTTCCAGACCCTTTTATACCCCCCTCCTTTTCTCTCCGTAGTCGCATCGATGACCGGGAACAATCCGCATTTCCCCGAGTTGACAATGACAGGATCCTATTGACATACGTCAGGTACCAAGTACTAGTAAGATCATTTTCCGATCCTCGAGGCAACCTCGAGGGACTGAATTAGAAATGTCCTCGTGAGGCGGTTTGCTTGCAAATACTTATGATGGCTTCTTCGGAGACATAATGATACCCGGTACGTTCAGGGCTTAGACCACATCTACTTGCTATCAGTAACCATAGGCACTGCACCGGCCCTGGAACGCTGCTATGGGAATATCATCGACTGGCGTGTTTACCGCGCTCGCCGCAGTGGTCGTCCATCTTGGTCCGTGCACGTAAGTGTGGCCTGACGGCATAAGTGTTAACGTTGACTTGGGTATGCCCTCGGCAGATTTAGTTACATAGATCACAGAAGCTACTTAGTGTGTCACGAGAAACTGCGAGGCACAAACAGGACAGCGGCGTGATGGACCAAGTTGAAGTTCATGGTCATGCCTTGGTCATGCCAGGTTGCTTCTACTTCAACTTGTGCTCAATGCGATCTCCAATCTCTAGATCCTCTCTCGTGCTCATGAGAGGGTGTCATGCGCCCTCATCGATTGTCTCGACCTGGACCATCCACGTGCGAGAAACCTACCCTCATCGACATATACTTATGAGAGAGGTTTGTCCATGTTCGACCATTCTGTCACTGGGACCCCCTGCTCATGGAGCCACGGCCACGGTCATTAGCATCCGAGCCGTCTACGGCTACTACCCTGTTCCAAGTCCGAATTCTCTTACTACCCGCCCCTGGCCGATGTTGGCCATCAAGCGCTACGCTTAAGTGGAGAACAACCCGCGGCCGCAGTCCACTCTCATTTCGTTTGAAGACCACGGCAAGATGCTCCCGCAAGCTCTTCAAAAACGGCGCCGACCCTAGTCACGTCCTCCTTCATCCCATCCAACACCTTTTGACCCTGTTTTGACCTCACCATTCCTTACCACTGCCGTACAGCACAACGTACCACCACTACGCCATGAAGTCGAAAGCCGGTGCAGCGACCCTCGCAGTCGTCGGTCTTACCGGGCAGATGATGATGGCTGCGCGTGCGGGAAGCATATCCGCTTGGGCCCCCTGCCCACAATTCGGCGACCTCTCCTGTGCCTACCTCGACGTTCCGCTGGACTACCACAACGCGTCCGCTGGGAACGGACAGCTTCTCGTCGTGAAGGCGAATGCCACCGCCGCTGAGCGCAAGGGCACCATCTTCCTGAACCCCGGTGAGCTGGCATACGCATACGCCTACATTCACCATCAGAACGCTCGACTGTGTCCGCTGACAATATGCCATTGGCCATCAGGCGGTCCTGGGGTATCCGGCCTCTCGACTCTAGCAACAGATGGAGACGCTCTGATGAACAGGACCGGGGGAGCCTACGACTTCGTCAGCTGGGATCCCCGCGGGGTCGGCCCATACACATAGTGCGCTCGCCTCTCACTCCCCCTTACATACACACGTAACTGACATGGGAACCCAGCCCGGGAAACGTGTACTGCATCCCCGACGACGAGTTCGCGAGCTTCTGGAACGGCACCATCGAGGGGACCGGCATCAACGAGCTCGGCGACTTCACCAACCAGACCGACCTCCGCGCCCTCTACTCTCAGGCCCCGGTCCTCGACGAGAAGTGGAGGGAGCTGGGGGAGCGCTGCCTGGCCGGGCCCAACGCCACGACGCTCGGCTACATCGGCACCGCGGCGACGGTGCGCGACCTGGTCGGGCTCGCGGACGCGATCGTGGGCGAGAACAGCACGATCGACTACTGGGGCCTCTCGTACGGCACGCTCGTCGGCGCGTGGTTCATCAACAGTAGGTCTCCAGCGTCCGCTCGACAGCGCTTTGTGCGGTGCTACTGTAGGGCTCAAGTTGAAGTGATGATACTATTACCACGCAGTGTTCCCGGACCGCGTCGGCCGTGTTATCCTCGACGGTGTCCTCGATGCGACCAGAGTTGCGTCGACGCAATCGTACCAGGTGCCTTGCCGGCTGGTTGGGTGGTATATGGCGCATATATGCTGACCCCGGCTCTGACTGCTAGCTCTGGCGCGACCAGGTCGGGGCGGCCGAAGACGCTTACACTGGCCTTGCCACCGCCTGCGCGCTCGCGGGGCCCGATAACTGCAAGCTTGCCCCGTCCGCGAACGGCACGGCCCAAGACGTCGTGGACGTCCTCAACGATGCTATCAAGGCGAGTCTGCCTCGACAAGTCCTCGCTGACTTCTCGCGGCTAATGAATGGATGTTAGCTGGGGCACGACCACCCCGTCCAGAACCTCCTCACGATCCTCCGCGGTGCGTCTCAACCACTTCACGCACCAACACGCCGAATTCTAACACCAAGCCCGTTTGGGGTTGGGATCACAGCCACGATGTACAGCAGCCTCTACCAGCCTCAGCTGTGGGCCCAGTACGGCAACGAGCTCCTGCCACAGGCCATCGCGACCATCCAGAACAGCACCGCCGACTCCGCGAGCTCGCTGACCAAGTACGTCGTGTCCACCGTCGCCCCCACACTCCCACTCCCCTCCTCGCACTTGCCTAACGAAATTGCGATTGTGCAACGCAGGCGGGACGCCGTGTACACCCAGAACAGCTACACCGAGGTCGCCGTCGTCTGCGCGGACAGCGTCGACGCCGACCCGTCCGTGAACACGACGGTCGTCTTCGACGACCTCGTCGACGTCATCCGCACCGTCTCCCCCTCGTGTGAGTCCTACATAACCATAACTTGTGCTTGGTTGGATGTGTTCACCGACGTTGTGATTGTGATTGGGGGGCAGTCGGTGCGCTGTTCCCTGTGCCGTGGCAGCGGTGCTCGTACTGGCCCGTCCGCGCCCCGGAGCGCTTCCAGGGCCCCTTCAACGGCACGTTCGCGCACAGGGTCCTCGTCATCGGGAACGCCGTATGTTTTATGTATGCGCGCTTTTTTATCCGATCAGCCTCTGAACGCTATCCGCAACAGTATGACAACGCGACGCCGTTCAAGGAGGCCGCGCACATGGCGGAGGTGCTGGGCGACCAGGCTGCGCTCGTGAAGCAGAACAGTTTCGGGGTGAGCCTGCGAAGCTCCTGTGTTGTCGTTTTTGCCGGTCCTGATTAATATTTTGTTCGTGGGATAGCACACGTCGATCTACCAGTACTCTACTTGCGTCGCGGATATCATCAAGGCATACTTACAGGACGGAACGGTACGTGATGCTTCGTCTTATGCCTGCGAATGGCGCTTGTGACTGATCGCTGGACGTAAACGTAAACTTGAACAGCTGCCTTCGGGGACCTCCTCGAACCCCACTGTCTGCGATATCGACGACGACGTGGAGCTCTTCCCCGGGGTCAAGGCCGTGGACGTCATCGCCCAAGTTGGCGCTACTGACTTGTCCGCGAGGGATTGAGATCACAGTTCGTATCATACAAGATCCGTCCTTCGCGATTGAGCGGACGACGTCTAGAGCCGCGATACATGCTGAAATGTATGCTAGGGGGAGGGATTAGATATACCATCGCGGGCTGCTTCCGGACAATCGAAACCAAGCCCAATTATTGTAAGTATGAGTGTGCGTACCTCTTGGTACCGCAACGCTCTTGCCTATGGAGTTTGTTGTCCATCGACCTGTGGGTTTATTTAGCCTTCGTCAGAGTGCTAGCGCTTACGACGCTCGACCGCATCACCCGTCGAAGAGTATCTCGCCGTGCATCACAATTTAAACACCATTCGTTCTTCTCCTCTTAGCACTGCCTTCGGGCAGCGTTCAGCCCCCCTAAGGGCTTTTTAGGGCTTTAACAGCCTTGAACGTTTGAACCGGGATTCGATATTCATTTATTCGGTCAGCTGGCTGTGAGAACTGGATGTGGTTTATTAAACCCAAATACAAGTAAAGGCACAGCCAAGGCCGGTGAGTCTCTACCCGTTTTCATCATTGCGTTCCTCCAGGTCCCTCCTTGTCCTCTTCCTCCTCGAGCCACCATGGTGCCTCCCCGGCTGCCTTGGGAGGTCATCGAACGGGTCATCGAACGGTCTGATGGCCATGCTGCAACGCTGCGCAGCTTCTCCCTCACATGCCGTCAGCTCCTCCCCCGCAGCCGCTGCGTGCTCTTTACTCGGGTTAAACTGGATACCAAAGAACAGGTCTTCGAGTTCGTAGACTTCCTCCAGGACAGGCCTTACATGAAGCCCCTCGTCCGCTCGATCGCCGTCGAGCTGACCGACTTCCCGCCTTTCCCCCTCCTTCACCTCCTCTCCAACCTTTCCAAGATTCGATTTTCCCGCAGGCTTACAAACAATGCGATCCCTGCGCTGCATCAGTCCACGCTCACTTGCCTTCAGCGGTTTGGGACTCGTGTTCGCACTCTCCATATCTCCAACATTCGCTTTGCGACGTATTTGCCCTTCGCTCGGCTGCTGTTGGCCTTTCCGAGCATCGAGCATCTTTCCTGGGAGGAGGTTACCATCGAAAAACCGGGCGATGTACCACCTCTGGAGGTGATCCGACGCCACCTTTCCAGACAAATGCGGCTGAAGTCGCTTACTGTGGGTGTCCCGCGCGTCGTTGTACGTTGAATTATCTAAACTAACCCGTAAGCCCCTTTGCAGATAGACAGCGGCCATATCGAATTCGGCCTCAACCACGGTGCTTCCATCCTTGCATTCCTTTCTGATACGGAATGGGGACCATTTATGGTGGAGAGACTCAGGATTGTGATACCACGTAAGTTGTCCGATGCTTGCAAGTTGCGAAGGTCTCCAATGACAGCTCATGCTACTCATTGGCTGTATTGTAGCCTTGAACTCATCGAAATTTTCGCACTCTTTTCGCTGGTCTTCGCTACGAGCTCTAGTGGTATGTGTGCCTAAGGTTTTGTATAGGGTGGCCAACGCCGCCAGGTTCTTGGAGAACCTCCAAGGCCCAATGCTGCGGGATGTTTTGGTGGAGCTTGGTCCATTGTCGTCCCCCCAATCCCTCGTCTTGGATTCAGTGATCCCTGAATACAAGAACATGGAACGCGCACTCCTCAGATTCTCCCAGCCAAGACTACTGGTAATCATCGATAGATCCCTGTATGCCAACATGCACGCGTTTTGGACTCGAATGGTGGCTAAGAACTTCCCTGTGCTATCTGAACGCGGAGCACTCACAGTGAAGTCAAACACAGGCAAGCTCCAGAACACCTCTGCTGCTAGAAGTGGCACAAGCTGATTTGCCTGTTAGTCTCCTCCGCAGCTGGTCACGACGACACGATTCTGGCGCTGGCTGTTTCCCCCGACAGCAAGTGGGTGGCTAGCGCATCAGCGGACACTACTATCGTCCTCTGGAACACCAATGATGGGTCGGTAGCTCAACAATGGGTCGCACATCATGACGAGGCCGTCTGGTCGCTCGCATTCTCCCCCGACAGCTCCAAACTTCTTTCCGGCAGCGAAGACGGGGCTGCTTTACCCTGGAATCTCGAATCGTGCCCACCGCTTCGCATGCTCCGAACGACATCGAAGGACAGGTCCGGCCGACCCGTTTCGAGCTGTGCGTGGTCGCCGGATGGCTCTGCGGTCGCCATCCTATCATCCGGGAGTTTGAGCACCTTGACGCTCCGGAGCGACACCATGCTGGGGCTCCGACACCTCTGCGACCTGGAGGCCGGACATGCGAGATGTGTCGCGTTCTCTCCCGACGGGCGCTGGCTCGTGTCCACATCAGGAAAAACCTCCCGCCCTAGTTAGCGATAAAATAGTGATACTCGCCACTAATCTAGCTATCCAACCAATATTTGTGCTGGCCACCATAAACCCTCCTGTTACAAGTCCCATAGGGTGCTTAAAAGCCATATCTTAGCATATTATCTTGCTGGAGCACAGATGTTGATGAAAAGATAGGTTTACCTTCGGTGTGGTGTTGAAGTGCATCGGCGCTTGAGGGTGGAGGCCATCGAGCGCCCAAGCAGCGTCGCAGCTCAAGTCGAAGTAAGCCTGCCCTGAAGTGGGCGCTAATCGTCTCCAGGGAGCCGTGCCGCTGCGCCTTGCAACAGTTTTTCATCCATCGTCGTCTCGACTCTCACCTGGCTTTCGTTTTCGTTCACCCTATGCTTGACATTTTCATTTCTGATCTTGTGGTATGTTCCGGCACTATTCAGCACATTCAACACCCAACTGCCAAGATGGTCCGAGTGGTCTACTGGAGTAGGTACGTTTTCGCTGCTCTCAGTACTTGGAAACGGTCTGTAACGCTACTATTACACGCCTGGAGGTTAGGTTAACTAAAGACAGGTTATGTGGACACAGGAGTATGCATAGCGTCGGTACGTGCTTTCACTTGAGCTGTCGGCTCGTCGTCTTTACATTGAGCTTCCGTCCCTCTCCGGAGTTGAAGTCCCCCTCCGGTCCTCTGGTCTCCGTATCTGACAACGCCCTGCTGGGCTCCTCCTCGACCTCCGCTATTGTAGTGGTGTGGGCGTGCAGCGCTCACTGCGAGGTTCTTCGGGTATGCGTGCCCATCACGCTACTTGTCCGACTCTCGTACTCGTACTAGACAATACGAGCTTCAGGTTGCATCAAAGGTGCGTGGCGTCACACGGGTGGTTGCTCGCTGTCTTAGTCATCGGAGAGGGCTGGCCTCGGGCAAGCAGGTAGCCGTGATAGTGAGGTGAGTTCCTTCGCTGTGTATGTTTGTGAGTGCAAGCATGGCCTCACGCCGGCACAGAACGTTGCGGCTTGACTCAAGTGCAATCTGCAACGTTCTGATGACTTGCTTGCACGTTCCGAAGCTGGTGGAGCAAGTGTTCAGGCAGGTAAGTTTTCGATGCTGTTTTTGGTGGGCCCTCTTCGCAGGCCGTTGGGATACGAGGGAATCATGGTAGAGCGGAGGTATGTGAAGTCCATGTCCTGTGTCTGTTGTCATGCAGTTCTGATCCCGTCTCCTGCTTTGTTGTGGCAAGGGGAACCCGAGTGGTTCAAGGCAGTTTTTGGATACCTAGTGGGCTGTGTATGCCCGATGCCTGTTGGTCTTCTTTGTAGTTGTACTTGCTGTTCGTAGATAGGAAATGCAATGAATTGAGTCTCTACAATGCTATGTGCGATGTGGGTTTCATGGTCCCTGAGAAGACTATTGGGTGGAATATCTCAAGGAATATCTGAGCTATTCTGATGCTATTCGCCGCTCGTGAGCGGGGGACTTAAGTCATTAGGCTAATCAGCTAAATTCGATAATTAGCGATATATCGCGTCGAATATGATGGGAGGTTTTTCCTGATGCCGTGCACCTCAGTCTTTACACCTCTCCTTTTGCCCCCTGTTTTTGTCTCGCAAACAATTTCTTAACGTGAAGACCCATTACAGTGCCGAGAATCAAGTTGCCACGTACACCACCATGTGCCGCCGGCTTGCCCTTGAAGACTCGGTCTTGAATTCGAACTTGACAGTCTTACAGTAGTAGCTATTATAGGTATGTGTTCTGTCAGTGGACGGCCACTAGGAGCGCATATACCTTGTTTTATTGTACAATCCGGCGCCATAATGCGCACAACGTGAAGATAATCCTCAGGTCTGGCCTCATCTTGGTGCGTTTTGCTTCCTGATACTAGCCGGCTGGTAGGAGGAAGGCTGATTTTGAACAGGATTCTTCTTCCGCTCGCATGCCGTTGCGTGCTTTGCTATATATATGAGGCCATGCACACAGAGTGAGCTTCAATGCACCCTGACGCTGTTGAAGTTCGCAAGGGAGCTGTGGAACTAGAACAAGATCGATTGTGTTTGGCTGAGCTCTGTAAACGCATGAGGGACAAGATACATGCGAGACGGAGCAGATTAGTATACTACGTGCTGACTAAGCGTATCCATAAGGACTTGTACCGACAAGACTGCAATCCCAGATTCCAACAGACGCCGCATCTTTCTGTGGATACATGCTGCCGTGCCGTACATGAGTAGTTTGCGGCGGCAGCGATACTCCCGAGAGGCGCACGCTGGTGAGTTTCTTTGGCCTGAGCACATGTGAGCCTGTCAGAGTACTGGCACCCGTCGCCGCTTGGAATTCTCCGACTCGAAAGCAAGGTCGTTAATAGGAGAGACTCCTTGGGACTATGGTCGGTCTGCTTCTCCCTATTTCGCCGATATGAGACATCTCAACGAGAGACCCGGCTGAGAGACTCCGAGTCTCTTTGTATTCGGTACTCGGCAATGCTTCCCATGAAAGCAACTCATAGAATCTAAATGATAAGCGAGTTTAAAAGGATCAACAATAATTGATCTCTACAGGTATGCAGGCGGTGCACAAGCTCTGGCTACCAGATGCGGGCCCATCATTCCCTCTGCATATAATACTAACGTTCCCCGTTAACACTCCAGGATAACGAGAGCGAGCAGCCGGTCAATTATTCGATATTGACGGTCAGTAGTGTCACGATGCCATCCACAGCAATGCCTATGGCGATATCAGCCTTTAGAAACCCGCAGGAGCAGGAATAAAACACACCGTGGTTTACACCCTCAGATCCGGCGGCCATGAGACCGGTAATGTTCTGGGCGGTGGTCGAGTACGTGACTCCGCCAAAGCACTTCGTGCCGACCGCATTCTGCACCAGCAGGTCGCGCCCCACGTCGTACCCGTCTGGAACGATCGTGTGGCCCTCCTCCAGATCCTCTTCCTTGGAGACCCTGCACGGCAGTATCCAAGGCGCAGCCCGGTCAGTCCGATTGCCTCCATCTGGCGCTGTCAACGAAGGGTTGACGGACTCACGCGAGGAAGACGGCGCCGCTGTCGGCCAAGGGCCCGTTCTGGAAGAACACGCGGAAGTGGTTCCCGCCGATGAGGCTCTCGAGGCAGGTTCCCAGGGCGGCGCTCCCAAAGTCCTGGCGCAGCTCGATGCTCTGGTTCACCGCGCCGTGGCCGTCGCCCAGGTTCGCGGAGAACGGGTTCCCGAGGTGGATGCCAAGGCACTCCTCCGAGCTGCGATTCATTTGTTAGGATCTGTGCGGGGAAGCTAGCCTGAGGGGGGACGAGACGTACAACCCGATGGCCCGGGCGAAGTTGATCACGCCGTCGAGGGTCAGAACGTCGGGCGAGCTCAGGCCTGAGATGATTACCTGCAGGTGCAGGTCCCAAGAATAGGTGAGCGGGCGTTGTGTGAACGCGGAAGCAGTGAACGCACGTTCATGGGTTCGCCCAAGCCGTTGCCCGCGTCGATGAACATGGACCCTCCACCCAATGCTGGATCGAAGAAGGTGGCCGCCCGCTTGTTGATTGTAGCACCGAGAGCGATGGAAGAAACGAAAAGCGGGACGAGGAGCTCGAAAGTCACCGCCGAGAGCTTGGGAAAACGCATGGTGGCTGGGTGTCGGCCGGGAGAAAGGGCTCAAGGACTCTGAGGGAGTGCGCAAGGTATCCCATCCATCGCTCGTGCCAATGCATGGCCTATATACGTAGTCGTGCGGTCAATTTCTTGCCAAGAACGGTGAAGATGAGCGTAAGGGACGTGAGAAATATTCCGGAAATGAAATGTACCTAGCCTCCCCCACCGCCAGTCGTGGGGTCCCGAGGAATCCTTCTCACGAGCCCCTTCTTCCCTGTCACAGAACATAGAAGAAATGCTGGTGCAATCAAAGGAATGACGCAAAGATACCGACGCTGGGAGGTAGCACCTGCCGCATCGAGCGGTGAAATTAGTACTCACCACAAGGTCGAACTACGACACGATGACACGTACCATATGATTCCCGTTATTCTTAGTGCAGCTTCTACGCCGCTGCGCTTCGAAATGCAGCTGAAATTCAAACGGCCTCATCTCTTTGGGATGTGGAAGTGAATAGAGTCGGCTACAAAGGCTTAAAAAGCGCCTGTTAGAAGCGGATTTAACGTTTATTGCGCGAATCCCAGGCTTCCTCCGCTTGGCCAACTTATGTAAAGCCTACGGCGCCCAAGACTTTCGTAATAAGATAGAATGTCGCAAGTTCGCACAACCAGACTTGCCCGGCAAGTTTCTCTTCGTCCGTCCATCGCGTTATGAGCAGCTACCAGCTACACCACATCATATAGTTAGTGTACATGGCTGAATAGCCACTGAGGGGGAGAAACATCAGTCCAAACAACTCCGTCCATTTTTTCCGAGTCATCCGATGCCGGCACCTTGTGGCATCCGGTTTTCTTCGCGACCTAATTTACCATCGACCTTCTACTTCTACACTCTTCGGCTGCGGAACCACACCCACGTCCGCGCGGCGTTCAGCTGCGGCCAAGCCGCTCGCGCTCACGGAGCTCCTGTTCGTAGATGACGTCCGGGTCGCGGTCGCGGACCTCGGGCAGCAGCAACGAGAACACGGCACCGGCAATACAGCACCCGAAGAAGACTGTCGACGGAGCGCCCGTCAGCACCATGGACACCCGGACACGGGACAAGCCAGAGAGTAAGGCGGGAAGAGAGAAGGAAGAGAGACGCACTCCAGAGGACAGCGGGCGTGCCGATCTTCTTCGAGAGCGAGTTGAACGCGAGCGCGGAGATGATTGCACCCGCCTTGCCGCACGCGGCGGACATCCCGTGGGCGGAGGCGCGGAAGCGCGTCGGGAACACCTCCGCAGGGTAGCACTGTTTCGTGAGGGAGGGAGGATGTCAGCAGCTTACGTGGGGCGCGCCGAAGGCCGGGTACGCACGTAGGTGGTACTGTAGAAAGCGCGTCAGCACGAACGACATGAGAGTGAAGAACGCAGGAGACGCACGTGTTGGCGCCGAAGTTGAAGAAGAACTGGAGGAACGCGAAGCACACGATGAACGCCGGCTTGCTCAGCGAGTGGAAGTTGCCCGCGAGGACGCCGACTAAGGACGCCGCGTCAGTACCCTATCCAAGCAAGAATTCGCGAGGGGATGCCTACGGAAGAGCGCCGCCAAGAGGAAGCCCTGGATCTGGATCCACTTGCGGCCCAGCTTCTCGATCGTGAGGATGGACGCATAGTACCCGGGCACGAACCCCAGCGCGGTGATGATGAGGTTGCCCACGCCGATCTTGAACAGCTTGTTCCACGCCGAGCCCGTCTTCCCGGCGAACCCGATCTGCTGCAGCACGACGTTCTGGTTGAGGTTGATCCCGTAGAACGCGATGTCGAGCAGGAACCAGCACACACACGTGCCGATCAGGACCTTCAGGTGCCGCCACTCGGAGAAGTAGTGCAGGAACTCGCGGAAGTGCCCGCTCTTCGCCGCCGCGTGCTGCTCCGCGGTCACCTTGTCCTCGGTCGTCTCGGACGAGCTCTCGGACTTGACCGGCTGCTCGGACACGGCGGGATCCGCGTTAGCCTTCTTCTTGAGCTCGTCGACCGCCTCCTCGTCCCCGATGCGTGCCGCTGCCTTGCGGGCCTCTTCGTAGCGAGTAGACTCGGGGAGGGTCAGGCGCTGGTATAGGGTGCCGAACGCGGGGATGAGGGACAGGGCGACGAGGATACGCCAGACTACGAGCACGACCTTCAGCTTCGTAGTTCAACCAGTCGAAACTGGTACTTACCACCGTCAACCTTGCTCGTCTTGCCGTCGACCTCCGTCGTGTGCTTGTAGCACAGCAGGACGATGATGAACGCGAGCGAGCCGACGAACGAGCCCCAACCCTGGTTCGAGAAGATGTACGCCAGGAGGGTCCCGCGCCGCCGGACGTTTGCACGGTCGGTCGCGACGGACGCAGACATGGGGTAGTCGCCCCCCACGCCGATACCGAGTATGATACGCCAGACACCGAGCCAGATGAGTGCGCCGTTCGGCGAGAGAGCGCCTAGGAGCGGGTCAGCACCAAGGCATGTTTGCAGAACACTATGTAAAGTAGGGGCGCCATCTAATGCCACGCAGAAACGGAGACCTATCTCGTCCTTGTACTCCCCCAGTTTCGAATACCGGCTCACAACACGAGTTGCAAATCAGAATATCCAGTCCGAGAGACCGTAGAGGAAATGGCAAGATAACTTGAAGTATGAATGCCTTTACCATCCTTCACCGCAGCAATTGTAGAGGACTACAAGTCCTTCACACTACGTCCCGCTCTTTACCACGGGCCTACAGTGGGCTTCTCGATAGCTGTGGCAAAGGATGACGAAGGGATTCATACTGGTTTACCGACAATCCTTAGTACGGTAACGCGGAGGAGATTATTTTGGTATGCCCTCCGTGTCTGCGTATTTGCAGACAGAACGTCGTGCCACGGACCAAGTTTTAAAGCCGACGTCGAACGCCAGCTGGCTGGCTTCGGCAAACCTCCAGCCGATCTACCACGGACAACGCCCGAGGCATTCTGCGGACGTCCTCTCTCCCTTGGCACCCTCAAATAGAACTGAAAAAAGGAGCCACAGGCACTCCAAGAAGCAAGAAGCAGCGCTTTGCCCCCATTGTACCGTAACATTCGGATCAGCTGCCCTTTTTCGAAGAGCGGGATGGAAGGGGTTCAAAGCCGGAAACAAGACCGGAGACCGCGTGCACAGACTCCGGCCTGCTGAAAGCCCAGAAGAGGGGGTCCGACTGCGGGGAGGTTCGCCAGAAGAAGACGCTGCGAAGAAATGAACTCTTCCGCGGCGAGGAAAGTCTGTGGAAATGATGAAAATTTCCTCAAAAGTTCACGCAGGAGGGAAGTCTTCGGCAAGGCGCCTTTCCTTGGGCACAATAGGTCCATGAGCCCTGCCGGGCTCTAGATTGGTGCCTTTCCAAAGCCTTTCCGTCCCGATGATGGAAAAGGTCACTTTCAGAAGGCTATCCATAGACTTGCCATGACGTGGAAAAGTTGATTTCTCCCCAGTGAGGGAGGGTGTTTGGCCCCGTAAAGCATTGGTAGACCGTGACCGCACCCCAACCCCACGACGGAAGACGACGTACCGGTGGGATCACAAATAGCGCCGATGGTCGCAAAGATGATGAGCATGAGCTCCTTGCCGTCTACACAGAAGATGAAGATCCGTTCAGTTTTCCATCGTTCCAGCTCCATCTCTCGCACAGTACTCACAGACCGCCTTCCGGCCGAAGTAGTCGGCGGAGTAACCTAAGCCCAGGGAGAAGGATCGGATCGGTCAGCAGACTCTCTTTGCGCCGCGTTTCCGCCCACGGGCGGTCACACGAGGCGCGGGGGGGATTGGAGTCGGGACGCACCGAAGGCAAACTGGCCGATGACACTGCCGATGTTCGCGCCGGCCTTGATGAAGCCCTCGAGGCCGGGCGGGAGGGAGTGCCCGCCGAAGAGGCGGTACTGGAGCATCGTCGCGACGGGCTTTGTGGTGGGGGCAGTTCTCAGTTCAGGAGGAGGCTGACCCGGGCATGCATGCACTCACGTTGATGATGAACAAATCGTACGCTTCGGGGCGCGGGGAGGTCAGATCGTTTTGGTTGCGCTCGGACGGACGGTGGACGCACCATCTAGGAAGAACCCGACCTATAGTAGACGGGGGGAGGGGAAGGGACGAGGTGAACACCGGTCGTGTGACCGCCAGACGCGGATGAGCATGCAGAGAGAGGATCGACCGACGATGTACTTACCCCGGCGATGCCCAGCAGCTTCACTTCGC
This sequence comes from Ganoderma sinense ZZ0214-1, assembly GCA_002760635.1. NCBI lineage: Eukaryota > Fungi > Basidiomycota > Agaricomycetes > Polyporales > Polyporaceae > Ganoderma > Ganoderma sinense. Next base: position 182,100 of record AYKW01000019.1, on the reverse strand, counting down.
GGTAGGAGAGGACGAAGGGCGGGCGGTCCTCGCCCTCGCGCTCGAACTCCTCGAGGTTCGACTTGTAGACCGCCGGGCGATCGGTGTACGATGGGGGCGGGGGGACGGCCTCGGCGGACATGGCGGGCGAATTCGAAGGAGCGACGAGAGAAGAAGTGAGCCAAGCGAAAAGCTGAGAGTCTCCTCGGGGGGTTCTGGCCCACTGCATATAAAGGCCATGGCGGGTGAGCACGGGCGAGAGCTGGCTTGTGGAAGGAAACGCACGTTCGTCGACTAGCAGCTCTCCACAAGGAGGTCCAAGGTCAACCAACTCGCGCTAAGGGCAAGTAAGCGGGGAAGGACGAGGGACGGATCAGCGCGCGCTGGTGCGGGGAGTATATAATGGCGGCCGCTTTTGGGCGTGCTCGCGTGTCTTGAGCGATTTTCGCACAGCCACTTTGATCGACGGTGGCCTCGACGACCACCACAAGCGACCACAGCCCAGAGCTCGAGGCGAGCGGCGACGAGATCAACGATGTTACCTGCGACGACAAGTCTCCGTCCAATCGCTTTTACCGTTGAACAACGTGTGGAATAAGCACCTATAGCTACTTGAAAGTATATAGTGTCGTCGAAGGTCTCACCTTCCCTAGCCTCAGCTCAACTTCAACTTTCAAGCTCCTCCCAATGATACTGCATGACGTCTAGACCCCACCCAGGCGCCAGCGTAACGCCGGCGCCCCGGTATGTGGTCAGTAAATTTGCAGCAACGCCCCCGCGAAATTTGTTTTACTTTTCCGTTCAACGCTACTCCGTTCAAAGCTACTCCGTTCAACGGATGAATGGGTTCTGCAGATCCATTTGCTTCCGAGGGCGACGATCCAACCTGTGATCGGAGAGGTCTAGCCCCTAGGCGTTGCGAAGGTATGATACGCCATACAAGTCTCCTATATGCGCCGTTTGCATTCACGCAACTCTATTCTACTCCTAGGTGCGTCAATCGTACTGCTATCTTCGGCGTTGAACGATGACGCAGTGCTTCGGGCTTCGATGCTCCAAGGGTGCAATGTTTCTCAAAACCTTCATTCCGTGCGCATAACCCACGTCAATGGCCGCTAGCTCTGCGCGGCGATGATGCGCGTGGTTACATCACCTCTTCGCGAGTTGATCCACGCCTGTGATGAGGATGATGTCTCGCCAGTGGCCAGCGGCGCAGCGGCAACCACGTCGGTGGCATCTGAGTCACGCACGTTGGCGAATGACGGTGGCCACTGCGGGGATGTGGAGCTGCATTTGAGGGCGTGTAGAATAATCCAAGGGTGAGTTCGTTTCGTATCAGATACGAGACGAGTGGAGAGGCTTTCAATAATGTTGCGTAAATAGGCAGGAAAGGCGCTTTCGAACAGTTTCGAACGTTGTTTGAACGGCTTGCTTACGTAAGTGTTCCTCTTGCCTGGCAAAGGCTGCCGCGAATTCGAAAGCTGATAAGTATGGCCGAGTAGTTGGGGTGAGTGGTTTGGGTTGTCCTTAAGTATAATCGATAATCACTTGGGCATTACCCGTGTAGGTTCAAATCCTGCTGTCAGCGTTTTCGTTTTTGAACCCTTCGCCAAGGCTCGTAACGCCTCACACCGATCACTGGAAGCTATAACATTCATAGCTCACCCCGCGACGTTTGACGTGTATTTCGGTTGGCGTTATGTACGAATACCACCATGGGCACAAAGCTTCGAGTCCGAGGGAATGCTCTCTCTCACCGGTCGTTCGGTCGTGGCAGGCGCGCAATAGCCGGCTGCGGACTGACAGTGGTGATTCTTGGGCAACGGCGTGTCTGCCGAGGTGACCGCCGCATTAATTTGTCAAGGTTGTGTGAAAGAACGCCGGTTCTCAGTTGTGTGCACGTAAAACGATGGGCAGAGTACACCGCGCACGGCGGACAATGGGGCTGAGACAGTGGGGGTCGCAGCGGCCGTCGGCGAGCGAGGCCGCATGCGGCGATGGAGAGGAATGCAGGGAGCACGAGATCGGGACGTTGCCTGGACGAGCGTCGAGACTGGAGAGCTCGAGGTGGAGGGGAAGAGACGCCGGGGGGACGAATTTAATCTCCGCCGGGCGTCCGGAGGCTGGCTGAGAAGGTAAGTATACGCGACGAGGCGGTCGACATCCGCCATCGCTTTCCCCGTCGCTGCGCTGCGACCCCCTCCCCCAGCGTCGCCCCCCGCCGTGCTATCCAACCAGCCCACTCGTTTACTTGCTTTCGCTGTTTTGTCTTCTCACCTGAGGGTGGTCGAACCATGCTCCGGCTGACCTCGGACCACTTTCCAGTCTGTAAGTCCCTCCCGCCCTCTATCTGTCCTGCCTCCTCATTCATCCCCACTGCCCCCTCGCCCCCCTCGCTCCCGCGGCGTAGTTGTACCATTCGGTGTCATTGGGTGAGTCCTCGCTGCATCTGTTCTCTGCCTTTTTCCTGGCCCGTCGTCTGACAACGGCGCCCAGCTTCTATCGTTACTTGTGGTACCTAATTCGTATTGCCGCCTCCCTCACCTACCGCCCCGTACCGCTCCCCGAGAACCCCACCTACATCGCAGAAGAGGATGTCACCATCATCGTCCCCACCATCGACGCCGGCGAGGAGTTCAAGGAGGCAGCCCACAGCTGGCTCGTCGGCAAGCCCAAAGAGATCCTCATCATCACCGAGGAGAAGATGCTCGGCCCCCTCCAGGACCTCGCCAACGCCGTCGACCCAGAGCGCATCCGCGTCCTGACCGTCCCCTTCGCCAACAAGCGGCTCCAGATGTCCCACGGCATCAAGAACGTCACGACCGACATCATCGTCTTCGCCGACGACGACGCCATCTGGCCGCCCACGCTCCTGCCCTACGTCCTCGCCTGCTTCGAGGACCAGAACGTCGGCGGCGTCGGCACCTCGCAGCGCGTGCAGCCCGTCGGCAAGCGCATGACCGTCTGGGAGGTCCTCGCCGCCTTCCGCCTCTCGATCCGCAACATCGAGATCTCGTCCTCGACGCACATCGACGGCGGCCTCCCGTGCCTCTCGGGCCGCACCGCCGCGTACCGCACGGTCATCCTCAAGGACCCCGAGTTCCTGCACGGCTTCACGCACGACTACTGGCTCGGGAAGTACCAGCTCAACTCGGGCGACGACAAGTTCCTCACGCGCTGGATGGTCAGCCACGGCTGGAGCACGTACGTGCAGTGCTGCAAGGAGGCGGAGCTCCTCTCGACGATGAAGCCCAACTGGCGCTTCCTGAAGCAGGTCCTGAGGTGGACACGTAATACTTGGCGGTCCGACCTGCGTTCGCTGTTCATGGAGCGCCACATCTGGACGTCGCATCCGTACGTCGCGTACACGATGGTAAGCAGGCGCGCCGCTCTGGTGGCCCATGCCCGTCTTCGTCTTCTTCTGTCTTGGCCGGCGCTGATGTATGAATGCACGATGGCTTGTTCGGGCGCAGGTCGACAAGCTGTTCAACCCGTTCACGCTGCTCGCCGGGCCCTTCTTCGTGGGCTACGTCGTGTACAAGACCACGATCCCTATCGACAAGGGAGGCTATCACCTGCCCTGGTGGTGAGTGCCTTGCTTCAAATTTCAAATTTGCGGCGAGCCGCTTAGGCTCAAGCGTGGTCTTCTTTCAGGAACGTCATCGTCAGCTACTTCGTCTGGCTTCTTGCGACACGGACGGCGAAGCTGCTCCCCCATCTCTGGCACCGACCACAAGACGTGATCCACATCCCGGCGTTCATCCTCTTCGGGTACTACTTCTCGATCATGAAGATATACGCGCTACTAACGCTCCACGAGGTTCGTCGTCGTCATCTCTCTCAGTTCCCCCCCTTCCCCGTGTTGACTCACGTGTTGTTGCGCCGTAGACTGGCTGGGGTACGCGTGCGGGCATCGGCGACGCGAGGGCGGCGACCGCGGCGGCGGACGCGGGCATCCCGGCGGCTGGTGGTGGTGGCGGTGGCGGCGGGTACACGGAGAAGCTGCCGAACACGCCGAGCTACCCCCAGCACCAGTACCCATCACAACTGTTCTCGCCCGACGAGCAGCACCAGCACCAGCAGCAGTACTACCAGCAGCCGGCGGTGGAGCTGCAGACCGGATACGCGCGGTGACGGCCCCCTTCCGCGCGCGCGTGAGGAGGGTGTGTGTGTGTGGTGTGTGGTGTGTGGTGTGTGGTGTACATGAGACCGACCTGAGATGATGACCATGACACGGACCACGATACGTTGGATTCCTGCTTTGCTGCTCCGCTATCTGCTACTGCTTGCCTCCCCCGCCCCCGCCCCCGCCCCCGCCCCCCTCCCTCCTCCTCAGCCCTCCACGCCGCCGCTGCGCGCCCACTACTCCTCCCCTGCAGCGCGCGGCGGCGTCCCTCGCACAGTCGCTCGCTCGCACGCTCACCTACGATACTCGATACTCGATACTCGGAATATACCCACCGTGTCTCTCCCGCGCGGTGCGTGGAAATCTGGCTGCTCGTTGCACGTCCGCTGTCGTCCGCCGCCGTCGCTGCTGCTGCTGTCGGAATTAGTGTCGCAGGTCTGCACTCGGGCTTGCCCGCTCCCTCCCCGTCCACCCGTCCACCCGTTCGTCCATCCGTCGCCCTCACACACCCGCATCGCATCGACATGTAACATGTACACGTTCTCGCGCCCCCCTCCCCCTCCCTCCATCGTCGCCAGCAAGAACAACAGGAAGCACCGCATACCGCACGTAGCAAGCACGCACTTACAAGTACCCCACTCCCCTGGACCTTTGCTCTACTACTACTATTACTACCATTACCATTACCATTACCCACCACCTACCTAGATACGGGCCTCCCAACGACGAGCAGCGCTTGGGCGGATCTTGGAATAGCTTTGTTCTTCGCAGTGCTCCGCACATCGCACGCTGCACGTCGCGCACACGGTTTTACAGTGACACACAACAGCATGGCATGGCATAGATCCTGATTCCTGATGATGATGCAGATGTCCCCAGCTCTGAGTCTGAGTCGCCTCGCGAGGCTCGAGGCTCGAGCGCAGAGATCGGCGAATACTTGCGCACGCGGCACGGCTCGCCGCAGCCGCACTCGCGCTCCGGATTCTCGTTGCTCTCGGCGCGCTATCTGCGTACGTATCTTATATTATTATTAGCGTTTGGTGTTGGTGTGCCTTGTGCCTGTATGCGTAGTCGCGCCTGGAGGCTGGTCCATGCTGTTCAAGTTTTTGCTATTACTTACGGTACTTCCTTTCGAGATTCGATATACGCACACGTATTAATGGGACGTTGTCCTTGTCTTCTGGGATTCCTGTGACCTGTCTGCAGCTGCAGCTGACGGTTGACCTGAACAGTGAACGTTGGGAGGGAGAGAGAACCTCCTGTACAGTCCGACATGGGGCCGGGGCTGTTGATGTTTTTTAATTTGCCTTGACGACGTGCGATCGCGTGTGGGACGTAGCTATAGACTGTAGTTATCTTTGGACCGGAGAAGGGGAGAGGGGGCCAAAAATAAACAATCTCATGACCACTCAGATCGCCAAGAATAGATTCGGTTTCTCCGGCCGGCTATGTAGTCCGGGCGCTGAGGGGGCACGGGGCCGGAGGGATGTCATTGGCTGGGTGGTGTCGGCTGCTGTGCATTCAAGTTCTACTGCACTTCTCGAATCTTGGGTACGTATTCGGTCCGCCGGAGCGCGCTGTCTGGTTCAACGTGCAGTTTGTGGACAGGTGAGCATGATAGGTTAGTACTACACGCCCAGGTAAACGGAAGTCGAATTTTGATATCCCACGGGGAGACTGGGCAACGATGCCCTCGACATCAAAAATCGATGGACCATGCCAAAGGCATTGGAAGCTTGCCGGCTTGCCATTGGAATCCCAATGGTCGAGTGATCTCGATCGAATCCCAAGCCGGGCCCGGTAGCATTGGATTTATCATCAATATGATGCCGATGCGTTAGAAGGAGCAAGCCAGGTCATAAGTAAGAAAACGATGTCTTCATGGGAGACCGATTTTTGATAGCGAGGCCTGCGATCCCCAGCAGACCATGCATCAATGCATCAAGGCCCGGCAGATTGTCCTGGCTATCAAAATATGGCATCCAATTTCCAGTCAGTCAGTTATATCACGTCTATTTTTATCCCGTTCGCCGTTGACGGAGCTGTTTTTACTTGGTTTTTACAGTACCAGTTTTACACAGGTCACCGGAGGTGCCATGAGATGAGCTATTTACATTTGATCAGTCGCCCATACAAGAAATTTCTAGTACAGTTTACTTTAGACTTCCAAGCAGACTTGCTGCGCAGCGGAGAGTTCGACATAACCATACAAGCCTCCATCGCACGCACACGCCGCTACCCACGATTGTCCGGACCCGCAGGCCCAGCACCGCGTGGTACGACTCGGAGCCTGAGGATGGTGAGCCTATTTCCCGCATCGCCTCCACGCACTCGGGGAGGGGCAGTTCGACCATGGCCCGGTCCCCCTCCGCAGGAACTTGAAGCCGTTCGGGGGTTTATCCGGCTCGCGCCCACAGTGTCTCTGTGGGATGGGGCCAGGAAGGGATAATGCGACGCGTATACGCCCTTGAACGCGACTCGGATGTTATGTTGACGGGTCCCCCCCACAAGGTGGTATCTGCCTATGTATGCGCTTCCTTTTGCAGCCGAAAAATTCAGTCCCTAGTTCGTACGGAGCGGTAGGATGTGCGACACAGAGGACAACATGTACATATACGCATGTACCCTAGGTCTGACCGGTTGAGGTAAGTGCGGACAAACCACATCACGACAGGCCGGTACTGACTTACCTTACCGTTACAGCTTGTCAGCCATCCCCTGGCCGTGCGCCGCCCGGACCAGCCCACAGTCCTCCACACCCTCGACCTACCCCGCGCTCGGCGACAACTGGAGCGGGTACCGCGCCACGCCCTCGATCCCCGCCCAGTCAAAGTTGGCGGGCATCGCCCTCTCAGGCTGTCCGGCGTCACACGCGTCCGTGTCCGCATCTGGGCCCGGGACAACCACGATGTTCGGCAGCCGGATGTCCCCATGGACGAGGTGCTCCCCACGGAGCACCACCAACACAAGGATCGTTAAGTAATAGTCCATGCATGGTCACGGGGCGGCATTCAGAGGGGATTAACTCTCCACAGTTGTAGCCTCAGAATGTTGACGTTGCGGTCCCCTGGGACTCGAAGGATGAGTTGGTAGATCGTGGCGCTGATAGTAATAAGTACTGAACCCCAAGGGGATTGGCCGCAGTCGCACATTGCTGGGACTACTCTCGACGATCCAGACGCGAACAGAGATGAAACCAGCATGATCCCAGTCGTGCAAACTTAAGTGCCGTCTGCAGCTGGCAGACTGCTAAATTGTTCTCTACGCCGAGATATGCTTGCCTACATATTCTATAGTATACGCTTCTATCCTTGACCCCACATTTTAACCAGAACCATGGCCATACATTGATACACTTATTTTGTAGACCTCCGACTCACACTTTAGCGAAACAGCCTTTATCAACAAGCCTTCGCACCTCTACTCCCCACACCACTTCCTCGCGCTCTGGAAGAGCCTGAACCACGGCCCCGTACCATGCCACGCCTCCACAAACGCGGGCGGATACCAGCTATTGCTCTCGAGCGCGACGACGCGCTCAGGGTGCGGCATCAGCGCAAGCACGCGCCCGTCGGGGGTTTGCACGCCCGTGATGCCCCCGGGGCTCCCGTTCGGGTTGAGCGGGTACACCTCGGTGGGCGCCCCAGCCGCGTCGACATAGCGCACCCCGACCAGTCCCTGCGCCTCCAGCGCCGCCCGCCCGCCCTCCGCAAACGCCGCACGGCCCTCCCCGTGCGCGACGGCGACGGGGAGCTTCGAGCCCGCCATGTCGCGCAGGAAGACGGAGCGGGCGGTCGCGGGCCCGGGCACGACCTCGACGACGGACACGCGCGCCTCGAAGCGCTCGCTCCTGTTCGGCTTGAAGTCGGGCCAGGCGTGCGCCCCGGGCACGATCTCGCGCAGGCTCGCGAGGAACTGGCAGCCGTTGCAGACGCCGAGCGCGAAGGTGTCGGAGCGCGCGAAGAACGCCGCGAACTCGGCGCGCGCGGTCGCGTTGAGGAGCACGGAGTTCGCCCAGCCCTTGCCGGCGCCGAGGACGTCGCCGTAGGAGAAGCCGCCGCACGCGGCGAGCCCGCGGAAGGACGAGAGGGACACGGCGCCGGAGAGGATGTCGGACATGTGCACGTCGATGGCGTCGAAGCCGGCTGCGGCGAACGCCCATGCCATCTCGAGCTGGCCGTTGACGCCTTGCTCGCGGAGGATGGCGACCTTGGGGCGGCGGAAGAGCGAGCGTGAGGGCGTGTAGGAGAACGTGAGATCGTAGAAGAGCCCGGTATGGCCCGACGACTTGATGAGGTCGAACTCTTCCTGGGCGCAGTGGGGGTTATCACGCAAAGACTGCATCCGGTAGGACGTCTCGGCCCATGCTTCCTGCAGTTGCGCGCGGGAGCTTGAGAAGACAGACTGAGAGGCGGAGACGAAGGTGATGGTCTCCTCGGGAGTGACAGAGCCAAGGCGATGCATGGACGTGCTTGGCAGCCCATGCTTCGTGAAGAATTCGGTGACCTGTGCGACGTCGCCCTCGCGAACTTGGACAACTGCGCCAAGCTCTTCGTTGAACAGTGCTGAGATGTGGTCCGCTCCGGAGGAAACAGTGTCTAAGTTAATCTGGAGGCCAGTCCTTCCCGCGAACGCCATCTCTACAAGGGTCGTGAACAAACCACCATCCGACCGGTCGTGGTATGCAAGGATGAGCCCCGGGTGCTCGTTGCGAATGGCCTGACTTGCCTCGAAGAACACCTTCACGTCATGCGGGTCGACGACATCCGGCGCCTCCGAACCGACCTGCTTGAACACCTGCGCGATCGCCGAACCACCCAGGCGCTGTCTCCCCCGCGCGAGATCGAAGAACAGCACCGCCGTCGCCCCGACGTCCGTCCGGAGCTGCGGCGTCCACGTCCTCCCCACGTCCTCCACCGCCGCGAACGCCGTGACGATGAGCGACAATGGCGCAGACACCTCGCGCCGGTCCCCCGTGCGCGCGTCCTGCCATTTCATCGACATCGACATCGAGTCCTTCCCGACGGGGATCCCGACGCCGACCGCGGGGCACAGCTCGAGGCCCACCGCGCGGACGGCGTCGTACAGCGCCGCGCCCTCGCCCGCCTTGGACGCGGCGCACATCCAGTTCGCGCTGAGCTTGACGCGACCGAGCGCGCCGACGTGCGCCGCCGCGAGGTTCGTCAGTGCCTCCGCCACGGCCATACGCGCGGATGCCGCCGCGTTCAGGATCGCGAGCGGCGTACGCTCGCCCATCGCCATCGCCTCTCCTGTGCGGACATCGAACCCAAACGAGGTGCGGGTGACGGCGACGTCCGCAACAGGCACCTGCCAGGGACCTACCATTTGGTCGCGCGTTACGAGGCCCGTGATGGAGCGGTCGCCAATGGTTATCAGGAAGGACTTGGAGCCTACCGAGGGAAGGCGGAGGACGCGGTCGACAGCCTGTACAATCCTCTCGGATCCTTGAGTATTGGGGAGGTACTCAGCGAGGTCCGCCGAGAAGGGCACGGCGGGAGGCGCGACGTGCTTGTCGGTGCGGTGCATGCGTGGCGGCTTGCCAAACAGCGTAGACACCTTGAGGCGAATGACGTCTTGCCCGAACAGCCTGTCGGTGACGACGAGCTCGTCCGAGTCGTTCGCGGTCCCGACGACGGAGAACGGACACCGCTCGCGCTCCGCGAGGCCCCGGAACTGCGCCTCCTGCTCCGGAGAGACGGCGAGGACGTACCGCTCTTGACTCTCGTTGCACCAGATCTCCATCGGGGACATGCTCGAGTCCGCCACAAGTACATCGCGGATCTCGAACGTCGCACCCAAGTCGGAGTCGTGCACGAGTTCGGGGAGCGCGTTCGAGAGGCCCCCCGCGCCGACGTCGTGGATGGACTGGATGGGGTTCGCGTCCCCGAGGGCGACGCACGCGTCGATGACCTGCTGGCATCGCCGCTGCATCTCCGCGTTGTCGCGCTGCACGCTCGCAAAGTCCAGGTCCGCCGAACCCGCCCCAGAAACCTGGCTGCTCGCCGCCCCGCCCCCCAGCCCGATGAGCAGCCCTGGGCCCCCAAGGACGACGATCCTCGCCCCGGGGGCGATCTTCGACTTGCGCGCGAACGCCGGGCGGACGTTCCCCAGCCCCCCCGCGATCATGATGGGCTTGTGGTAGCCCCTGACCTCGCGCGAGCCGTCGGGGAGCGCGACGGTCTCCGCGAACGTGCGGAAGTACCCCGCGAGCGCGGGGCGCCCGAACTCGTTGTTGAACGCGCTCGCGCCGAGCGGGCCCTCGAGCATGATGTCGAGCGCGGACGCGATGTGCGCGGGGCGGCCGAAGTCCGTCTCCCACGGCTGCTCGTACCCCGGGATGAGGAGGTTGGAGACGGTGAAGCCTGCGAGGCCCGCCTTGGGCTTCGAGCCACGCCCGACGGCGCCTTCGTCGCGGATTTCGCCCCCGGAGCCCGTCGCGGCGCCAGGGTAGGGCGACACGGCGGTGGGATGGTTGTGCGTCTCGACCTTGACAAGGACGGGCATGTCTTCGTCTTCGCTGCTGTAGAGCGACTTGACGTCTGGGTTGGCATTGCTGGTAGCAGAAGGCGATACGGCGAAGCGGGGGGCGCGGTGGCCCTCGAAGACCGCGGCGTTGTCGGAGTAGGCGGAGATCGTCCTGGTGCCGTTGAGCTTCTCGGTGTTGCGGATCATCTGGAAGAGGGATGTGTCTTGGGCTTCGCCGTCGATAGTCCAGGACGCGTTGAAGATTTTGTGGCGGCAGTGCTCCGAGTTCACCTGCGCGAACATGAAGAGCTCGGCATCGGTGGGATTGCGGTTGATGGGGGACGCGCCGGTGACATAGGCATCGACGAGATAGTCGATCTCGTCTGGAGAGAGGGCCAGTCCGAGCTCCTTGTTCGCGGCCGCAAGCTTCTCCCTCGCGTTCTCGCGGGTAGACTCGGAGACGAGATCGATGGAGCGCAAGGCGCCGGCGCTCTTGTGAGAGAAGATGGCCTCTTCGTCCGGAAGGGAGAGCTGGACGACCTGAGTCATGCGGTCGTGGATGAGGGGGGAGATGGTCCGCAGCAATTCGGGCGTAAGGCTGGATCCGTCAGACGTCGTGAAGATGAACGCGATACCGCGCTCCAGTCGCTCTACGTAGTCACCGAGTTTGCAGATGACGGCGATATCGGTGGCCTTGCTTGACCACGGAGAAACAGAGCCTGGGCGAGGAACTACATACGCAACATTTTGGCGGGTCTGCAGGGCGTGCTCCGTGGCGCGAAGTTGGATGTTGTCTCCGTAGTCCAGGAGCCGCTCCAGAATGTGGCGGTGGGGAGAATCCTGCTTGGATAGCTCCTCCTTCGCGGCTGCGGAACGCGAAGCGACGAGGTGGATGTAGACGGCATCGATGGAGGTGATCTGGGGACACGCCTTCTGCACGTTGTTCAGGACGACCTCGCGCTTGGATTGGGAGAGGGCTGAGCTCCCTGTGAGGGCGAGCATACCGACTGACGAAGTTGTCAGAAGATATCTGTAGACTAGAAGGGTACTTAGTCACGGCAATGCTGGCGGAATGCGAGTAAGGGGATCGTTTTCGCAGGGAATCATGTCAAAATGCCGTCATCGTCGCAGGGCTTGTTCGGGACCTGAATCTCACAAGTGCCGCATACAATGAGTGATAATAACCTTGCCATGGATTATTGTCCGGGGGTATTCGAGATTCCGGTTCTGAACAGCCTTGTAACCAGACTCGTTGCAGGAGACCGATTACAAGCCGTTTTCCAGAGACTACGGAGTGAGATATTTACCATAAGTACCCTGTGTGGAACCAGTATCATGGGAGACTGAATGCGGCAGGAGTTGGTGGACTAAGCAAGGGACAAGATGAATGGTCAAAGCCCACTTGATTGCCCACGATCCATAAAGGCATCACGGTGGGGAAAGCTCGATTGATCATGCACGGAAGTTCATTGGGGGTGTTGGGTCACCTAACTTGTCTTCCAATTTCGTCTCTCGTCCCTTTTGGCCACGGGCGTTGGGTGGCCCATTGCTCACTGCAACCATCGAGCTTTGCCCATCGAGATTTGGCATCGGATGAGCGACTCAGAATTGCTTGTAACAGAGACTCCAGTCCGCCACCCCTCACCGCCCTCTTCGCAGATCGCTATCCTTGGCTGATATTTGAAAGTTGGTTTGCTCACCTGAGTCCTCGTGCCAACTAGGTGGGTCGTACCCAAACGCAACGGGGCCTCGACCGTGACGGGGGTGAATCTAAGGAGATTCGTAAACAGCGGGACAGGTCTACCAGTCTGACAGACATACAGGAAGTGAGGAAGGTGGTGAGCACAGAGAAGTAAATGATCGACATCGAGCAGGAAGAAGAAACTGGCGACGAATTTTGGTTGTGGCAGGTTTGATCTTATCTTATCTAGGTTGATGACCTAGTCCTAGATCCATCTGATTCCGAGTCCTTGTCGCCGGGTCTCCACGCTGCTACTCACCGCCAGGCCCCAATAGGTCGATATAGGGAACTGAAGTATGATATCTTAAAACGAGACCTCCCGAAATTCCTTGACGCACACTGTAGTAGTAGATACAAAATCACGCCGGTGGTCTGGCACCCTGGAGTGACTATAGTACTAGACGTACGGTAACTGTCTTTCAAGAGACCACGGACATATATACGAACATATCGACGGAGATGAACACGACAACTCTCAAGCCTAGACAGAGTTCTTGTAACTCATACCGTCAATCCCTTCCCTGGGCAACTTACTAGATAACATCTTTGAACGGAAAGGCGTACGACGGCTCACTACTTATACAACGACGGGTGAGAACTGCACGACATATAGTCGATAAAAACGCAGTACTTACGGGAACAAAGAGCGACTGGATCAGTTACAGAGGCCTAGGGTAAGTAAACCGGTAAAGACGGCTTCCACACACAGACCACGGTTAACATGTACAACGGTCCGAGTCCCCGATCTAGCGCCCATTCTCGGTTGGCTTGGGACGTCTCAACTGCCTTCAACTTGAACTTGAACTATCTCGCAGCATCTTTTCGCTTTCTCGCAGCATCCGCTCCATCCCCGCCCAATACCTGCTCGACCTCACCTCCAACAGGTGCCCTGCGACGATCTATCCGTTCGAAGCGGCAATTCCATCGCGAGGCACTGTGGAAGGCACGACATGGAGAACCCGCATGCAGAACGCCAGAACGTCCTCATACAACGCATCATTAAGAACGCGGTACGTCCCACTCTCCGAATCGCTGAGTGCAACCCGTCTGATACCTACCCGTGCCAAGGATAAATGCACCGAGGCGATCATTGAGCTCAACCGCTGTCTCGAGGCACGTCTTTCTTTCTCCGAGTCGTTGATATACTTGGCTACCGATGGCCAGCGGCCTCTTGTACTCCCGATCTGACACGATCTCGTTTCCCTTTCCGTCCGCCCACAGGAGATCATCCAGGCCGACACGCACGTGAAAACGGCTGCAGACCTTGTCACCAAGTATCGCAAGAACGTCCAGTATAACCTCGACGCCACTCGCACTGCAGCCGCTCAGTCGGAATGATTACTGAATCACTATGCGGTGCTACTCAACTAAACCCCGAATGACCACACGTATCCTTGCCAACAGGGAACGTGACGAGGCGATACGTGGCAGCTGTGGACTTTCTGCCTCCGTACCACTGTCTTCATGCCGCCTGCGAACTTGTCTACGCGATGTAAGATCGGAGTCGAGGATGATCGATGTAGGGCTATTGTACGTGCCCCGAAACTCGATGCCGCTTGGAACTGACAACCATTTCATATCAGCACTCAATATGTATTCTGAACGGTCTGATGCCAACGCTACATTGGTGGACTAAGACAAAGCTTGCATACCAGACAGGACCGCATCGAACCCTCTCGAATCTTCCCAGTCGATGTGGCTGTAACTCGCCCATACGCACGTACAGCGCTCATTGTCACAGACTACTTCCCGCTGATGACTGCGAGATGTCATTCCGTTGAAGCTTGAAGTGTAACCTAGGTTAATATCGCCCCGCCGGGCCTGTCGGTTATTGCCATATTGTCAACGGCCCTGCTTCGATGTCAGGTAGGTGTTCACCTGGGGTCTTTGGTGCCAATGCAACATTTCTCACTGAGTCTTCATGAAAACCTTTTCATTCTGCGAACCCACTCCAGGTCAATGCAGTCGCGATCAAAGCGTTCCATGGCGGTGTGGAATCTCCCGCCTAGCCACTGGCCGACCGCTTTGCCTTCCGACCCAGGGCTATGATCCTGTACCCGCTTTCCCCTTCCTTCAGAAGCCAATGCGTGGCTGGTTAGAATATTTGAAGGGGAGTATATCCGGAGTCCTCTGCCTCATCAGCAGTCCCAGCAGCCATGTCCAACCTCAGCCCCCATTCGCTCTCCGGCAGTCTCGATCATCCTCCTCAACCATACCAACTCACTGCGTATTCTTCTTTAGCTGCGTGGCACGGTGGCCATCCACCGGCCTACCCTCCCGGGGGTCAGCCCGCCACTCTTCAAGCTCACGCGCAAGCTCCCCAACCACTAGTTTATCATCCTCGCGGGCCGGTGACTTCTGTCCCATATTCGTTTCCCGCTCCAAATGAGAACCACCGGCTGCCCGTACCAGGCTCAACTAGCCAGGACCGGCCGAAAGCGAACCCCTCCACTTGCGTGTGCGGGGCGTCCTTCAATGCACCTCGAGAGCGCGAGCGACATTGGGTGCGTGCGCCCTGGTCTATCACTATTCCTGGCTATTTCGCGCTAACGTACTCTCCGGATCCACAGCGAGCATTCAAGTGCGGAGGCTCTTCTGCCCCCCTCCCCGCCGCAGACCTGCTAGTCATCTCTGGCAAATACGGCGACGAGAAAGCGCACGAGGTGGACAAGAAGTGGCTGGCCGTCCTTCGCAAATCTTTCGAGGACAATCCCTACCCCAGCAAAGAGGTCCGTGCCGAGCTGGCATGGAACATGAAAGTGCCCCGGTACGCCGTGGATAATTGGTATGGTCTCGCCTTCCCCTTCCCCCTTCCTCATGACCGACATGCAAGCTCTAAACGCCGTCACTACTCAGGTTTTGGTGGGAAAGAGATGCTCGGGAGATGTCACAGAAAGTTTAAGTTCCGGCAAAGACCAATTGCAACTACTTACTGAAGGTATTTCTTTTTTTCTGAGTCGAGAGACACGTCCTTCTGCTATGGGTACATAGAATTATGTGCGATTGTGCATGGGTATGGTCCCCGAGGCCTTGAGTACAGGTATCTATATACAGTAGACATACATACATAGCCGTACATTGCATTACTTCTCGTTCTGCGCACCAGGCTTCTCATACACGTTCTAATTATCGAACAGTATCCCGCATCCAACCATCCCTGGATCAGTCAGTAGTCAGTACTAGTCCCAGTCCCTAGTCCAGACATTCGCCTCAGTCCCAGTCCACGCCCGACGCCGCCCAAACTTCAATACTCCGCGAGGGGGATGATCTTGCCGGTGTTATAGAACGACGGCCGGTTCTTCTTCCGCCCGAGCATCTCGATGTCCCCGCTGTCGAAGAACGAGT
Source organism: Ganoderma sinense ZZ0214-1 (assembly GCA_002760635.1). Classification (NCBI taxonomy): domain Eukaryota; kingdom Fungi; phylum Basidiomycota; class Agaricomycetes; order Polyporales; family Polyporaceae; genus Ganoderma; species Ganoderma sinense. The sequence continues at coordinate 166,423 of AYKW01000019.1, read as the reverse complement.
ACCCCACTGCGCCCGACACACATGCACGTCAGCCCCCACACCAATCACACCAACAATATGAGTACGAGACCACGCACTCATCATGTTGTCCTCGTCGAGGGACCCGACGTCGATCGAGTTCCCGTGCCGGTGGCCGTTGATGGGCCGCCCGGTCTTCGAGTCGCGCAGGACGCCCTGGTGGTCGACGAACGGCTCCGGCCGCTGGTTGGCGGAGAGGTGGAGCTGGATAAGGATCCGCTGGATGTCGACCAGGTAGCTCTGCAGCGTGTCGAGGAACCGGCGGGTCTGAAGGTGCTTCGACGACGCGCATCTAGTCAGCGAGACGAAGGCGTGTCAACAACAACATCCTTCAATGCGAGGAGCAAGAAACCAAAAACGTACATTGAGATGCCCTCGTCCTTGATGATGTACCCAATGCCATATCCCTCGGCGGTGACAGGTCCAAAACCAAACAACCGCAGCGCGGGGTTCCCGCAATTCGACGTCGAGAGGATCGAGCGGTTAAGAATATGCCACCCATTATCCGTGAAGATCGCGGGCAGCGGCGGCCTGTCCCGCCCGGCACTGCTCCCACTCGAAGTCACGCTCTCAGGCGACGTCGGCCGCTCGTCCTCGTCGATGACCGGCGCCACCTCGCGCTCGCGCTGCAGCAGGCAATACAGCGCATACAGGTGCCTAGAACGAGCAATCAGCGACAGAGCATATGCTAAACGCCCAACCGAGAGCCGGCGACGCACCTGTCCTGCCCGAGACCCTTGCTGCACTCCTTCGTCAAGCTCACATGCCCCTGGCACGCCTTCCTCAGCAACGCGACCTTCTGCGCGTTGGGTGCCTCACTGAAGAAGCTCTTGAGGAATTCCACCGTGTGCGGCTGCACGGTGCGGATCGCCTCCGTACGCCCATGCAAGAACGCCTTCGTCATGGCCGGTTCGTACGTGCACTCGATGCGCCCGTAGAGACCGAAGTACGCCGCCTGGAACGCCATCTGCACGAACGCGTCGGGCGAGAACCCGTGCGACGTGATGAAGTTCTTCCCGTACGCCTTGAACTCGAGCGCCTGGCAGTCGTTCTGGCAGATCAGGTCGCTCAGCCGCGTCTCCGCGAACCGGATGCCAGCGCGCAGCTCCGGGTACAGCGTCCACTCGAGCTTCTTCGGCGCCGTGTCAATGTGGTATGCCTGGAAGGGCTGGGAGGCCTGGCCGCGCGGCGACTTGTACGACTTCGCGTAGGGGGAGAGCGGGGCGTGGAAGAGCGTCGGGGCGGAGGGGTTGATGGAGCGTGCGAGGAGCATGAGGCCCTCCGTGAAGATGTCCGCGGCGAACCTGCAAACGAAAGGTGTTGGCTATGTGGCTAAGTCCTCGAGTAAGAGCGCGCGCACCTCAAGACAGTGTGGCCATCGACGCCGGTGTGCTCGAAGTTGATACCAGCAGCACCATCCGCACACACGATGATCTGCAGCTTGTCGTACCAGCGGTTCGTGCACGTACCGACCTGGACGCCGTTCTTCAGATCGTAGGTGCCGCACAGGAAGTTCGCGCACAGGTCCGCGAGGTTCTCCGGCGCGGTGTCGTCCAAGCACACCACGAACAGGGCGTTGTCCACGACCTCCAAGCACGACTCGTTGTTCTTGTTCGAAATGAGTGCTCTCCGAAGGCTCGACCAGATCCTGCGGTTTTCCGTCGACAGCACTCCGATCGAGTTTCGTGCAACCTGCAGCCAAGGATCAGTCAATTTCAGGTCGCTCCCAAGGCTCACAGGCGCGCGTTGTCGGAAACATGGACTTCGGAACAGAGACGCACCTCGTGAATCGGCATCTGGTCAGCATCAGAAACAATGGCTTGGAGATTCCGCAGTATCTCGCGCTCGGTCATAACCGGGCGGTTTTCGGAATCGAGCACGTCAAACCAATCTGGGCATCCGGAATGAGTTCTCTCGATAACAAACGACGTCATCGGAAACGGAGCACCGACTCACAGAACTGCCCGCGGCGGAGGATGACTACGTGCCGCGAGTCCCCATGCGGCTCCATCTTGCACCCTTTCTGTGCGCCGGCACAGGTCGGTCAAAACACGGGTCATGCGGATACGAGATAGTCCACGCACCTCTGTGGGTATCCGCGCAGTCCCAAACAGGCGGGTATACTGGTCCATGTCGAGCGGCGTCCCGCGCATGTGGTCAGGCTCGAGCGTGCCCGCACGCAAGTCATGGATAAAGCCCAGCGACGACACGATGAGCGACGCTGCGCGGGGCAGCTGCTGCCCGCGATCGGGAGTGGGATCGTTCCTGTGACGCGCCAAATGCAAATGCGAAGGTCGGAATTCAGCTTCCGGGGGAATGCTTCAGGAACACTCACTCAAGCACGAAGAACGGGTTCAGCGCGAGCACCACGGGGTCGGAATGCGAGAGGTACGACTCGTACCTGGGAGACAAGAGGAGGAGGAGGGGAGGGGGGGAACGGAAGGGGAGAGGGGAAAGGTGGCTCTGTGTCAGGCTCCGCGCCGGACCCGCATACATTCAAAGAACCCGTACCAGAACTCTTCGATGTAGCTGCCGATCGCGTCGCACGGACCCCATTCAAGACAGACGTCATCGAAAACGTGGGCGGAATGAGCGGAAGCAGAGCGGGACCGAGGGTCGAGAAGCACACGCACCTCGCCTTGCCCTTCGCGTACTCCTTCAGCCGCTCCTGGACGCGGGGCCCGTCGTGCTGGAGGAAGTCGTCGACGGCGCGCTTGGTCTCCTCGTGCTCCTTCGGGTCCTGGAGGCCTTCGAGCGCGCGGAGATAGCGACGGCAGGTCTCCTGGAGCGGGGGGACAGGGAGCTTCGGGAGCTCGCCCTGCCGGGCGAACGTGCGCGACTCTTGGGGGTTCTCCTCAAACCCTGTCACCGGGCTCATGGTCATGGTGGGTATTGGGTGGGAACAGCGGTATGTGGGGCCCCGCGGGGTATGTGAGGGGGGAGGCGGGAGGAATGGTCGAGAGAGGACGAGAAGCGGATAGCCAAGGGCTATAAAGCGTATATGGAGACCAGGTACTAGTACCATGCAGGGGCCCAAATACGGAGAGATGCGGGGAAAGGCACTTGGCCAAATCACCAAGCTCAAGGCTTGTGTGGTCACGCTATCGCACCCGGAGAAGGGGATCTCTCCAAGATCACCTATCTCCGCAACCGCGCACCATCACGAGCGGGGCTCCTTCATGCTCCGGGATGTTGAGTAAGATTTGTCGTCGCGTTTGAGCGGAACGCTCGAATGGTAGTACGCCTCGCGCCGGCCCACGTTCGGGAAGTCAAGACGTCGGAAGCTTGGTTGACGGGAAGAGATAGGAAGGGATCCGGAACTCGGTCCCTCCCCGCCCCCGGAAAGGTACCACGGCTTTCCCCGAGATCGCAGAAGACCAGATTCTAGGCGCCCCAGGTATGTAAAAACAGGTGCACAGCATACTAAACACTTCCTGTTGGTTTCCTTACCCTCAGCGCGGCGTCGGTTAATAAACAGCGTATGGCTTGCGGTCCCTACGCGAAGTACAGGTGAGGGGATATGTTTATAATACAGTGCGCCGGTGCCGAGATTCCACAAACTGCTGATCTAGACGATGATTACAACCTCGATAGAGGCCTCGAGCTCCTTGTGGTCCCACTGGATGGTATCATTCATGAAGGTTGTGGCGTCGACAACCACGCTCGACCACGGTCACGAGTCGATTGCACCGCATCCGCCAGAGAAGCGAGCTAACCAAGCAAGCAATGACATCAGCGAATGTGCACGAAAAAGCGTTCGGCCACTGGCATACGCACGTTCCGGGCCCACCATCGGGAGGCGGAAGACGGAATATTACTCACCTGCTGAAAGGATTAATAGAACCCCTAGCGGCGGCGGCGCCGTCTAGTCCAGCGTTCTATCGCTGCTACTCCGCGTCGATCAGCTCCTCGAATATGCGCTCGTAATCGTCCTTTTTCCGGTCAGAATCCGACCCGGCGTCTGGCACTGGGGAGGATGGTTCCGGCGAAAGCGAGTTGTCCCGGGAAGACGACGGGGACGGGCTCTGAGTGGAAGCCTACGGAACGTGGTCAAGAAGAGCTCGGAACCGCGCGCAATACAAGACGGGGACGTACGGAGGGCTGAACAGGCGCCAGGGTGGTTAGGTCCTGCGGGCTCGCGGCGGAATCCGGAGAAGGCGGGAGACTCTTCGCGAGACCCTCCTTCGCCATGTGCATTTTGGGGTTCGAGATACCTGGCACATTGTAGTAAGGGCAGAGGAAAACTTCCGGGTTGGTGTAGCGCTGCATGTCGGCTCAGATGGACGTGTGGTTGAGCGAGTGGTATGGATGACCAAACCAACACGACGTGAGAGTGAAAAGAGAGTGGAAAAGAGCGAGTGGCCTGCAGACATCTGGGGCTTCATCCTGGGTCTATATATGCGAGATGTATGAACGCTTTACCCTCGATTTTCGGTTACGCGACCGCCTTTGGCTGGACAAAGGGTGACACGCTTTGGAAGAGCTCTATAAAGAGATCACCCGGCTCGGCAACGGCGTTCAAAGAGTGTGGCTTTTGGCCGGAAGTGGGCACCTACCATATTCACTCGGTTGCTGTGGGTCCTTCGTTGCTATGCCGGGGGCTTGATAAGTTGCCTGGCATTGTTGGATCGAGGGCCGCACGTGGGATTATATGCTTGAAGTCCTGCTTCAATAAGCGGCATATAGGTGGGCTACAATAGCCAGCAACAAAAGGATTTGAGTTTGTGATCACAACGTGAGAAACGACTTGAACCTCGCACCGTACTGCTTCGCTGATACCGGACGATCGGAGTACTGTACCGTAGCTTGTCACCAGGCCCTTTTCGACTGCACGCGGACACTAGGATCACGACAGGGCGATTTATGAATCTTACCCTCGAATGCTTAGATCGAGGAGCACTGGCACCGTGTGCGCGTACTCTGGAACCAGTTGCCACTTAGTATGCTGTCAGATCGGCAACCCAGCGCACCGTGATGCACAAACACTGGATGCGGGGATCGAGTCGGACTCAAATCTCTGGACGCTTTTCCGGTTCGCGCGACGAGCGGCGGAAGGGTGCAGCGGGACTCAGGTGCCACCCGCTCGGAGAGCGCAGCGGCGCGGGGCACCCAGACTGATGATTCTGAGTACGAGCGGTAAAAGGGAAAGCCTGTAGGCAGCGCGTGCAGGTGAGCGAGAGCGCAAAGATGAAACTACGATGCATCTCACCTGTAGCCGGCGCGCGGGGGTCGAAGGAGAGTGTGTCTCCATTCTCGACCCGTTGTCTACATATGCTCGGGCGCTCAGGAGCTCGACTATGCTGCTCGGAGCGGATAGGGCTGAGCCGCAGGTGGCGGCGCGGCCGCGTATGCTCGGCACTCATCGGACAGTGTCTGCACGCGCTGAAAGATTCGACTCGAAAACTTGAATTTTAGGTCGACCAAATTCATATTGGCATAGGAGTATACTTTACGGGGCACGGGGCATAGATCTAAGGCAACCTCCTGCGATCAAAAACGCGGCTGTTAGCAAATGAAAACAAACTACCAGTGCCCACGAAAGTGACCATATAGGGAAACGACACCGCAACGTTATGGTTACATACCGCAGCACTGCTGCAGCAGGTCGGAGTCGATCGATCATCCTGTTCTCAGCCTGAGAGACGACGGGCCCTGGAGACAAGTTGGAGGCCGGTGGCGATAAGTTCAGTGCGGCTCCCAGACGTGTTCAAATCCAACGGATTCGTTGCAGCTGGAATGCGTGGTCAGGAAGTGTTTGCTGAACAGCACAGCCTCGTAAAGCATTCTATCACAAGCCGGTACTCACAGCGGGAATTGTACGTAGTCGTCAGCGGCGTGGCAATGCCATATCGCTCGTAGGCGTACGAATCTGATGCCGATGACATGATCGGAGAATCGGTCAGCCACATCTGCTATAAGTAATATGTCATCTCATTGCTACTCACCTCTACTACAACTTTGTGGGCGAGCAGGCATGGTTCAAACGTTCAACCTGAGGGTTTCTCGTGGCTAACCCTGTACTTATGTCAAGACAACCGGAAGACGGCGGCAGCGCTGGCGGCCCTGACGCGGCTGATGTTCCCCGCCCAATCAGCGACGTCGGCTATGTTGGAATTTGTCACAGGCCAGTCGTAAGAACTTACGTAGAAGATCACAGGCAAGGTTGCGACACAGCATACGCCTGCGATGAGGTCGCAGCGTTGGCGACGACCCAGAAGGCGGGGAGAGATACAGAGGGAGGAGGCGGCAATCTGCCACTCGCGGGATGGTTCGGGCGGTGTCGCGCACAGCGCGCTCGTTGTCCGAGTCAACCGCGGGCCCGGCAACCCATGGCCACTGCCAGCACCGCACCGCCGCGCTTGCCTGTTATCATCCCGCCCATCCATCTCCGTCCATTGCCCGGGACGTCCGAGCGACGGTCGGCCCGTGGCTGGGTGGGTAGCGGCGGGAGCACATGGGCCAGGCGGAGAGGAGCGCTCAATGCAGCCCCGAACATCCAATTTCTGCTCAGATTCAGATTCGCATTCGTAAAGGCCGCGTCTCCTGCGCTGCGCCGAGGGCCTCAACCTTCTTTCTCCCTCGCCCTCCTCCTCCCGCTGCTGCGCTCCTCTTATCCCTGTCCCAGCCTGACGACCCAGCCCCGGACGCCCCCTCCTCGCCGCCGGTCTCACCTCAGTCTCAGGGGTGCCTTAGCGCGCCATGCTCCCGCTCGCCCTCCTCCCTCTCGAGCTCCTCCTGGTCGGGCTCGTGGTCGCCGAATCTGTGCGCTTCCTTCATCTCCCCGCTTCCCCGTGCGAAGACAGAGGCTGACTTGTGTCCTCGCGTACCCCGGGCATAATGGATGCAGCAGGCAGAGTGTGACCGAGATGGGTTAGGCGACAAGGTGAGCATCATTCATGCATATGGCGCGTGGTGGTAGGTGGTGGTGTCAAGGAGGAGGAGCGGGTGTCTCGTCCCTCGCCGATTGCGGTGTCGAATCGGGCTCTCGGTTGCGGTTTGGATCAGGGCCGAGAGAGCATGGTGCCGTCGTCGATCGTCGAGGTGCTTGGCTCGGAGCCGTTTGGCTAGCGGTGCCTGCCAGGGACGATCCTCGTATATGTGACCGCCATGCCCGATGTGTCCCACGATCAGCGAACTCGCCTGCGCCGTCTCTCGTTTACCTCCAACTCCACGGGACGATATACCAAAGCTAGTAAGAGTTCCTTTGCTAGCTTTCGCCCCGTCCGTCGAAGAGCTCCATTGTAGACCTACATGTAGAACAGGGCTTCCTGTCGAGGGTCTGCAAGGATTCCTTCGCAGAGGGGCTCTACAGCTGTTGCGGCGAAGGCTAGTAAAGGCATTTGCACTTCCTTTACTTTCTACGATGGACGATGCAAGATTCCATGCTACCACGGGATACTTATCCTTTGCCGCGGCTATCGGAAGGGCGTTTGCGGTCCCAACGTGGGCCATCAGCCAAAGTGCCATTTCCTGGGGCAACCCTGAAGTATTGGGCGAGCCTTGGGCTTCTGAAGGCTCCTGAGGCTGCTTCCCCGGGTACTCAGGGTCGTTCAGGAGCAGTCAAGGAAGATGCGGATGGCAGAGCGCCGTTCTCACCGTGGAGGTCCTGTCCTGTCGTGAGGTGCAGAGCTTCCTGTGAAGGACTGACGGTTCTCTACGATGGTCAAGAACTTCGAACTTAATTTACACCCTATCCTCTACAGCACATCTAGTGCGTGTAGTTGTCGCTGCGATCAGTCTCCTGGTCACAGGTTGTAGTCGCAACGCTGTTTTGGGGCCAAAATCTATCACCTGAGCTTATGTGGGGTTGTGGACTTGGACGGCTTTGTCGCCCTGTCTGCGACAGGGGACGATCCCCGAGTATTTCACGGAGATACCATGGGGATTGTCCATCGATTATTGTGTCGTTCTTTACGGCTCTCTCCTATTTATCATGAACTCGTCTCGGTCACTCCTCGTTGTTGAACTAACTGCCCCCCGTTATCCAGCTGAACAACAACCTCGGTCAGACACCATGCACTGTCGCGACTCAGATCCAGACAGCTTGCCAAGACCGTAGTAAGTTCTCGACGCAATGGTTTAATGTTATGTTGGATTGAACGTGCTTTAGACGAGGCCGTCATGCAAACTTGTAACTGGTGAGTGTTGAGAGCATGCCCGGTGTTACTGTAAAGATCATCGTAATCAGTATGAATATTTTGCCACCCTTCGCTGGGGCTAGCCAAAGCCCGTTGGAAGCCTGTAGGCCGTCGGATTCGTAAAGACCGGGGCTTACTAGGACCTTGCAGATCCTACAGCGAAGGATGGTCAAATATCCATACCTATTTTACCATTCTCTCTTTCTGGACACGAAAGTGGTCTAGGTCTCGAGAGCAGTAAATACGAGTCCGTATGGGAGAGTCTTCTCTCGCGTGGTTTCGTGTTTCAGATGCTCGGACGAGGCAAGTATCTCACAGGGTACCACTGGTACCGCCGGCCTCGGAGCATGCTCTCGGTTACCGGACACCGTTGACTCTAATAAAGTTTATGCCACTAGCATGCTGGAGGAGGGGCGAAGCCCGACTTCAGCGTGCTGGTGCTTGTGTTTTTTTGGTTTGATGCTTCAAGTTCTCCACAGCCTAGAATGCTGTTCATGGCATATCGACATACTGAGGGCGATAGTACCACCCAGCAATTGCAAGTATTAACCTACTCTCGAAGCCGGTGTTGTTGGCGCAGTTGAGATTCGAACCGCATGGTGTCCAGGAATGCCCGGAGGGTCCTATTTTATACAGTTCACCGGGTTGAATATCCTGTTTTGCTTCTTATGGTAGCGTGGAGCGATCTGCTAACGACCTATCAGCAACACCGTGTACTACAATGTCTGGGCCGCCTGCGCGGCGTGCAGCGGGCAAACGCAGCCTACCTGGTCAGACTGGGCAGGGAATTACTCATGCAAATCCCGCCAGGCCTCTTTTCCCCCACAAGTGCAATTCGACAACGGCGTGATCCCTGACTGGGCGAACCAGCAACTCACCTCCGATGGCGACTTCGACCTGACCGCGGCCCTGCAAACCAGTAAGTACCTCACGCGACGACTCGTACGTAACGTCCGTCTCACGACAGGAATATCCTTGTCAAGCGCCTCAAACAGGCCTGTCCAGGCCCGCACAGATCGCCGTACCGATTGCGGTCGGGGTGGGCGTGGCCCTCCTTGCAGGCCTGCTGTTCTGTTGGTACCGGAGGCGAAAATGGCGGCACCAGAGGAATGCGCGCATAAGGCCCCTCTCGGATGGATGGCTCTCCTCTCCGCGACAGTGGTTCAATGACCTCTGGCTGAGGGCACACTCCACGCGCCTCAAAGCGTCCAAGAAGGAGCCGAGCTGGGAGATCGACGATGAACACCTCAGCTGGCGGGAAGCCTACAACGACCCGTACTCGCCGCCCGGCCACAGGCAGAAGCACGAGCTCGGTGTGCGTCCCTCGCACAACCGCGAGGCGTCGAGCTCGACCCTCTTGTCTCATCTCGAGTTCCCCACTGTGCGCCGTGTGCCGACGTTCCTCGAGCGGTTCATCAAGTTCAAGGACGGGATCCGGAAGAGCGCGACGTACAAGGCGAAGTACGTGTCTGCTATATCGCCCGACCACACTTTCCGCATCGACGGTTCGGCGGCGAATTCTCCTATTACGAAGTTCGAGGATCACGCGCTCGACGGAGCTGCGTCACACTGCAAGTCCGGCTCCGACCCGCAGGCTTCCTTCCAGCCGCATCGCGTAAGCACTGTACGCGAAGAGGACGAAGACACCCCAGGAGGGGCGCCAGTGATCGTGGATCTGGCCGACTTCAACTTAGGGCCCTCGCAGTACCCGGCCGAGTTCCCGAGCGAGGTACTCGTTATCTCGCGCGACGGTCAAGACTTCGCACTTGACGACATGTCGACGGCCCCTCCAACGAGCCTGCGGACACCCACGGTAGCCCGGCAGGTCAGTACTTGCGCTTCTCTAACTCTCCAGCTTCGCCTCCATCCCTGCCTTCGGGCATCCTGCTTCCTTCTCCGTCTCCTCTTCCATCCCGCATTCCCTCCATTCCTGTCCCCGGTCTAACTTTAGGCATCCTAATCTCTAAGTCCATCGATGCTGACCAACGTCGTCTTCGTCTTCCTGTTATCACAGCCTTCCTCGGTGTATTCGGGCCCGCCGCTGTCCGGGGTGAGCGGGGGCAGCTGGGGCCAATCCCCCCGCCGGGCGAACACGTCATCGACCGTCTCTGGCGCGTATCCGCACTCGCTGCGGCGCGACCCGGACCTTACAGCGTCACGCCTGCCCGCGCCCCCGCAGTCGCTCTATCCCGCCTCCGTTCGGGCGGTTATGCCTGGGTAGACCGCGCATATCATCAAGCATGTTGAAGTCGAAGTCGAACGCGCCTGCCGCGCGATGGACTGTGGTGTATCGGCGATGTCCGTATACCGATCTGTTCAGGTTGTCCGTTATAGCGTCGAACATCATCCAGTACGTCATCTCCGGACCACACTTCCCTCCCCGCCGCGTCGCGCCTTGACACGGACGCATGGCGCCGCCAGACGCGTGGTTGTCGTGTCTGATTGTCAGGCGGCGGTGGGGGCGGATCCCACTTTGTTATGCGGCGGGTCCTCAGGCTCCCCGCTCACGTAGATCCGTTTCAGGCTGAATTTTAGGACACTTTGGAGGCTGGATTGGAATGGATTGGGTTCAGAACCAAAACATCCTTGGACCTTTTGTACCACGAACACAACACGACCCTGCAGCTGGGATGCCCATATTACGAACCGACCCCACGATTGGATATCATACGCACGTACGTGTACATACTTCAGGACTTTGTAGCAGCTGCAACGGTACTTGGTAACTACTGTACTCATGTAGTACTTTGCGCTAGTGTGGTGGTACGCGCGACCTTTATCGCCTAACTTATCTGGATGCTGTTTACTTACTGATCGCTGATCGCTCTTTGCTTTCTGCCTGCATGTTATACGTTCGTTTTGTGGACTTTTGTTACGTGAAGTTCTCGCGTCGTTGTACAAGTAGTTAACCACGATGGATACTTACACTTCAGATGTTTGTAATCGCACTGGTCCGTCCGTATTCGTTGACGTCGTCTGAGTCGGGGTGTCTGGTCTATACCAGTGATCCATGAGAGCCGTTTCCTGTCTAAAGTCAGAGCCTCCCGGGCAAGTCCTTTGATAGACCTGCTATCGATGCTACCATGGTAACAGAGTTTTAAGTGCGAAGACTCAGAGCTATTGTTGCGCGTCAATGGTTCAAGAAAGATCAATATATATACAAGCAATTACAGATCGGAGAGTGGTACTCTATATGTCCGCAACTACTATCGCAAGTCGGTACAGGCACTACATAGAATGCCAGACTTGTTGCAATGTTGAGTGGACGTTCATGATGAAGACCCAACCTTTTCAAGAACTGGATCCCGCGCTTCAAGATGAGGAAACCACTGCTAATCTGTCGTTTTGCCAGGGCATGTATACCGTTGCGGTTCCCGCGAAGGGGGCTCGATCCCAGCTGTTTTCGGTGTCTGCCACGTACTAGTACATCACGATAAATCGGACTAGCGTTGCATTCGGGGAGAGGGCCCGAAAGCGAACTTAGGGTAGGACGGACAGTCCAATCGGAAGGATTCGGAAATGGTGGGGATTTCTGGCCATCGACGTTGAGCGATCGAAAGGAGAAAAACCGAGATTGTGCATTGGCACCTGGCACTGGGGGCTGATCGGGAGTGTAGGAGGTGACGTCGACTCGGTACCTAGGCCTCCTCTCCTGCGAAGAGTTAGGGTAAAAAGCTATATCGTGCCTGGGCGACCTGTGATGGTTTCGCATCTGAGCTTCTAGGGCTTCTAGGTCTGGGTATTCGACTTCAGCGGAAGTCACCTCCACTCCCAGCTCGTAGCCTTTAGGCGTAGTCTGGTACGGGCGTTGGGAGAGCGTCAGACGGACGGTGATTCGTTCTTTAGGCGATGAGAATGGTCGGAGCTCGACGTCTGTGGAGGCGACACCGTCACGGTAAGCCCACGAGCGGAGATGGACGGGGTGATTGAAGGGATGATATTCGCCTCTGAATTGCGTCTCCAGCCTGGACCAGGCGTGCGGTGACCACACCAACGCACCCAGTACTAATGCAGCTTCAAGTCCAGAGTAACGGCCAAGAGGGCACTCGCAGTGTCCAATCTGGATATTGATTTCAACGCCCCCTAGGCCCTTGTATGCGATCATGAGCCAAGGAGGAAGGTTAGGATCGAGGCGGTGGCGGCGACTGTGACCTCGAAACGTGATTGGGCCATGATATTTAAGGAGTCGGGAACCTTCCAAAGAGAGAATCGTCTGCGACCAGCCCGAGAGGTGGACCTCGAAGTCGTCCTGGAGGCCTCGAAGACGGCGTAAAATAGGATGATCGCCCTGAGCCTTGTTCACACTGCGCAAGGGACGGTGAGGGAGGTATAGGTTAGCCGCCTTGACAAGGTTCCGCCGAAGACTCTGGTCAATGTCTTGTAAAGACAGGAAGACCGCGCGATAATGCCAATCCTCGAGATCCGCCGGGTCCAGAAAAAAGGGCTGTGTGCGATTCCCCTGATTGACCATAAACGCTCCGACAGAAAACCCGCCCCCGGCGTTACCAAGTTGGGGTCGCAATAGAAGGGCCAACAGGTGGCGATCGTCTTGTTTTTCGCAAGCGAGGACTGCTAGATGCGTCGGGAAAGACTCGTGATAATCCCCGGCTACGATGGCGATGAGTGGGAGCCGTGCATGGATCCCGTGAGCGGTGAACGTGAACACTTGATGTGTGAAATGCGGGGGGAGGGACAGCTTCTGAGCAAAGTCGTCGCGCGAGAGAGGGATGATGTGTGAGGATTCCAGGAAATCTACGGGAGATGATGCCAGGACGTATTGATTCGGGCTGGGGGATTGTTGCAAGGGGAACGATTGGGGAATAGATTCGATTGCATAGTCATCGGGAGGCTTGAGTTCGAAATGATGACGCCAATTTGGCCCGAGAATGCGACCCCAAGCAAAGATCGTCTGGTCCGGGATCGTCTTGATGATCTCCTCCTGAAGGCGGACAAACGCACGACGGCCCTCCCCGTAGATGATCGGGAAGCTCACCCCGAAGATCCCCATCAAACAGTATGCCTCATCCTCCTCCCGTGTGGTTTTCCTCGACGCTGCCCAGGACATCCTACGCGCTACGGTCACTTCGTCAAGTGACCGTTTGAATGTGAGGATATCCTCGTCGATGTTCGTGATCTTCGCTATCAAGGCAGCAAAGGTCTGTTTGGACCCAATGACATGCCAAGACTTGGAGAGAAACAAGAGGATGGAGGGCGCGAGGAGCTCCTGCAACGTCCAACCACGCTGGAACCATCGGCTACGGGAGAATTGTTCATTCCTTTCCGCAGCGTCTGCCGTCTGACTGTCGACGTCAGGCAGGTAGACGAAGCACATGTCCGCGTGACGGTACCAGTCGTACATCGAGGTGATAGCTTCGGAGAGCTCGGAAGAGCTGGTTTTGTCGATGCAGCACGAATCGACCCAGCCAAAGTCGAATCCGTGCTCCGATGCGGTTTCGCAAAAGGCCTTGATCTTGCCAGAGAGGGAGGGGTCGTTAAGAATGGATCTTCCAGTTGCCGCCGCGTCAATAAGCTGTTGAACGTCCTTAAACGACTGCTCTCCAGCTTCCGACCATACGTGGGACAAGATGGCGTAATGGACCTGGCGAGGATCCTCGAACCACTGAAACCTCCCCGTTTTCGTGTTTAGAAGGCGCATAAGAGGCTGAACATCTGCAACATGAATACTTAAAGCACAGATACTAGAGAAAAAACGCATTCACCTGTCACTGGTCTGACTCGATTTGTCTCTGTCTAGACGTCGACCCTTGCCAGCCTGGGTGCGACGACCGGGGACTAACTGTGAGCATATGATTAGCTCTACTGCGGGAGAGGGGAGGAGATAGACGGCGAACTGACCGGGATGCCTGATATGTGAGACCGTGAGGTGTCCTGTCATGCATGGTCGCCCGTCCGATATATAGATATGTGGAGACAGCCGTCAGCTCGGCGTTAAACTACACTGACAGTCTTCCCCGCGTGGTAGCAGGTTCTTTGGATGCAGGATACGGCGTGTTCCAAGGCCGATCGGTGGTAATTGGGGTACCGGAGCGAATATCGTCGATCTTTGGATGATTTAACTTTGTTTCCAGTTTTGTCACACCGAACATCACAGGCGGCTCATGCTTTTGTAGGGGAACTGAGGCCCACCCCATGGCGTGGATACCTAGGAAGAAAAGAAGGTTAGCTGCCAAACCCTTTGAACCAGATGATCATGAACAGATACATCAATGCTGGAGTTTTATACGAGAAATTCTGAGCTCGTACTCGGTATATGCGCTTCTCAAACCGCCGCATCCATCCTTGCTATGTTTTCTAGAACTGAAGCGGATGCTTTTCAGACGATGACTCGGATGAGAATGGTCGGTCGAAGACGCCACGTAGGCACCCCCGGAGCAATCGCCCCTTGATAGCTTGATGAACTGCAGCTGGCTAAAGTTGACGCGCCGGCTATAGGAATTGGGAGGCTCCGAGGCCCGCTAGTCCGAGCGGACGGCAGGCGCTATTCCATGGATGGAAAATTCGCCTTCGTGGAGGTATGGAAGGAGGATCTATGCCTGCTGACCTGAGTAACTCAAGCAACTCGTGCCGATGGTCCAGTTTACACAGCACGATGGTGCAACCTTCGCCTGCCCGCCCGCCTCTGAGCGAAAGCAATGTAACACGCATTTTAGTGCTACATTGTCCACAGAAGGCGAATACGGAAGAATAGACAAAGCGCCGGGTGCAACGGGTGCTTACAGCATGCGTTCGGCGAGATCACAGAGTGAAGCAGAGGAGCTGCAAGGTAGGGTTTGCTGTTCCTCCCTGTTTGTGGGGTCAACACAAAGACCGTTGCATTACCGAAGACGGTCCAGGAGTTCGCGGGTTACGTAGTGCTAGATGTAGTGCGACCAGGCCTTCAGCACGCCAGCCCCAGACATGATATGCAGGCAGTCGCCCGTAGCGTGCGCGTCCGGGCGAAGCAAAGTTGGGCGGTCGATCAGAAGGAAGCGGATATCGGGGTATTTCCGCGACTTGAGGACGGCCTACATGCATCCCGTACGAACACAGTTCAGAACACACACGATAAGGGTACCAAACATGAATCCAAACGCACTTTGAACGCGTCGTTGTACTCCCCAATCTAGTTCCAGTTATACCAGCCCCATAGGCTCTTCTGGTAATCCTCGAGCGGCGTCCCGTAGTCGTGGCAGTCCTCGTGTCCAGGGAGGCACGCGCGGACGACGACCTGGCGCGCGGGGTGGTCAGGCGGCCAAGCTGCATGCGCCACCGCTTCCCCTCCTCGTGCTCCGCATCGTCGAGGAGCTCCTGCCTGGCCGAAAAAAAGTCAAGGACGTTCTAGATGTCGTCCGTGTACATGTATGTGTCCTTCAGGCCAACGAAGAGCGTCGTTGTCCAGTACCCGCCCGGGCTCACTATCGTTGTTGGGTAGTTGCGCTCGGGCAGCAGGGTGGTAAAGAGTTTGACGTACTCGGTGGGCGATTGGTTCCATGGCGTCTCGTCGCTGAACAGGCTCTCCTTCGCGTGGAAGTACTTAGAATCGGGGTGAAGCGCGTAGTAAAGGTGGTCGGGCTGCGCCTGCTCCATGAGAAGGTCTATCCGGCGGAACGTGACCAGCGACGTCTTCTCGATGACGAACCGAGAAGGGGACCTGATCTTAGAAACCAGGGACGACGTTTCTTTGAGGTGTAGGTTTTGCGGATGATCTTGACCGTAGTATGGGTTCTCGTTGTAGTCGGGTACTCGTGGGTATGGTAAGCACGACGAGGAAAAGAAGTGGTTTTCCGTTACGGAATCTGGATGGGAAAAAAGGAGATTTTTACTTTTCTGTGTATTCCCTGGTCCACGCCTGTGCGGTCACGAAGAGCGAAAAAGGCGACTGCGGGTGGTATGTAGGTTGTAAGGGCGTCAAGGCACAGTTATCTGCGCCGCCGTCCATTTGCTTTCCTGCATCGTCGAGCTGTCGAGGCGGTCTTCCTGACAGGGGGCCCGCGCTCATCCGGTGAGCGGGCCATCATCTTGACAGCTACAGCGACACATAATGGGCAGAATGAATGTAGGACAAACTCACTGATGAGGAGTCAGCCGCCCTGCTCGACGAGGTCCTTCACAATCGCAGAGGTGTCCAGGTCGTGCACTGCGTAATCAGACGATGGCGTCTACCTCCGTGACACAAGTACAGCGTCGGTTTACATATCCGCGGCGAGGTGCCAATGCCATCGGTGTTCGCGCGAGCTCCCGCAGCCCTCAAACCTGAGGAACTCGTACACCGCCTCCGGCTTCGTGGGTGGGGAGCTTGACACCCACTGGGCTGCGGTCCACAACTGCGGTGAGCATGTTGAACGCTGGCGGCCGCGCGGTAGGCGGAGCGAGGGAAGCTGGGCTTGCAGGACGAGGGCAGGAAATAGGTTGCGAGACCTCAAGGCTCAGACATACGACGGAGAAGAAAAGAATTTGGACTACAGCGACCGTGGGGGAAAGAAGAGAGGTCGATAGGGTACCGAGTCCGTCTTGACGCAGGCGAGCATATGCCATAGTGGCCGTCGGCGAGGAGGGGGAGGGGCAAATGCACATGCATCGTCGAGCACGTGACATGTACTGAGCAACCGCTAATCGTCCCTCTCCTCCTCCCTTCCAGTCCCCTTCCCCTCCTCCCCCCTTCTCTCCCTCCCATTTACTGTTCCAATCTTAACCCCAATTTTCCACAATTCCATACATTCGCCTTTCAGTCTTCATGAAGAGCAGCTTGTGGTGACCACTACCCCTCATCGTGAGCATGTATTGGGAGATGGAATGTACGTGCATTCACTCATTTTTGCGCCATTCAGGCCTCCTCAGAATTGGGTGTAGAAATTGGACATGGTCGCGCAATTGGACAAACGCCTCATTTGGCATCCCCGCGGACAGAACAAGTTTATCGTTGGTGGAAGCACTCAAATTACATTATACGAATGGGTGCCCCAATCCTCGGAAATCAAACAAGTTGCGTCGCAACTGGAGCTGAATCAGATGAAGGTGCGTATCCACCTGTTGCAGTTCGAGACGGTTGGGTAATCCCCCTGCTATTCGTGCAGTGCTTTGCTTGGTCTCCGGATCCAGTCCTGGATGACCTGTTGGCGGTAGGATTCAGCAACGGCCGTGTAGACCTCCTGCGTTTCGAGGCCTCGAAGCATGCTCGCAACAGTGCCGCTGTCTCGCTCCCGGCTCGGAATACACGCGCGTGTAACACGCTCGGTTTCTCGCCTGCGAACGCGAACTCCCTCGCCGTCGGTCTCGACAAGGTCCGGAACGACCCAAGTCTTGTCGTCTGGGATATCCACGCTGCGCTCCCTACACTCTCGTTCAGAACACCGCCTCATGCTGACAGCGACGGGGACAGCTCGACCATCCTTTCGCGAGGCGACGGTGTTGCTGGCACTAGCTCTGATCCCAAAATCGTCCAGCACTACGCGTCTGCTGAAGTCGTATCCACGCTCGCTTGGCTCCCGAAGAACCCTCAGCTGTTGCTAGCCGGTATCTCTCATCGCTGGCTGCAGCTCTTTGACACCCGTATGACTGCATCACCAGCGAAGGCTGCCAGTAAGGTCCATGGCATTGCGACGGATCCGTTCGACGCACACCGTGTCGCGTGCTACAGCGAGGGCATCGTCTCCATCTGGGATATTCGGCGGTTCACCCAACCTGTCCTGACGTTCACATCGAAGGACGCGTCTGCAGATGGTGCGGATGGCGTTGTCGTCGCTCATTACAACGCTCGGGGAAAGGGTGGCCCAGCCACGTCGGCACCTGTTGGGCCTATAGCACACATCGAATTCTCGTCGACGCGCAGGGGCACTTTGGCGACACTGGAGCGCGATGCTAGTCATGTTCGTTTCTGGGATATCCACCAAGCACAATTTGTGGAGCCTAGCCAAGAGCGGACTCGGTCGCGAGACTCATCGCAATCAGGGGGAAAGGCGGTCAGGACATCGTGGGTGAAACCGTGGGCTGGTGCGGGCGCTGCAGCGACGCGTCCTTCCTCGCCGCCTGCGGCGGTGACTGAGCCTGCTCCATACCATCTCGTCCTTGCGGATACGCGAAGAAGTGAGTCTCGTGATGCCCTTTGTACTTTCTAATCTATTAACCAACTGGCAGCGAAGACCTTTTCTCGCCCGTTCACCTCTTTTGCCCTTGTCCCAACCGCAAATCCACACCCGCTCACATCAAACGTCATGCTCGTCAACAGGGACGGGGACCTGGAGCTCTACGCCGTGCACGATACCCCCGTCCATCCTCCGTGGAGCTCCCGGGGCGACCTTGCTCTCGGCGTCGGCTGTTCGTACACCATCATCCCTGGTATCACCGACCTCATGCCTCCCAGCGAACCATGGGAACTAGTCGGCCCTCACCCGTCTCACCACAGTTCACACGCGTACTCTCCGGAGCGTCCCGGCGGATCCCTAGGACCCCGGTTCCAGTCAGACGAGTCTATGTCTTCTATGCCCGTTGAGCGTCCCGGCTCCCCACCGACGTTTGGCAGAGGAGACGAGGACGGGTTCCCTGCGCTCGGCGCACCCCGAGGGAGAGCATCGTCTCCCGGCCGGAAGCGCTCCCGCCCGCTTGCCGCGGAAGGCAGGACGGTCGCAAAAGAGCTCCCATTCGAGCACACTGCTGTCGTGAGGGGCCAGGCACCCAAGCGGTCGAGGCGCGGCGGGGACAGCGATGGAGACCGCGGCCGGAGTGCGCCGCCAACCACGCCGAAGACTACACCGAGGACTGTCACGCTGGCGTTGGACGGGGAAGGGAGGACGAAGTATGCGAGGAGGACGCCGGCGGTCAAGGCGTTGCAGAACGTGGTTGAGTCCGACGTTTCGATGTTGATGCGGAGCCGCGCGGCTGTGGCGTATGGCCTGACGGACGTGAGCGACATTCGCGCTTGCCACGGAGGAGTTTGCTGACGCCATTTGTCTTTTAGCCGATGAACAACGCTGTCATCGCACGGACAATGACTCATGACAACCTCATCGTGTCTGAGCTTTGGCTATGGATACTTCGTGGGTGGATTATTATCCTACAAGCGCTAGTTCTTATTTAGCTTATTCGTTGATTAGATTCCCAACGTCTCATATTGTCCCCTTCGTCCATCATCGAGGGCTACAATTTCTCGTACCAAGGCCTGACCGGGATCTGGGAAGGCTTCAAGCCCATCCATCCATCTCCCCCGTCCGGGCAGCCCACACCTCGCATAGCTCCGCGCAACACCCTCTACGACGCGGCGACCGCTTCTCCGCTCCTTGCCCCTCTCAATCTTGATGCTCCCCCTCGGCCTGCTTCGAAACATGGGGGTCGCAAGCGCAACCAGCCGCCAGCCTCGTCTCTGCCGGAAGACTTCCTGAACGCAATCGAGGAACTCAACAGGAGGAGCGGGGGTTCGGAGACGTGGAAGCCGTCTGTTTTGACTGGGCGACTGTCGCAGCGACGGCTTGCTCTGCAGCTTTGTGGGTGGCCCCTGGCGCAGGAGGATATCGCTCGCGCGGTCCGAAAGTGAGTCGTTTGTCTGTTATCGCCCGTTGACTTTGCTGAGGGAAGTTTGATCGCGGAAGGTGGGAGAAGGAAGGCAAGCACTCGCAAGCGGCGTGCTGGCTCGTGTTTACCGAGCAGTATAAGCAAGCCATCGACATGCTCATGCGGAGTAAAGGTAGATATCCGAGTTTCTGGCAGAGTGTGTGGCTTATACTGATTTTGATGTGCTTAGACGAGTCTCTGCACATGATGTCGGGCATGCTCGCTGCGCTCACTTCCAATTCATCCTCCCGGAACCCGGAGCTGGCCCAGCATTGCGAGCGGCTCATCGTACGGCTACAAGACCCATATCTCCGGGCACTTCTCACGCGCCTAGCTGTCCGCGAGTGGGCCGAGGTCCTCGAAGAGGACTCGCTACCCCTGCGGGAACGCCTCGCCATCGCGTTCCAGTTCCTCGATGACAAGGAAGTCTCCTCCTACCTCCGCCGCGTCGCCGACCGCGCGATCCAGGAGGGCGACATCCACGGGCTCTTCGTCACGGGCCTGACCGCGGCGGGCATGGAGCTGCTGCAGGCGTACATCGACAGCACAGGCGACGTGCAGACGGCCGCGCTCGTCGCGGCGCTGTCGCCTGCCCTTGCGCGGGAGTCGCGCGCGGCGCGGTGGATGGACGCGTACCGCGACATGCTCGACGGCTGGCGGCTGTTCCACCACCGCTGCCACCTCGACACCGAGCGCGGGAGGCTCCTCAAGGAGGCGGTCGAGGGCGGCGAGATCCAGCCGTTCGAGTGGGCGCCGAAGCAGGTTCTCCTGCGGTGCAATTACTGCAGCAAGCCTATCGAGGCGCCGTACCCCGCCGAGGGGAACCTGCGGGTAAGTCGCAAGCCTGGGTTCGCTTGTGTTCTTGGAGAGGTCGGTGAGCTGACGGAGAGGTTGCAGCCGACTTTGTGCCCGAACTGCAGCAGGCCGCTGCCGCGCTGCTCTGTGTGCCTCATGACGCTGAACCTTGCGCCAGAGAGCGGCCGCGGCGCGAACGCGTTGTCCGCGGTCCCGTGCGGTGCGTATTTAGGTTTTTCTCTCGGGTGCTTCGTTTTGAATTCGACGGAAATGTTGTTGCAGAGACGCTGCACGAGGCGCTGGTCTTCTGCCAGACGTGCCGGCATGGCGGGCACGCGTCGCATATTCTCGAGTGGTTCTATGGCGAGGGTGGAGCGGCGACTCGCGCGCATGGCACGTGCCCGATTGCCGGGTGTGACTGTCGCTGTGGGGACGAGATGTAGGTTTGACCTTGAGCGGGTGGCGGCTACAAGGGAACTCGGTTATAAAGCTGCAGCACAAGAGTAGGTTCCAATGTACGTCCTGGATTTAATGGTCCCGATCTGAAGCCTAAGGCATCGACTCAAGCAAGATCCGGTTTAGAGTATGTAGCTCGCCGCTGGAATGACCACGCGTACCCTCAAAAGTTTCATCTGAAAATTGGTGACTGATATGCTCAGAGAGCGGGAGAGTGAAGGGATGAGTTGGGAAGGCAGCGTGATCAGAGCGGGAAGGATGAGTTCGCCGCCGTTAGTCCGGGGAGAGCTTTATTGCCGAAGTACGACATCATTCAAGAGACCTTGGAACTGGTCCGGAACGGCGACCTCATCCCATTGGTGGACTTGAATAGCCCACGCCTCGTGTGGCTTGACGTTCATGCATTCATGGGTTCAACAATTCGCAGTCCACACTTGGTCCACACTGATCGAAGACGTTACCGTAGATCGATATTATGATCATTACATCAAACTTAGTAGGTTCGTATCCTCCGCGTGGAATTAATTATTGGGCTCTGACCTTCGTCTACAATTTCTGACGGCTAGCATATCCATCCGAGTCCTCTCAGCATCTGCTAGTGAACACCACCCTACAAACATGCGTGGATTTGCTTCTTTCAAGTGGACGCTTGGATTTGCCGGTGAACTACAATGCTCAGATTATCTTACGGTTATTACGAGCAACAAGAAATACCTAGGTTAATATTTATTTCGAGCCGACACTCTGGAGTCGGCCTGGCGCTCGTGGTCGGGCGGATGGTTAAACAGAATTCTGTCTGGAGTATCTTCGGAGTATCCTCGGGTCTCTATGGTAAGTGGCTTGTGGGGCAAGGCTTCTCACCGCCACGCATACACTTGACTCTATACTTCTCCGTGCTGCGCACAATCGCATACCGTCCAGGCTCCAGCCGTTGCGGCCACCCGATCACGGCTAACGTGAAGACTCTCGCCAGTAGGCGACATGCGTCATCAAACAAACAACTTGAAGTACGTCAGTGTAATATGTATATGCCAGCGTTATGGATGGCAAGCCTGAGGGTGCTTGACCGCCGTCTGGCCATCACACACACCTAGAGGTGATATCCGAGTTCGACGACAGAACAGGTACTTATCCTATGGCTTCAAGACCGAAGCAAAATTAGCGCATATATGACACCGGGCGACTAGGCTCGCATTTTAACTTGTGGCTAGCACGAGGGCGAGATAACGTTAATACTATCGAGATATCAAGTCACCGTCCTGGTCCTGAAGACCGATGGTGAGTATATGCGTTCCTTCATGCGCCAACGGCTCAGTCTTCTAACGTCCCAATACCAGACATACGTCCTACGGCTTGGTTATCTACCGGGTCAAATCCCCTTGTGCCCGATGAGTACTGCAGCTTACCTGGATAAGACCAAGAAATCAAATCAACCATAGCTGCAACTCTCCGTACTTCCCCAGCGCGGCTTCGAAAACCCGGCTTCTAGTTAGCGCTTCATTAGAAACCAGCCAAGATCAAGCTTAAGCCGTCTGGGCAGTGAACCCCATGTGGCGGATTGGTAGAGTAAGCGGCCGCCTTCCCACAGTCTCTCTTATTCTCTCTCTTTCCGACTTAAACCTCCCATGTTCCTTCACCGCTCGCCAGCAATCTCACCGTTCGAACCCCCCAATTTGCCCCAACTTCCCCCCCCTCTCCCCTCCTCTCTCCCTCTACACAAAAACCGCCGCCGTACGACTCCCAGATACCCTTTCACTCAGCACTTCCTCCGTGAGGTATCCTCGACACCCCGCCGCTATCCAAGCCTCAGCAACTAGGGGTGGATGAGCCAAATATCGTATGCACAATCTGACGCATATTCAACCGCAAGCCTCCTTGGGCCAAGTTCGCAAGGCCGTCGTGCCCATCCCAGGTATCGTAGTGTTGAAGGCGTGGCATTTTCGGTCAGTAGCCAATCCCCTTACTATTGCGTGAAGCTTCTCAAGTTTTTTCCGATGACGATGGGTGTGACGGATTCTATTAGCACTCGCTTGACCCAGACCCCACATCGTGGAGGACGGACCTGTCTGTTGGCCACGAAGAAGCAGACGACCACCTCCACAATCCCGATCCACGGATAGATTCCAAGAACGACCGAAGTGGACAAATTTTTACCTCAAGAGGTCTCGCCAACCTTGGGTGTCTATTCATCCTCTGCGTCGGCTTCCTCGGCCTCTTGTAAGACCTCGGTTTCAGTGTCTTTGTCGTTTAAAATTAATTCAAGTTTTTCTTCGATAGCTTGGGATATCCCGTGGCCACTTACCTCAACGACAGCGGCTTCAACATGAGGGGGATCAACGCCTCCGGCCAGCTCGCCTCCATACCCGGCAACTGGGGCCTCATCGACCTCGACACGCCCCAAGACGCATACACCTACCCCGACTTCCTCTCTGGCAAGCCGTGGCAGTTGATCTTCAGCGATGAGTTCAACGTCGACGGCCGCTCGTTCTACCCCGGGGATGACACCTACTGGGAGGCCGTCGACCTGCACTACTGGGTCACGAACAACCTCGAGTGGTACGACCATGCCGCGATCACGACCCGCAACGGCTCGCTCGAGATCGTGCTCGAGCGCAAGGAGACGCACGACCTTCACTTTCAGGGCGGCATGATGTCGACGTGGAACAAGTTCTGCTTCACCGGCGGCATCGTCCTCGCGTCCGTTGTCCTCCCCGGCATCAACAACGTCCTCGGACTCTGGCCGGCGATTTGGACGATGGGCAACCTGGGCCGCGCGGGGTACGGTGCTACTCTCGAGGGCGTGGTGCGTTCCTCCCTACTCTCTCTTATCATTCCGAATATTTATTTCGGTCTTCGCCTCCCCCCTTCTCCCCATAACCACAGTGGCCATATAGCTACGACTCTTGCGACGTCGGGACGGTCGCGAACCAGACGTTTAACGGTCTTCCTGCTGCCGCGAAGACGTCCGGCTACAAGGAGTCCAACTACGAGCTTTCCTACCTCCCTGGGCAGAGGCTCTCTCGCTGCACTTGTCCGGGGGAGTCGCACCCAGGGCCCGTCCATTCAGACGGCACCTGTGTCGGCCGCTCGGCGCCGGAGATCGAAATCTTTGAAACGCAGGTATGTCGTTCCATCCGATATCCCATGCTATACTCATATTTGGCGATGTGGACTGACCCGGGCCGTGGTATCGGGCAGGTATCGGGCAATCCACTTTCCGGCCAAGTTTCACAGTCGGCGCAGTGGGGCGTGAGTCATGTATGTGCTTCTCCGTCTGTGTGGTCGGCTAACGTCGCATCACAGCCGTTCAACGAGAACTACGAATGGTTCCATACCGCCGACAATCTGATCATCCCGGACCCAAACATCAGCGTACTGAATACTTATAAGGGTGGGTCGCTGCAACAAACCGCCTCCGTTGTCACCGAGACCAGTACGTTCCTCTCACTCACTCAGACTCAGGCTCTCGCCACTGTATTTTTATCGTCGTTCTAACCGGTAAATTCCATAGACCAGGAGGCGTACGAGTTGACTGGCAATGTGTACTCCGTCTACGGCATTCAGTATAAGCCAGATTTCGACGGCGCCGTATGTGTTTCTTGCAAGGAGGTGTCGTTAACCTTCGACTGACATGTCTTAAATATACATCAGTATATCAGCTGGATTTCGGACGGCAAGGTCGCATGGACCCTGCGTCAAGCAGGCGTTGCCGCAGATCCCGTCGTCGAGATCGGGCTCCGTCCTGTTACTCAAGAGCCGATGGTCAGTTCCCATTCATTTCCGCACATAGTGTGGACGCTCAGTGCATTCTAACGCGATCGACTGTCAGTACATCATCGTCAACTTGGGCATACCTCAAAACTTCGGCTACGTCGATTTTGACCACCTGACGTTCCCGGCCACCACGAAGATAGATTGGATCCGCGTGTACCAGGACCCGGATAATATTAACATCGGCTGCGATCCGGAGGGCTTCCCGACGGCGGTGTACATCGATGAGTAAGGGAATTTGAAGGATCGCCAGAGTCATGTCTAACCTGTTCTTCTGACAGGTACATTGAGGCCTACACGAACCCGAACCTCACGACGTGGCACGACGACTACAAGCAGCCCATTCCCAAGAATAGCTTCCTGGGCCAGTGCTAGCCGCTTTACGCTTGTGTTACCTTGCCGTTCACATTTTCTCCTTCCGCTTTTCTGGGGGTGGTAATCTGAGAAGGATGAAATCGTTGTTCCCCTCCGATCGCAACTCTCATACGTCTACTTACCATCACGGACTTCTCTAGTGTTCATCATGCTCTCCGCCATTCTATCGGCCTGGTCGCTCTTATTCGATTCCTCTAATATTAATTAGCGTATGGACATTGTTGGTAGGGGTGTCGTGCGAACATCGCGGCCATACACTACGTCCGCCGAGCATTCCGAAGGAGGGGCCATCATCAGAACTATCCGCTATCTACGACCGTTGTTTCTGACCTCTTTACAGATTGCGGTGAATCTAAAACTACAAAAGGAGGGACCCATCGGCTCGCAGCGGTCGGACCAACGGGACCTATGCTTTCCTGGGGAGACGAACCGTCGAAGATTTCTACGCCAAGCGTGTAAGTCCTGTAAAAACGCAGTGTATCTCCGCTTGACGACACGCTAAGGTTAAGCTGGACAGTCAGCCGTTGCCCATTCGCGAATGGGGCGTGGAATTGCTTCGACGCGAGACCGGAGGCGAAGTACCAGGAGGATACGTGATCGGGGTGGTACCGGTAATGTCTGACCGTGGATGAACGCTGGAACTTCTTCTCGGACACGGTAGCCTCCGCCTCGGAGGAGTTGGGGTCTGGCACCGGGTGCGTAGACACCGCGACCCGCAGCCAGCGACTGCTCACTTGCTCGCAGCGGCACGGCCCGATCTCGATACGGATCGCACGATCGCCCTTGCTGACGACGAAGCCGCGTCGCCGAGGGCAGTCCAGATCGAAGTCCGTCTCATGCAAGATGGGCGATACCGCGAAGCCCTCCTTCGCCAGAAGGGACTCGCACCATCCGGTCAGGAGGACGTCGAAGGGGCTGTCGCATTGGGTGAGCGCGGTGTAGATCTCGCTATACGCCGGGAAAGCCTGGGCGCGGGCGCGGGACGGGCGGTGTGGGATGTAGAGCTCCTGCAGCCGGATGCTTTCTCGATGGGCGTTCAAGAACTCCTGCGATAAGCGGGTGGTGCGGAAGTACAGCTCCCCGAGGAGGAACCCGCCCCCTGCGCTGAGGTCGCTCCCGTCGAAGTCCTCGTCACCGATGGACATGGTCGGCGGGAGGTGCGCGCCGACGAAGAACTCGTTGGATGTACGCTCTTGGTTGCGCACGATTAATGCGATCATGCGTCCCTGGCTGTCCTGACAGGCCAGAATGGCTAAGTGGATGGGGATGTTGGAGTGGCGGGACTTTACCGGCAGCACTGGGACCGTCATGCGAATACCGTGGGATGTCATCGTATAGTCTGATAGTGGACAATTGAGCCCGAGCTGTTCGAGAAAGGTGTGTCGAGGGAGCACAGAGGTCTTCGCGGAGGACGAGAAATCTCTGGGTGAGAGCGCGAATAGGTTTCGAATGTACGTGCCGTCCCACATTGATCGGTTCGGCTCTTCCCAGAAGTGAGTGCCGTCCGACGGGGTGTCGTCAGTGAGCTCGACATTATCTCGCAAAGCGAGACCCCAGACGAAGAGACTCTGGTCAGAGGTCTGTTTCAGCACTTCTTCTTGCAACCGAATGAATGCGAGGCGCCCCTCCCCGTATATTGTGGGCAGGTGGACGCCGAGAATGCCCATCAAGGAGTAAGCTTCGTCCTCCTCCCTGGTGGTTTGCCGCTGCGACGCCCAGGATATGCGTCTCGCGACGCTGACCGAGTCCAAAGACGCCTCGTGGGTCAGGATCGCGTGGTCAATCCCCGTTACTTGCTCGATGACCGTAGCGAGCATGGCCTTGGTACCAAGGACGCGCCAGCCCTTCGAAAGAAATACCAGGACACGGGGAGCGATTAGTTCCTGAAGAGTCCAGCCCCGTGAGAACCATCGGCTACGTCGAAACTGAGAGTTCGGCGCCCGTGGCTCGTCGTCGTCGGTGACGTCGTGGAGGTAGGCGTAGCACACTTTGGCATGCTGGTACCAGTTGAACATAGAGTTGATAGCCTCGGACAGCTCCGAGCTGCTGGTCTTGTCGATGCAGCACGAGTCCACCCAGACGCTGTCATACCCGTGCTCGCGCGCGACCGCGCAGCACTGCCTGATCTTCTCGGACAGCTTTGGGGGAATGGCGTCTCCTTTGCGTTTCGTGGGCCACGGCTTGAAGCGGGAGCGCAGTTTGAGTATCTTCTTGACGTCCTCGAAGGACTGTTCGGGAAGACCTTCCCCCTCTTTCACCCAGACGTGGGAGAGGATGGCGTAGGAGACGTATCGTGGCTCGTCGACCCATCGGAACTCGGCAGTTCTGGTGTCTAGAAGACGCATTCACAATCGCGCATCTAAAGGCAACCTCGTCAGACTCAGGAAATCGTATGAAATATAGGCCGTGACATACAGTACGCGATGAAGTTTATACGTTCAATGTAAGGAACTCGGGCGCTGACAAGTTTGAAGGTTTGATCAAACGAACTGCGATGAAATTTCAAATCAAAACGTCGTCAAACTGGCTATCCGTCTGGGAAGCGCTGCGCGCTGAGGCCCGGGGACGTACTTGTCTGGGTGAATTGGCAGACTCTGGAAGGAGTACAAGAACAGCAGGTGGTGGAGAGGAGCTAAGAGGGCTTCTGGCCGTCTGGCGCTCCTTGTAGGCGATGCACCGCCTTCTACCTGCTTCCTGATGTACCACAATTAACTCATGCTTGCCAATCGCGCTGACACTGAGAACGGGGGAGGTACAATTCGTTTTCGAAGCAGCAGACGCGAATGCTTTCGAAATGTGGTGGTATTGGATCTGAATGGAAAACGTCAAACATTACAAATTTGGATCCTGCAACCTACTCCAGGCTCGTTCTGACGCTTGCGCAGGCCCGCGAGTCTAAAGTCGAGTTACGCAAGGCCAAAGAACTGGAGGTACTGCTGCTCAAAGAGCGGCACAGTGTGACCAACGCCCTGCGCGAGGATCGCTTGGAAATTCGGGCCGAAAGTAGCGTTCGAGTAGCCAGCAGGGAGGAACGACTCGGACACGTTCGAGAGCGGCGTGCTCGGGTACCCGAAAACAGTCGTCCATTGCTTGATCTCCTCGAAGAAGTTCTGCGGGAACAGCGTCGTGTCGCTGCACCGCGATCAGCCCAATGTCCGACGCGAAACTCGAAGCACTAGCACTAGCACTCACGCTGTCCCGTGCCAGACCTGCATCTTCGGGCGCGCCCCGCTGAAGCCCGGGAACGCGTTGAACACCCTCTGCGCCCACTGCTGCCCAGTCAATACCAACTCGCCCAGCGCGCACTGCTCGTTCCACGAGTCGTCCGGCTGCCCGGGGAGCGCGAAGCACCCGAACGCGACGCCCGAGTCGACGGCCCCCGCGCGGAAGACGTCCGGGTACGCGCCCGCGAGGACGCTCGTCATCATCGCGCCCGAGGACGTGCCCGCGGCGAAGACGCGCGCGGGGTCGACGCCCCAGTTCGCGAGCGCGAAGCGCGCGGCGGACGCGATGCCGAGCGAGTCGCCGCCGCCGTTGTGCGTGAGCGTCGCGGTGGAGGAGACGTCCCAGCAGGTGCCGGGGTGGGGCTATCGTGACGGGAGATGGGAGATGGAGGGGGAGCGTGTCAGCGGGAAGGTTCTCGAGGCGGTGGTACTCGGGCTGGTGCGAGGAAGGAAAGGGAGGGGCGTGCTCACGGAGGACGGGAAGAGGACGACGAAGCCGTGCGTTTCGGCGAGGGAGGCGAACTTGGAGCCTTCGAAGTATATCTGCGCTGTGCCAGTGCAGACTGCGGGGCACCATGTCAGATCTAGGGATAAGGTATAGCGTGGAGAGGGATGACGTACAGTGGCTTGCAACGATCAAGGCTGGCTTCGCCGCAACCTTTGCGGGCTTATAGACGAACATGAGAACATTGTTCGGATTCGTCCCGAAGTTGGTGATCTGGGTGAGCGTCGATGCGGGGATGGCGGCGAGGCTGGTCGGCGCAGAGATCGCTGCGGCCGATGCAGCTGTACCAGCCCAGATGAGCTGGAGGAGAGGGAGGGCGATGGCGCCCAACGCATACTTGAACGAGACCATCTTGGGGTGGATGGATGAGTACGTCTTCCCGCGTCCGACCCCAACTTGATATACTTACCCGAATCAATGGACGAGGCTTGAACACACCACGTCTGACACAAAGGCTCCTCGCATGAGCAAGAAGGGCTGGAAACGGACGACGTCTCGTTCCGCATTGTGGAAACAAGGAACGCCGGGTCTTCTGCTCGAGAGCTAAGTTTAGCCGTGCACGGCTCGAGTCGTGGAATATAGACTCACCGCCACGCGTTGCACTCTTCGATCTCGGGGACCACGGATATAGGTTCTTTCTAGCTTCGACCGGAGAATTATATACGCCTGTCGTGGTTGAGTCCTCGACACAGACGAGCATCCGCGTACGTTCGTAGCGGTCACGAACAGTATCCTAATAGCTGAGAGGTCCGAGAGCGTCTCTCCGACCGAATGGTTCATACCGATTGAACACGTCGAAATTGGACTTGGGTTGTTCACGCCTCGAGACGGAGTCCGTGCGGGGGTATTAACGGAGCCAACTTGAAGCCAGTCGCCATGTGATCTAGGCTCGGGACCTCTGCAGGTCACCGGTTATGGCCTTCGTGAGCGTCGAGGGCCTCCGCAGACAATTTTAAGTTGGCGACCCCCAGGTCCTGTCTGCCGGGAACGCGGGGCAAGGTGATCAGTCCGTCGGGGGTATTGTCTTCTTGCGAAACGGTGTCCTTGTCGAGCCCAAGTGGCGTCGAGAAAGGCTGTCGGGCGTTCCGTTTGTATGCCGAAGGAGTAAGTCCTTTGCCAAACATGAGCGCATACATTGAACGTACTTGCGTATCGCGGCAGAGAGGTACCGTAGGGGCTAGATATAGATATCCCGTGAAGTCGACTAATTCAGCTGGGGCCGCTGGGGGTTTAGACACTGAATTGGGAAGGAGACAAGACCGTCGCACATGACCCCCTTCCCCATAATTTCTCTCTAAAGAATCCTATTGCGCGACGGGAAGTGTCGTGTCCGACGATGCTGCGCCCCCAGAGACGGACGGGATTTGTCCGAAGATTCCCGGCAAGTGAACTAGAACAATCACTATAGTCAGTGCCTAGATCTCAAAGCGTAACACGTAAATATACATTGGCGAAGCGTCTCACCGTTTTTTTCGCGCATATATGCGGGGTGCCATGGTCACCAAGTCCTCTCGTATGTGAACAGTTGAGCAGTCGAGGTGATACGCAGCTGGTTGTGGGTCCCCGTGTTATCAGTGGCACGGCAGCGATTTTCGCCCGCGGCTCGGCAGGCCTAACCCCAGGGAGACGGTGACCCACGCTGGAGAGAGACTAACTCTGTGGCATTGGGCGCATACAAGCTCATATATGCATACAAGCTCATATATATATGGCGCGCCTACCTATGACCGCGATTCGATCCATCGAGGACATAATTTGAGAGGCTTTGGAGCGGTTCTGTTGGGTATATGCGCTTTGACTCTGACCATAGATTTAGCATTGAGTCTATGCTATAGACATCAGGACCAAGGTTTTTTATGAAAAAGCACCGAGTACTAACAAGCAGACGTTGTGAGCCCCGAACGCCGTCGAGTTTTAGAGAACGTACTAGAGCCCTGTCCAATCCTCGACTCCCGCCCGGTACTTATCTCGAAAACTTTGCAGGTGGCCTGAAAACACGGGCACGGAGGCAGAAAATCCACGACTGCCACACAGCATTAGACAGCATCCCACTATATTCCCAGTTGGTAGGGGCCCATGTGGTCGTTTGTGGTTTAGTTGAGTACCGTGTGAAGATCCAAGAGTCATTCTGACTGAGCGGCCGCGGTGCGAGTGGCGTCGAGGTTATACTGGACGTTCTTGCGGTACTTGGTGACGAGGTCTGCAGCAGTCTTCACGTGTGTGTCGGCCTGGATGATCTCCTGTGGACGGCAAGTGAAGCCAGGACATGTTAGATCGCACGTACTACAGGACATTCGGAAACCAGAGGTCGGGGACTCGGGCCATCCGACTCTGAGTCAGTGGCTGGATGCATCAATGAGAGAGAGACGTGCCTCGAGACAACGGGTGAGCTCAATGATCGCCTCGGTGCATTTGTCCTGCGGATGGGTGGGGATCAGACGGGTTGCAATTGGGTTAAATGCACTCTTCGGAGAATGGGACGTACCGCGTTCTTGATGATGCGTTGTATGAGGACGTTCTGGCGTTCTGCATGCGGGTTTTCCATTTCGTCGTCTCCAAGGTGTCTCGCAGTGGGATCGCCGCCGGGAAAGAGTCGGTCGTCGCAGGGCAGCCTAGGGCAGCCGTCGAAGGCCGGGGATGCAACGATTCAAATTGCCAGGTGGATAGACGTGCCAAGCCAACCACGAATGGGCGCCTGTCCGGGGACGTGCCTAGAACGTGTCCGTAAATGAAACTATGATCGGCCGCAGCCGGGCGCTCAACTGCGCTCAGGTCAATTCATGCTCATCCGAACACCACTTCGCCTCAACTGACCGAATTGCTAACATGTAGTGCAGAATCGGTTCGTCACACGACTGCGGCAGACACACATATTTCCTGGAAAGCGCAAGCTCGGGAAGAGATAGAGACGTCGTTAGGAACAACGAGGGTACTTCGTTTGGTGGAGCAGCTGACGTCACAAGCAGATGAGGGTACGACGCACGCAAGAGAGAACAGCCACTGCATGCGAAACCAGAGTCTGTTCGCTACCGTCTGACCCGACCCTCAAAATGTCCACGTCCACCGCTTCAGACGCTCACCCTCTGCTTCTCTCCACCTCCCCGCCTCCGCCCTCGCCCCCTCCTCCTCACCGACGGCCACCATGGTCGCCTTCTTCAAGACCGACGCGGTGCCCTACCGTCCTCTCTTCTCCGCCCCACGCTCGCTCTCGTCCAAGTTCTTCGCTCTCCTTGGCTTCTTCTCCGTCGTTTGCCTCGCAACCTACTTCCTCCCTTCATCCTACAAGCCCAGTTTCCCCTCGCTCCGCCTACCACCTAGTCGCCAGCGGTCAACATGCACACCAGAGTCATGGGCTGCAGGCCAGTGGATATCCAAACCCCCACCAACGACACGGACAAACCTGACGAAGCCGGAGGAGGCGTACGAGTTCCTCGGGCTGGAGGGCTGCGCGAGCTCGCGCGAACACTGGTGGCACCTCGCTGCGGATAAGCCGGCGTTGTACGATCGCTTCCCCGGTGTCGCGTCATGGAGCTGGTCACCGCCCTCCGACTGCGCGGTGCGCGACCTGGACTCGTCGGCCATCGTAAAGGACCTCGTAGAGCAGGGCGGCTGGCTCCTCATTGGCGGTGAGTGCATGCTATTCATTCTGCGCATCATACACACCACCCGCAGTCGCCTTCGCTCTTCGTGACCGCGCAAGCTCGAATCGGGGAATACACTCAAAAATAGAACTCATATCTCCATTTTGCCCATCCAGATTCCGTAACCGAAAACCACTTCTTCTCGTTGTCGTGCCTACTATACCCGCACGTCCGTGCCACACCCGACTACAACGAACACCCGTACTACGGACGAGATCACCCGCAAAATCTATACCTCAAAAGGACGTCCCCCCTGGTCTCCAAGATCAGATTCCCTTCTGGGTTCGACATCGAGAAGACGCCGCTAGTCACGTTCCGCAGGATAGACCTTCTCATGGAGCAGGCGCAGCTCGACCACCTTTACCACGCGCTCCACCCGGACTCCAAGTACGTGCGCGCGAACGAGAGCATCTTCAGTGACGAGGCGACATGGAACCAGTCCCCTGCAGAGTACGTCAAGCTGTTCACTACCCAGCTCCCGGAACGTAATTACGCCACCATGATCGTGAGCACTGGCGGCCACTGGACGACAACCCTCTTTTCTGGCTTGAAGGACACAGATATGTTCAAGGACGGGATCCAGAATGTCCTGGACTTCTTCAGCGAGGCGATGGAGGCGTGGGCGCGCCAGGTGCAGGCGCTCCTTGACGAGACCGCGCGCGAGGAGGGCAGGAGGTGGCGCATGCAGTTGAGTAGCTTCACTGCGCCTCGCAGAGCTGCGCGTCAGGTTGTCGTGCGCGCATACCTCCCGGGGCACGAAGACTGCCACGACTACAGAGCGCCCATTGAAGAGTACAAGAAGGGACGCTGGGGTTGGTACAACTGGAACCAGATTGGGGAGTACAACGATGAGTTCAAGGTGCGTTTAGATTCTATGTTACTTCGTATGTTTTCTGATGTGCATGCGTGCGTGTTCGTCCTTGCAGGCGGTCCTCGAGTCGCGAAAATACCCCGATATCCACTTCCTTCCTATCGATAGGCCTGCTTTGCTCCGCCCTGACGCGCACGCCACTGGCGACTGTCTGCACATCATGTCTGGGGCTGGCGTTCTCGAGGGCTGGACGCATTATATCTGGCACTACGTCACCCGAGAGCTCCCGGGGCGTCTTCGGTAACCTGCAATCGCGCACGACGCGCTTCTGCATCACGACAGCGAGCTGCGACACCATGAGCACCTTAGTTCCCGTCATTCCCGTTTTTGCAGATCTCCGACGTTCGACACACGTCCGGAACGGATCCCCGCCATCCCGAAACCCACATATTAGGCCTGTCCCTCAATGTACACTGCGCATACAACCTCCCGGACCCGTCATATCCTAGCGCTTCAGCATGCAATCGCTCCTTTCATCGCATCGCTATTAGTACCCACACTGTTTTCGCTCCATCCTTCGTCTCGGGACGTGCTCTCCATACCACCATCGACCATCGGCCATCGTCCGCAACTTCGATCTCCCACCTCCCCAACCCGCTGCCACCAACATATCCCTATACTTCAGTGCTTGCGAGCGCAGGCCCGCGTCCCATACTTAGAAACCACGCTCGCCGCTCGTTCCTATCAAAGATACCTAGAGACACATCTGTCTCGGTAATCCCCTTCTCGATACCGTACTTTTTCTTCTTCGCTTTTGGCTTCGGACTCGGACTCGCTATTCGCCACGTACCGTACCTCGCATAGTGCTGGAGCAGACTAACTCTGGTTGTGTACTATCTAGTCGCATTGGATATCGGCAAAGCAAACATGTTCTAGAATCTAGGATGTCGGGCGAAGGTTCGAGCTCGAGGGCCTCAGTGATAGGTGCGGTATGAGAGATTGTGCTGTCCCCCCTCCCGATGCGTAGCTGCATATGCAAGGTTTGGCAAATACCTCTATCAATCTCTGGAGCCTCGGGCTCGGACTCGACATGCCGTCAAGTTGCGCGATGACCGCCTTGCAACCTCAGGCCTCAGGACGTTGGCGGTAAGTAGCCGCACCAATCAAGAGGAAGATGGTCCGAATATGGGAGGATAAACGCCCGTCATAGAGTTTGTTCTTGTTTGTTTGGCGGAGTGCAAGCTCACCTGGCAAGCCGACCAGCGTTTGACTTTTCTCCTCGGACTAACCAGCAGTCCGTCCCCTTATCCAACATCCTTTATGTTTGACATGATGTCTCTCTCGCATTCGTATTCGAGGCGCAACGTTGATAGTATCGGAGCCGGCAAGTAAGTAGTCAACTACTAAGTACACTGCTGGCACTATACCACCGTACTTACTCGAGAAGCCGGCGATAATATCGACCCTCGCAGAAGTCAACGAACACCAGTCCATCTTCCATTTCATATAGAAAGAGGAGACTTGTTCACTTGTCATTTGTGGGGGAGCTAACGGTGAGTCCGGCTGCTGAACCACCGGAATTTCCTCTAAGCGCAGCGTCAAATGTGGTCCGCACCAAGCAGGAGGCGATGTTGATAGCTCCTCTGCCACAGACCACCTGTGTCACGCCACGGACACAAGAATTGTGCCAGCTAGGCATTGCGGAACCGAGGGCCAGCGACAATAACGGGATATGGGGGTCGGATCGCTTGTTCCTGAGCTCGCAGGTGGCTATATGCGTCTTCGAATTCGTTCCAATACCAATACCAAGGTCAAGGGGCGAAGCGGACAAATTTCCTGTGCGGTATGTGGATTCTCTTCTTCACCGGGATTCGTGCGCTTGCGAAGTGCTGCGCAAAGTTACATTGACATTCCCATACAGCTCAAGGCGCCTTTAGCACCATCTTTGATTAATGCCTTCGGATCGTATATAGGGGATAGCCCTCTCCATGAGAGCATCCCTCAATGCCCCTGGCACTGGGCAGTCGCTAGGTCAGTTTTCTGCTGTCCTTCCAGTGGTCTACTCCCTAGTCTGAGGTTTAATTGACTTCCAAGTGACAGTTAGAAGCTAGTTGCTGTCATATTCGGACTGGCGTGCAGGCCAGTGTCAAGTCGGACTATTACGGTGATTGCGTGGGTGTCATCTTATGTATCTTCGCTGCGGAGTGATTGTCTGACGCAAGATTAGCTCGCCATGCGTCTTCTGAACACGACGACGGGAAGGTTCCATTGGTTCGAGGATCCTCATCAAGTCCGCTACGCCATCCTGTCGCACGTGTGGTCAAAGGACACGCGAAAGCCAGAGCAGTCCTACCAGGATGTTCAACTCTGCATTGACTCGGCAGTGCCTGGGAAGTCCATCCTTGAAGACCCTTCTCTCTCCGACAAGATTAGGTCCTTCTGCAGAGTCGCGCAGGAGCACGGATTCGACTTTGGTTGGGTCGATTCGTGTTGCATCGACAGAACCAGTTCCTCAGAGCTTTCCGAAGCACTCACTTCAATGTACGATTGGTATCGTTGCGCCGACTTGTGCCTCGCGTTTTTGCACGATGTCCATGTCAGCAGCAACACCGACGCTTCGAAGAGGGACGTACAATTCCGCAGCAGCCTCTGGTTCCTCCGTGGCTGGACGCTACAGGAGCTTCTGGCGCCTTCCATCCTCTTGTTTCTCTCGAGCACCTGGGATGTGATCGGGTCCAAACAGACCTCTGCCGCCCTCGTAGCGAGCGTGACAAACATTGACCAGGACGTCTTGACGTTCAAGCGGTCGCTCCGCGATGTCAGCGTAGCATGCAAGATGTCCTGGGCAGCGTCGAGGAGGACGACACGAGAGGAGGACGAGGCCTACTGTCTGATGGGGATCTTCGGGGTCAGCATCCCGATCATGTACGGAGAAGGCCGTTACGCGTTTGTCCGTCTACAAGAGGAAGTCATCAGGACGATCCCCGACCAGTCCATCTTCGCCTGGGGGCGCATCCTACGAGCTCCTCAAGTTCCTTTCCAGTTCTGCCATCCGGACGACTCTGCGGTTGCTTCTGCGCCCCACCCGCCACCTGCACAGTACCCCTCCTCAAACCAATACGTACTGGCGTCGTCTCCCAGAGACTTTGAAGCTTCCTCGTCCATCATCCACCTTTCACGCGACCAGTTCGCCGAGACGCTCGGCATGTCGCCGGAATCCACATATCAAGTGTTCACGGTCACTGCACACGGAATCCATGTACAGCTCCCTCTCGTCGTCGTCATCTCCAAGGACCTTCACGAGATGTCCCCCACATACCTGGCGCTCCTCGCTTGCGAAACACAACACGACGGAAACCTGCTGGCTCTTTTGTTGCGTTCCCAAGATGACAACGCTGGGCCTGGGTTTCTTGTCGGCGCTGGCGCAGGAAATCTGGCGCAGGCTGCGGCCGGCATCCTGGGTGCCTCGGACCTCAAGGATTGGCACTATCGCGCGGTCTACCTGTCTATTCGGGACGTTGAACGGATTCGCCGCCGCCGCCTCTTCCGGATGGCCGACATCTACGTCCCCCATCGTCCCTCGCCGGATGCAAGCGAGACGAAGCGTGACCAGCGTATCTTCCGCAGTATCCAGGAGTTGCAACACCCCTTCGACGTGGTCTTGTCCGGTTGGTCGCGGTCGCTTCTCTCCTTGGATGGATCCCGAGTCCTTGAACCCGACAAAGACGAGGACTCCATCGTGCTCCGGGATCGTTTCCTCAGCGTTTACCTCACTCCCGGGGTCGTGATATCCTATAAGGCCATTCATATCAACATCCAGATCGGACACTGCAAATGCAGCCTCGACCGTCGCTTTCAGGTTGTGCCGGGTGTCCTAGTGTGGTCTCCGCACGCAGAGTCTAGTCTGGAGCAGCGATATAAGGACGTTCCCCATCTCATCGACCACCCCGTTCACATCCATTCGTGGGCGTTCCGCGACGGTGTGGCCTCAACGAGCGTAGACCTCCGACCATTCTCCTCCCCACGCGAGCGAATCACCGTTCGCTTGACGCTCTACCAGCCCTCAGACCAGTCGAGCACGCAGGCTTACAGACTCGGCGTTGAAGTCACGTCCTCCCAAGTCGACGTCCAACTTTCCTCCTCCGTCCCATCCCGACTTCGAAACTATAGGGCGATGGTGTATGACCCTACCCTGGGTCACTCATCCCTGGGGGGCGGCGACCTCCAGACCAAGTTAGACATGCTTTCCGATAGCCTCCCCCTCCCAGTACGCGGTCGTACGCGGTCGCGGTCTTTCTCGGCTCCGTACACTGTCGAACCTTACGACTTGACACCAGAGGACGGTAAGCACAAGCACCTTATGACAGAGTCGCCCGACGACGAGATCAGGGTGGTTCAGCTACCCGAGTCCCCTCCTATCACGGCGACGAATTCGGGGTCCAGTGACTACCCGGCGAACGACTGGCACGGATCGCTTCCCCGTCGCTACGCCCCTCCGAGTCAGGAACCTCCTAATCCAAGTCCGCGACGCTCGTCAACGTGGAACACTTCCCCCCAGTTTCATAACGGAGGCCAGGCTTGGTTACCACGCTCGAGACGGCATTCTTTCGAGGACAGCGGCATTCAGTCTTCTTATGCTAGTGCTGGACCCAGGGGCCCGTTCATCTATGCAAGGGATGACTTATCCGTTGTCAGCCGCGGAATCGCTTCCACCGGGCAACGTCCTTGGTTCCCTCAGGCTTCTGCCAGAATGCTGGGCGATAGTGTCACTAGGACGTATGCGATGGATTTACGCGATGTTTCGACTCGCCTGCGTTCATCCGAATTCGCGGGCAGAACCTTCGACGAGAAGGGCAATGATAGTGCCCCCGGCCCGCTGGCTCGTATTCCAGCTGTGGTCAGGGCTGGCCCTAGGCCTTCGACTCCTCTCGCGCAAGGAGATCCGTCTTTGGAGGCGTCGAACTTCCGTGGAAGGGGTCAGCACCGTGGTGTCCGCTCCCAGACTTTCCAGGGTCGTGTTGGTAACGGAGCGGAGCAAACGCTGCCCTTTGTTCCTGGAGTCGGGTCAGAACCTGGGGAGCCACTGCGGGGGCGACAGGTCGAGTTACGTCGTTCTGATTCCACACGGCAGGCTCGAGCGCGTTCTGTCCCGCGGCCGGGCTCTCCCCCACCTCCTGACATGGGCCAAGGCTGGCTGCCACGCGCACTCTGGGATGGCAGAGGGCATTCCCCGTCGTGGCCGGATGTGATGAACTCGAATATCCCGCCGCCGGCGCCACCAGAAGGACGGACGCAGATGAACCAGCACCCTCCAGTAACTGCGACCATGGTTGGCCCTTCCAACGCTCCTGTTGAAGCACCATTCAGTGACAGGCGGGGCATGTTGTCCACGTCCCCTCCTTGGGAGCATGGTGGTGGCCTTCCAAGTCTAGTCCCAGTTGCGCAAGACTTGACTATGGCCCGGGGAAGGGATGGAGGCGGAGACTGCGTGGGTCTCGTGCTGGACGGTCCGGGATCGGCGTTGTCCTCCACTTCTCAACCCTTTAGAGACACCAGCATAGACGGTGCGGCACCACGGCGGGCTGTCGCACCTAGTACCACAAGACCCGTCGCCGCACATGGCACTGGGCCACCTGCTGAGGGCGGACCGCGCAAGGAGAAGGGACGGATGAGTGGTTTCGTGCGCAGGCTACCCTTCCTCAAGAGGAAATTTGCGTCCGAGTCTTCATGAGTAGTATTCATCCACACGTTGCATCTTTGCAAGTTAATACAAATAAGTATAAGTTGTTAGTTAGGATCCGGATAGTAGACCCCCAGAATATTTACTGGCCTTGGAACTGCAATCGGTCAGATACTATAAAGTCATTGGATCCGAGTCACCTCCGTAGAATTCCAACGTTCTCAGCTACGATTGACAATATTAATATGAAAGAATCCGGGTCCGGTTCGTGGTTGAGTGGCCCTCCAGCATCTGTGCCAGCGCAGAGTCGATATATTGTTAGCCAACAGTGAACACGCAGCAATTCAACGATTCCCTACGAGCAGACAAGGCTTAACGGGAAGCTTAACTGAGGGCATTCCGAGAATACCGGGGGGAAAAGACTGAGGACAGTCGCAGTCACGTGCCGAACGCGGTATTGCGGTCATCGTCGCGAGACGCGTTCTCAGCGCTGCCCTCCTCACTCCCATCATCGACCTCGACAGCGAGCACCGACGGCTACACGCCCGCCCCCGCCCCGTCCTGCTTGCATAACGATGCCCGAAGACTTCTTCGACGGCGTATTCTACTACATATCCGAGACCCTGCCCCTCGACAAACGCGACGAGCTCAACGACGTCCTCGAACCCCGCGGCGGCGAACCCGTCCCTCTTGCAGATCCCCGCCTGACCCACTTCATCGCTGCCTCCCTACCACTCGAGGAGTTCATCGAATCCCCACCAGAAGACTCGGCAGCCCACATCGTCACCCCCTTCTGGGTCGAACGCTCAGCAATCCTGGAATCCCCGCAAGAGGCAGAGTACTACTCTGCCGACCCCGCGTTCCTCTTCTCCGGCATCGTCGCCGCCGCGACCGACCTCTCCAAGTCTGACTGCGAGCTCATCTCGGCCGCCGTCACCGCCCTCGGCGGCCAGTGGCGGACGGCTCTCACACGCGATGTCACCCACCTCTTCGCGCTCGCCCCGGGGAGCGCCAAGTACGAGACGGCGATGCACTACCGCGAGAAGTCGGGCATACGCGTCCTGGTTCCGCACTGGTTCGACGACACGGTACGCCTAGGCATTCGAGACCTCCCGACGCGTAACTACGAGTGGCCCGAGCCACGCGTCTTCCAACCACGGCCGGAGGGGCGGACGACGCAGGAGGACGAGGACTACGAGCCACCCGCGGACCGACTAGTGCTATACGACACCGCGTCGCTGTCGAACGACGAACAAAGGAAGGTGCGGGCTGCGTCTCGGAACGTGTGGAAGGGCAAGAAGCTCCTCCTCGGCTTGTCGCTCGATCTGTCAGACCATCAGAGGAGGGCGTTGGCAGCGGATATCCGGCGGCAGGGTGGGGAGGTGGTCGAACTATCTCCGTCGAAGTCGAGAACGCAGGATCGGGTACGGGAGGAGATCGCGAAGCTGGACGAGGCGGACATCTTCGTTACACGATTTAGGACCGGGCCTGCATATGTTAAGGTGAGTTTTATAGTGGTTATATGCGCGTCGTGCCCCACCTTGACGCGTCCGAGCGAAGGCGTATCGGCAGAAGAAGACGATTGGCACACTGGCGTGGTTGTGGTATGTTCGCGCGACGGGCACGCTCACACGGCCAGCCGACCAGCTCTTGCACTATCCTATCCCAGACAAACCTGCCGACGGCTTTGACAAGGAGGTGCGAGCTCGTACAGTATCATCCTATTTCTCTCTTTACTGAATCTAAATTGTAGGTAGTAACTGTCACAAACTACACAGGCAAAGACCGTGAATACCTTAAGAAACTCATCACGCTCATGGGCGGCGAGTTCACCGCATCCATGTCCGCCGAAACCAACACAATCGTTGTCGCCGCTTAGTACGTCCGCGTTTTCCCCCGTCCCGCACGGTCTACGGTGTTGTATGCTAATCATAGCGTAAAATTCAGTTTACAGGGAACAAAGACGGATAAAGCGACCTCCTGGTCTATCCCAATCGTGAACCACACTTGGGTGGAGGACTGCTTCGTTCAGTGGCGGCGCCTCACGCCTGCGCGCGACAAGTACATCGTCTTCCCACCCGGTGTCGACTTCAGTGCGGTCCTGGCGGAGCGCGGGATCGGCCGCATCACGTGGGAGCCCAGCGAGCTCGAGGAGATGCAGCGCGCCGCAGAGGACGACGATGATGTCGAGATGCACGAGGAGGCAGAGGAGGCACCAAGAACGCCCAAGCGTGCGACACGGAAGAAGAGCAAGAGCGCCAGTGAGAGCCCTGCGAAGGCGCGCAAGAAGCGACGGATCGAAGAGGAGGAGGCGGAGGAGGAAGAGGCGCAAGCTCCGCGCGCAACCGCGCAGAGCGCAGGCGAGGTCGAGAAGGCTGTCGCGATGGATGAAGAGGAAGGCGAGGGCGAGATCAGCCTCGGTGCGGAGATGGACGTCGATGCGGACTTCTCGAAGGTCTTGAAAGGCAAGGCCAACGGCACGCGTAAGGCGCGGGACGAAGAGATGGACGTTGACACCGACGAGGAGGAAGCTGGGCCTAGTAAGACCCCGGCCAAGAAGGGCCCACCGCCGAAGCGCGTCGCGCGCGAACAGGATATGCCGGCAGTGGACGTTCCTGTGAAGAGACGCCTCGTCCGGCGGTACACCCCGCGCAAGACGGATGATGAGGCCGAAGAAGAGGAGGATGCCCAGCCTGCACGCGACGTGGTGACCACGCCTTCGCCGGTGAAGCGCCCTGCGAGGACGTATGGGAGCGCGAAGTCAAAGCGAACCCCTCGCGGAGGCAAGGATGCGGAGACTGAGTTATCATCCGTCACCAAGAAACCGCAGAGCACGCGCCGCAAGGTCGCGCCTGTTGAAGAGGACGTAGAGATGGCGGAAGACTCGAGCGAGGAGGAGGAGATGCCTCCACCCAAGTCCAAGGCGAAAGCGATGGAGTCCAAGAAGACAGTCAGTGCGCGTGGCGCGAAGGCGAAGGAACAAGAGAAGGAGAAACCCGTCGCACAGCCAGTGAAGCGCAAAATCGTCGAGTTGCCCAGCAGCGACTCGGACTCGGACTCGATCGACGAGGAAGAGCGGTCGATCCTCACCGACCTCCTCCCGAACCGCAAGGGCAAATCGCGCGAGAGCGCAGCGTCGCCCACGAAGGCCCCGGTGGGCCGCACCCCTCAGCGCCTTGACCCGGTCGTCGTACGCACCGTCGTGGACGCCTATGGTTCGCCAACGACAAAGGCGAACGGGAAGACGAGTCCGCTCAAGGTCGGGCCCCCGAAAAAGGCCGCGAAGAGCGCTGCTCCGCCCGCCCCAGCGGAAGAGGAAGATGAACCTGAACCTGAACCCGAGCCAGCGCGCAAGCGCGGTACTAAGGCGAAGAAGCCCACACGCGCCGCGTCGCCCGCTGAGTCCGGCCGCTCCACCCCGCCCCCTCCCGCTGCGAAGGCGAGGACAGTGCGCAAGACGTCGGGGGCGGCAGCCGAGAACGCGGAAGCGGGTCCGAGCCGCGCGTCGATGTCGACAGCGGGTACGGGCAGTCCCTCGAAGCTGTTGCGCACGCCGTCGAAGCGGTCCGCGGCGACGAAGGCGACGAAGCGGCTGCATGATGTGATCATGCCTGATGTCGTGTCGTTCCAGAAGGAGATGAAGAAGGGCGCGGTGCGCATGTCGCACGAGCAGGAGCAGGAGGCCGCTGTGTCCGCTGCGAAGGGAAAGACTCCTGCGAAGACGCCTGCGAAGGGGAAGAAGAGGGCATCCATCGGGTCGGAGGGTGTGCCGGAAGAGGAGGAAGAGGAGGAGCGCATGCCGGAGAAAAAGAAGCGGAAGCCCAACGAGGCCGAGGCTGTACCGGATGCGAAGGGGAAGAAGAAGGCTGGAGGGAGGAAATCGACTGCTGCTGAGTCAGAGGAACCTGAGGGTCACGAGGGGCCGGCGGCGAAGAAGGCGGGCGCGGTGGCCCCGACGAGCAATGGGGTGGCTCAAGGCAAGAACGTGCGGGTTATGACGACTCAGCTCACGCTCTCGGAGGACGTCGTGAGGGTAAGGGAGTTGTCTTACTGAATGCCGAATGGGAGCTCAAGGGACCTTGTGCTTGACAGGGACTGACGAAGCTCGGCGTTAAGATTGTCACGAAGCCGTCCGAGTGCACGCATTTGCTCGTTAGGAGCGTTGTGCGCACCGAGAAGTTCCTCTGCGCGATGGCTGTCGCGCCTCACGTACTCAGCGAAAAGTGGGCCATCATGTCCGCGGCCAACAAGAAGCTACTTCGTGAGTTCGTGTTCCCCAAGGACGCATTGGCCTACTTGATTAAACGCATGACACAGCCGAAGCGGACTATGCCATCGAAGATGAGTCGACCGAAAACAAATACAACTTCGTCCTTGCCGACGCTTTGAAACGTGCGAAGAAGAATGCAGGCAAGCTCTTTGGCGGTATGACGTTCTACGTGACGTCGAAAGTGCCTGTGGAGACCAAACTGTTGAAGAACGTCGTCACTGCGAACGGGGGACAGGTTTGTTCGCGTCTTTACTCTCCCATTTCCTGGGCACTAACGAACTCTGCGAAGGTGTCCACACAATCACCGACGGTTCGTATACTGGCAGGGCACACAAATCGTTTCGTCATCTCTTGTCCGGAGGACGTTTCGATATGGCGACCGCTTGCACAACACCACAAGATATATACCCAGGAGCTGCTTCTGACTAGCGCACTCAGACAGGCAATCGACTGGGAGGAAGCTTCATATCAAGTCCAGGGCTCTTTTTAGTTTGGCTTGTTTCCGCTCGTCGTTGTATTATTGTTGTACTGACACCTAGCTACTTGGTGAATATCCCTCTATCTCCCTGTTAATCGCCGTTTGATGCTACCGAATGGGAGACAATATTCGAACTGCACATGCCGTATGAAGGAACTCACCCATGTTCGACCGACGAGAGCATTTAATGATGCTATCCTTGATTTTGCGTCGAGGCCGACTAGGAGAGCTCGAGGGTCAAAGGTACGTAGATCGGATGGATCTTTTCTGCTGTGTCTTCTGCGAAAAAGT
This sequence comes from Ganoderma sinense ZZ0214-1, assembly GCA_002760635.1. Classification (NCBI taxonomy): domain Eukaryota; kingdom Fungi; phylum Basidiomycota; class Agaricomycetes; order Polyporales; family Polyporaceae; genus Ganoderma; species Ganoderma sinense. Next base: position 122,426 of record AYKW01000019.1, on the reverse strand, counting down.
GACGATGCTACCGAGACAGAACACGTCATCGTCTCTGCCTTAGAATCGGCGAACTAGGCTAAAGGGAAGATGATGAGAGAAGGCTTTGTAACGATGTCGTGGTGAGGCTGGCCGTTGTCCTAGCTCTCTCCGAGGACTTTGTACTAATCTTCTCACCTGCTCGAAGATCACGTCCCAAAACAGGGGTGCCCGTCGATTATGTTCTGTCTCGAGCTTGATATAGACGACAACTTGCTGGCATGCATCCACGTTAAACAGGACCACCCTTCCAGCTGCCTTGGGTGGGCAACCAATTTCTGAACCTCGCGGAGTCAATGTCACTTTGTACTGACGGCTCGAACCAATTCACAGGTCAGCCAGCACCAATACGTCCGAAATTCTGGTGACCGGCGTCGTCCATAAGGCTTGTTCTGGAAGGGTGTGCGGTGGAAGGTTTGGCAGTCCATACACGTGTTGTTGGGCGCGCAAATCGTGAGAACAGTGAACGAGTCTCATCGATGCATTGAAAGGGGGAGCTGTTTCTCGGGAGTCAGTGGTACGTACATTTCACTTCCTTCAGATTCTTACGTCTAGCGTAGGAACGACAGTATGTTCCTCACATCTGCAACAACCGCCACTCCTTACTCACTCTTCGACTCGCTGGAGTCTGGGCGGGGTATCGTTGTCTCTCACGACGTGCAAGCGTCTAATTCCAGCATAAAGAAACGCATTACAAATCCGTTCGCAGTCTATCATTTTTGGATACACTTCTCGATGATGTCCAAGCAGGTGGAATCTCATATTTCATTGGACATTCCTGGAGCTTGGGTTTTGCCTGAGATACAAACATGTTTTGGAAATGAAGCATTTCCCTAGCATTTCCTGACCACTTTCCACTGACTAATAAAGAAATGTTTTAAGTCCAGATCATGTCTGGATCTTGGATACATTCAGCTGCCTTATTGAGCCATCGTGAACTCAGGAAATGCATCATGAAAGGCAGAGTTTCGCGGGCTTGGATATAGCCGAGAAGTGCATCCAAAAACAATAGACTGCCAATGGGTTTCTAATCCATTTCTTTGTGCGGGAATTAGACGTTGCACGTCGTGTCTCGTCATAATCAATCACACCGCCTTGTGTCTTGTGCAGAGAAGCATGTCAATGTGGTTTGGGCGTCCCGCCGGAACCCACGCCTCGGAACGCTGGTGGATACTTGATCGCGGTGCAGCGTACAGCAGAGTACAATTTTACCCCTCTGATCCCCACCGTCATTGTTGAAACCTCTGGCCCCCTGGACAGGTGAGTGTCGAATCCCTCTCTACCGTCAGTCGTGAAATTGAACACCATCATCTATAGCCAAATCTACGGACCACGGCTCCGGAATCTGCGTCCAGGGCCGCAGCTGCTGAGGGTGAGAGTGTTGCAGCGAGCGAGTTGAACGAGATCAGGGTACGCTCCATCCAAGTCAACTCTGATAAGGGCTCATTGATTTACACTAGAAGTTACAGCTGTTTAGCTCCCTATGCGCTTGCTGAACACCAAAACTGGAGAGTTCGCATCGTTTGGAGACCCTCGGCAAGTTCGCTACGCGATTCTGTCTCACGTCTGGTCGGTGGATGGGACCGAGCAGACCTACGAAAAGACATGTCAAATCCTCGCGGACACCCCGGTCGGTACGACCCCACTCTCGCGATACTCCGACAAGATCAAGCGTTTTTGCGAGGTCGCTCGGCAGGATGGTTTTGAGTGGGGATGGGTCGATTCGTCTTGCATCGACAAAACCAGCTCCTCCGAACTCTCCGAAGCTATCAACTCAATGTACGATTGGTATCGATACTCCGGAACCTGCTATTGCTTCCTTCATGACCTTCACGACATTGACACCTCCGATCCCACTTTCTGTGAGGAATTCGGGAACAGCAAGTGGTTCACCCGCGGTTGGACACTCCAGGAACTTCTCGCACCATCCGTCCTTCTGTTTCTGTCCAGCACCTGGCGCGTCATCGGCTCGAAGTACACACTCGCCTCGATGGTGGAGACAGTTACACATATCGACTACTCCATTCTCACGTTCGAACAGCCTTTGGAGGCGGTTAGCGTCGCACACAAGATGTCGTGGGCCGCGTCGAGGACGACAACGAGGGAGGAGGACGAGGCCTACTCGTTGATGGGGATCTTCGGCGTGACTATCTCCATATCATATGGGGAAGGTCGCTATGCCTTTATCCGCCTCCAGGAGGAGATCGTCAAGCACTACCCCGATCAGACGATCTTCGCCTGGGGACGTATTCTCGACCATTCCGAGTTAACGTTTGCGCCTCCTGAGCACGTTGACGAAATTTCCAACAATCTCTCAGTGTCTCCCTCCTTAAACGAATACCTCTTCGCTTCCGGACCCCGCCATTTCGAGGGAACGTCGACATTTCAACAGCTTTCTCGAGGTGCTTTCGCCGAGTTACTTGATCTGTCTCTGGAGGACACGTATCAAGTGTTTACACCGACTTCTTACGGCATGCACGCACTCCTACCTCTCCTCACGGTCTACCGTGATGATCCCCTTCTAAATCTCCCTACCCATCTTGCACTGCTTGCTTGTCAAGACCCAGAACGTGGCTTGCTTGCTCTCCTGCTACGCCCACAGGACCAGCTACAAAGGCACGGCCGCGACTTCCTCGTTGGGGCGGTGGTGGGGGATAACAACACACTGGTCAGATCTGATACCCTACTTCAGTCCCACTACTATCGGGTTACCTTCATACCCCACGAGGAGGTTATCTTATTACGGCAAAACGTTAAAATGATCGACCTCTACATCCCCCACCGTCCCACCATTACCTCGCAAAAACTAGAATTGGAGGAGACTACACATGCCGCGCTCCGCGATTCACGAGAGTTTTTCGAAGTTCGTCTCTCCGGATGGTCTCGCACGCTACTGGCACAATCGGGGTACACACTCACTCCGACGACGGATGCCAACGTTGCTCGCCACGATTGTCGCCTGGTGTCTACTCCCTCGTCCGTACCTGGCACTGCGTCTGCTGTCGTGATATCTAGCAACGACGAGCACTTCACCATCCGCATCGGACGTTGCAATTGTGCCCTAGCCGAGAAATTTCATCTACTGGCTGTTATGGTGTCGGCGCGAGGCCGTTTCAGTCCCCTCGGCGAGAAACAATTCCAGAGCCAGCACTACGAGAAGCATCACCCAGCGCACATCCAGTCCTGGAACTTCAGGGGTGGCTTTGCTTCAACAGAGGTCCATCTCGAGTCGTCCTCGCGGCCTACGATCACTCTTCGCCTTACATTCAGCCACGACACCCAAAACCCTAACGGCGTTCCACGCACAAAAGTGTACAGACTCGGTGTTGAGATCTTGGCCCAACCCCCATCCGAGTCGCCCCTCTCCGCGTCACCACCCCCTTGGAGCCCCGCAGAAGCTCTCCCCGTAAGACCGATTCAGAGACCGACGCTCAGCTACTCTCAGGTAGCAGCCTCTCCCCCGATTTCGCATGCATCTATCGCACAACCAGCTCCCCGAGCTCCCATACCAAACTCTGCATGGCCGCCACGCGTACCAGCCCCGTCGTCGCAGGGTTCAGCGATCAGGAGTTGGGCACGTAATCCAGCGCCGTCACGGCAACCCTCAGCCATTCCTCAGCGCACCGGGACCCCCCGTCGCGAGACGTTACAAGTGCCAGTCGGGCAGATCGCCCAGTCGCGCTCAGCCCAGGAGACTCGTAACGGCATCGATTCCAACAACGGCAGGCGATCTACCCTCTTCGTGTCTCCGCCACAGATGCAGGCCACTCGAAGCGTCCCTTCTGCATATTCGTATGGCAATGGCACTGGACAGCGTCGTCCTTCCGTTTCGAGTCAACACAGCAACCCGCGTTCCGAGGGTGCCGGTCATCCTGCCCGCCAGCGCGAAGGCTCGGGCTCGGGCTCCCAAGCCCGTCAGCCGACGTTGTTGAGCAGAAACTCGCTGAGCGCGAGCGGGTTGTCCTTGAACACCTCCCGCGCATCAAGTAGGCGGACATCAGTGGGAGCTCCCTCTCCACGTAGCGAGGTTGGCGAGCGGGTGTCCGAGCTAGGTGGTGCGTCGCGATCGCTCATGGGCCGACCGAACCGCGACGGGTCTTCGGCTGGGCACCGTCAGTCTACCGTCCCGAGTACCGGTTCGAACGGCCGCAGCCAGCTGGGCCCTGCGCGACACGCTACTCAACCCGTCATGTTGAGCGGCGGCACGCAAGGATGGGTTCGGGGAAGTAGGAGTCACGGTAGTGCTAGCACCTGGGAAGTTGTGAACGAGGACACTTAATAATTTACTCACTCATTTATGTAACGCAGTAGAACGAAGTTGTATCAGTGACACGGCGGTGTTAGCTCATGATCAGACTGTAACGTACCTGCTTAGAATATGTCGACTTACTAGTGTTGTTATTAGTGTTGTAGTGGTGGTCAGGAGGGGAAGCGATTTGCCGCGAACCAAACACGACAGCGGTGAAGCGAAGTTGTATATTCGCATATTATCCTTGCTTGAGAGGCTGGCCTTGTCCTTCCGATTTGAGATTCTCGTCGTACACCACCTCCAACTTCACCACGTTCTCCATCATCTCCGCCCAGCCCAATTCGCTCAACACCACGGGGCCCATGTCACTCGCTCCATGTACGTCGTGGAACGTGCCCAAGACCTTCGCTTCTTTCGAATATCTGGAGCTTTCGAAGTAAAAGGTCTTGTAGACGTCGTATTTGCGCTGAGGCTTCCACATGAACTTCTGGTACATCCACTCCAGGAATCCCTGGATCGCTCGACGTTAGCCGCCGCGGTGGAGGTTTACGTTTAGAGTCCGACCGCACCGCCGCGACCTTAAACATGCATGGATATTTAACTTTTACGCACCACTTTTCCCATGCCCACAATGGCTTGTCTCCCGCAGGCGAACTCGATTTCGCCGCAACGGACCATGATGTGAGGGACCGGCCAGGCGGTACGTGCTGTTCACCACGAAGAAGCATGCGCACGGCAATCAGACAGCTGGACGATCGTGAAAAGAAAGAGCGTAGACGGACTGTCAATGACATTTGGCTCTGGCTTGGGACCGAACAAAGATGCCAGTAGGGAGATGTCTGGAGTAGCAGAGCCTGGAGCCTCGTTCTCGAGAGGGTGCGATCCAAGTTGGTCGTCCGGCATGCTCAAGAAAAGCTGAAGGACGTGAGGATAAGGTGGGGATGAAGGCTATGGGAGCACGAATGCGCTCATATATACTTGAGTCAGACAGTCAGCCGCGCGACGGTGTCGGAGCCGGTAACTTACGCATACACTTTCGGCGGTCATGCCTGTTAAGAGTGCCTGTAATGTTACTTCCGAGGTAGAAGCCTTCGTAGCTTTCACGGGCGGAGCGCTGGTTTGTGAGACCGGTGATTTTGGACACCCTTCCAAATCCTGCGTAGTCCCTTTCCTGCGTCAGACTCGAACCCGTGAACCAGCACAAGCCTAATCCCAGACTCCATGAAATGAGGTTTCTGTACCCAAGAATACACGTTCGGCGCTGTGGGTACCAGCTACCCGGCAAGTCCTTAGAAACTCGCAAGACGGTCATGAGGAGTCTCACCAACCGGTGATAGGATATGACGGTGTATATGGCCATCCCAGCCCTTGCCAGGAACATGAGAAACAACACGATTCCGGTTGACATTACTCACCGGTCCCGGAGCCTGCATCAGCTGTGTTTTCGCTTGCCATTCGAGTTAGGGAGTATGCGTTCCGATGCGCCTTCAACATGTTAACCATGTACAAACAAGAATGGAGACTTGGGCAGCGACATCGACATCCTCGTACCGATCTTCCAGTCTACCTGTATCCAACGATAAACGTTGCAATTCTGTCTCATGAGTTAATACGTGAACTCACATACCTTGAAACCAAACCCTGCCTTCTCGGCGGTCAGTCCGCTTTGGGTCACTTCTCAGGCTCGTCCTCGAAATCCACCGTGATGCTGACCAGGTTCTGGACCATCCCCGCCCATCCGATGTGCCCTAACCGGACAAGACCGACGTCGTCCTTTCCGTGGACCGCGTAGAAGACGCCGCGCAAAGTCGCGGTCTTCGCAAACGTGGAGTCGGCAAAATCGGCATCCAGGGTCTTTACAGTGCGTTGGATCTTGCGCTTCCACAAAAACCCTAAATAAAGCTCCTTTACGAATCCCTACACCGGTGGTCAGGTCATGCGAGCGTTCGCGTGGAGCAAAATACTTTGGGTCGAAAGAAACAATGTGACATACCGTGTACCCAAGCTGAGCTATGCCCGCCCTCCCATACGCACGCTTGAACTTGCGGAAAAAGACAATGACGTGAGGGACAGGCCAGTCTATAATTCCTGAACGCATATATGAGGGGAAAATGCCGAACTCGTCACTGAGAGGACTCACCAGCCCCTGAAGGGACTCCCGATGGGGGAGAAATTACATTGTTGTACGTGGGCAATGTCGTGTCGCTGAGCTGAGGAGATAAAGGAGGGGGTGTCTGGGGTATCTTGCCTTCGACAGACTGCTCAGGCTGGACTGGAGTATCTGACATCTTGGTATCCTATGGTCCGGAGGTTTCTCAACGAGTGGTCGTTGCTGAAATACTACTTAATGACCATTCATCATGCCACAGCTGCCACGCAACCGGCTCTCAAACTTACCTTCAAATGATACACGAGAGAGTAAGAAAGTGGGATTGACGATGACTCGTTAACCCAGCGATGACCAGGTGGGATGGTTTAAGGTAGGCTCGGGAGCAAGCCTTTGCTCTGGCGCTTGCTTGGCGAGGATGGTGCGGAGTACGAAAGTATAAGCGGAGAAGGCCCTTTGTTCTGAACTCAGCATAGGAGATAGTGATATCCCTCTATAATTGGACTCCGACGTCACTCCGCTTGAACGAAATATCCTGGATTGAGTCGCTGCTCTGACCCCAGTTATCCTCTTCCGTACTTCAGTTCGACCCTCATCCTGCAATATCGCAACTGGTGAAGTCCACATCCTTCTTCCGAGGATTTCAATTTCGACCTGCTTAGCCGCACAACAAGTTCGGGCGTGCAAGTCATCACATGGAGTCAAGGAACGTTGAATTCGAGGGCGTCGAGCATATATGCCCCCGATGTATAAATGTCAGGTATGCCCTCGCATATATGCTACCAGAGCTATCCTCATCTAAACTTGCTTCTCCAGGCTACGACCTGCGGAGGTGTCAGATTCGGATGCAATGAGTGCACAGCCTTGAAATGTGCTCTCATCTCCTTCCGTCGCTTACTCTCATCTTAACGACCACCTTGTCCTCAATCCATTCGTATGCTCTCCCCGCGGCTCCCTTGGGAAGTCATCGAACGGGTCATCGACCTCTCTAATGGCCGCCCAAACACGCTATGCAGTCTCGCCCTCACATGTCGCCAAACTCGCGCTCGCAGCCACCTCGTGATGTTCAGCCGGGTACAACTCGAGAGCAACGACCACGTCTTCGCATTTGTCGCCTTTCTCCAAGCCAATCCAGAGCTGAAGCCTCTCGTACACACCATCATCACTACACCAGCCGCTTTTGGGCCCTCACTCTTGTACGTCCTCCCGAATCTTTCTTCCGTTGAGTGCGTGGACGAGTCGCAACTTGGAGAACCGGAGGACGAGGACGATGAAGACGAACAGGGGAAGGACCAGGACAAGCACGTAAGGGGCGAACTTCCCGGCATTCCCGACTATATGCGCCTTCCGACCAGTGTTCGCGTACAACGCAGTCTCGCCCTGCACCACACCAGTCTCGCATGTTTCAGGCGACTCGGGGCTCACATCCGCACTCTATACCTCCGCTCTGTCTCCTTCTCGACGTCCCTGGCCTTCGCTCAAATTCTCCTGGCATTTGCAAGCACCACACGCCTGACATGCGAGGGAGTTGAAATCAAGGCAGCGGGCCACGAGGCGCCTCTGGAAGTGGCTACACGACGGCTATCTGAGCGAATGCAACTGAAGGCACTTGCAGTAAGCATCTACCTGCTTTCGCCAGTGAGATTGTTAAAAGCCAAGTTGTCGACCGGTTGGCCCCTTCCCCGCAGATTGATTCCCCCAGTCTGACTCAAGGTGGGGACGGTTTTGCTGCGTCTCCGGGCGGACTGCTCTTCGATCCGCGTTTAGCGCCATCCACTGTAGAAAGTCTCGTCGTAGAAGGTATGGCTGTGATCCTTTCTGATCGCTAAACTGAATCTGATTACTCGTCCCCCATCTCTTCCTTCGCAGTATCCCAACTAGATCTTCAACTCCCACACCAGTCAGACTGGTGCCAGTTACAACGCCTAGTACTGCAATTCTCAGCCGATGCTAGCGTCGCGGGCGTTGCGGAGTACTTGGAGAGGTTCCCGAACACCCCCAGGCTGAGTGACGTTCTGATTGAATGGTGGAGATGGTCTCGAAGACAAATCGTTGAGGACCTATCCCACAATGTCAACGAACTTCACCCTGGACATCAGGTGTTCCAGAAGCTCGAGCATGCACTACTCAGGTCTCCCCGCTCCAGGGTCACGGTCGTCGTTCCGGATCCTGCGGATGCTAAGGTGCTCTCTTTTTGGGCGCATGAACTCGGAAAGCACATGCCTGTGCTACTCGCCCGCGGTGGCGTAGTGACGGTGGAGTGCAAAGACGGTGAGTCCAGATACCTCGCTCGTGGACAGTTAACTGATCATTCGTCCAGGACCTGACTCCTCCGCACCTCCGCATCACGACGTTGTCCAGGCCCTTGTCGTCTCGCCCGACAGTAAGTGGATCGCGACCGGATCCTTGGACTCAACCATCGTCCTTTGGAATACCGCCGACGGGTCGCTAGTCCAGCGATGGATCCCACACAACTACACGCCCGTCGGCTCGCTCGCATTCTCCCCTGACAGCCGATTCCTCGTTTCCAGCGGCGACGATGGGAAGGCAGCAGTTTGGGAATTCGGTCATGGTCCGAGCGCTTGCAGAATCGCTACGCTCGAGGGCCATACTGGCCCCGTCCTCATATGCGCATGGTCCCCCGACGGTGACACGATCGTCACCGGATCAGAGGATGGAATTGCGCGCCTCTGGGATGCATGTACCCCGACGTACCGTCAGCGCGCACTCATCCAACTCAAGAATGCCGTGGTCTCCCTGTCATTTTCTGCCGATGGATCATGGCTAGCCTGTGGGTCCCGTCGCGGCGAGTGCTGCATCGTGAACGTAGCGCAGGGCACGGTGCACCGGTCCCTCTGGAACTCCTCTTCTGACAACGGCAACCCTTACTCACAGTGGCAAGCCCGCGACACTATCGCAGTCTTCGACCCTATCAGCGGGAGCACTCGCCTCGCCACCGCGCCGTGTGGGACGTGTGCTGGAATCAACGTTGTGGACGTCAAGACGGCGAGCGTACTCGCACACATGGGCGGCAAGATCGGCGAGGTTATAAGCATGCAGGACGTCGCGTTCTCGCCGGACGGGACGCTCGTGCTTGGGGTGCCGGTGCTGCCGGCGCTGCCGGCGCCCCCGAATTTGAGGAGCGCAGTGTCCATCTGGCGGGCGGACACGGGCGCTGACCGCTTCAAGCTCACGGGGCACACAGGGGACGTCAGGAGAGCGCGGTTCTCCCCGTGCGGACGGTACATCGCGTCGGCGGCGGCGGATCGGACGGTGCGGGTGTGGAGGACGGGCGGCGTGTGGCCGTGCGTGGCGACGTTATCCGAGCACGGCGAGGCGGTCGACCACGTTGCGTTCTCTCCGGATGGGAGGACGCTGTCTTCTGGCGCGAGGGACGGGACGGTCGTCATCCGACAGATGCGCGATATCGTTTTGAAGGAAGAACAAGATCAGGATTTGGAGCAGCTCCTCTCCATCCTCCGCGGTACTTCCAGCGTTGACCCTGTTCTCTCCTCGTGGTTCCTCTCCGACAGCAGGCCAAGGTCGTCTGGGGACGATGAGCTCGAAGCGAAGGCGAGGATTCGGGACAAGCTGAAGGTTGAGCCTGCGGGGGGCTCTTCCAGTTCCTCCGCCACCAAGCTGCCATTAGATAGGAACAGCAAGGCGAAGTCGGAGACGTTCGAGTAGGTGCAGCTCCCGAATGGTGCAAAGCAGTACGTCGGTGCGCTGGTCTACAGGAACCCATGACTGTCTCAACTGACGCCTGAATGCGTTGCGGTATAGGTGTGCCACGATGGTACCAAAAACGGAGTGAACCCGACTGGCGTTGCCGAAAGAGCGGTCACTGCTGTCCAGCGGACGTACGAAGATTTTTCAACTCGGATCTCAGCGTCGTCTACTCCCGCGAGAGGAAGAGGACAATGAAGTTATGATTGCGACTTGGGGTATGGTGTTATCGCTCTGTACCCAGGCCTGTTCAAACGGGTTACGCTGGCGTACAATATTTGATCTACAGTCGCAACTGCGGTGTCAGTGATGCTGCTGAATGACTGTCTGCATAACATCGTCGAGTGTGGTCGTGGATAGACACGCAGTTGCATCGGAATACAGGCGAAAGAGACTGACCGACGGAAACCTTCTCGGCTCCCGTGCTGGACTGAAAATTGGCCATGGACAACTTCGACGATAATACTACATGGGCTAGAGTGTCGTCATTCTATCCCTGGTTCTTGGGTCCAAATCTTGCATGTAGCGAACCTTACAAGCAGTCGGCTGGCCGTTTACAAGGGCACATTTCCTCATCCATGCGATACCAAGGCGACGAACTCCGATTGGTGAGAAGAATGTCGAATGGGAACTGGACGTTAGCAAGTGTCACGTAAGTATTCCCCTCAAAAATGCTTCCAACGTTATCCTCATCCAAATGCCTATTTCTCCTCGCTGCAGCCTGGAGGAGATGCCAGGCTTGCGTGAAATGGGACCCTACAGTGGGAACGGAGCTTCAGGCGCTGGCCCCTCAAGCTCTTGTCCCAGCCCTCATCTCCCATCGCTCACACTGTCACATATTGACCATCACACTTCCCTCAGTTCATCCACATGTATTCCCCGCGACTCTCCTGGGAAATCTCTGAATCGGTCATTGAACTCTCTAGTGGCCGTCCAAACACCCTCCCCTTGCATATCGCCACCTCTGGCACCCTTCCAGCCATCTCGCGATGTTTGGTCGCGTTCAGCTTGAGAGCAGTGACCATGTCTCCTCGCTCCTCACGTTCCTCCAAGCCAATCCAGAGCTGAAACCTTTCATGCACGCCGTCGTCGCCACACCAGCTGGTTTCAAGTTTGGGCCCTTCCTCCCATACGTTCCCCTAGATCTATCTTCCTTCGAGTACATCGACGAGTCTCAACTTGGCGAACTCGAGGACGGGACGAAGAACACGAACTTGACAAGGATTGGGACAAGGTTGTGGACGAGGGAATGCCCCGCGACCGAACGGGTCCCTACCCACTACGCCAACACATGTATCGACGCGTATGTCTCCTCTAGGGTTTAACGACACTCGTCCCCTGCCTCGTTCATCTCGGTGGCGATAGCTAGCTGTCCCAATTTCAGCGTACAGATATCGAGTCCCACTCACAAGGGCAAAGACTGCGCGCTGCCGTGATCCCGGTCTTAAAGGGTAGGTCTATAGCCAGTCTACGTACGCGGGCCGCAGACACGGCGGATGGGGATGCCAAGGACATGGACCAAAGCACGTTGCTATTTATTGGATATCGGAGACTAGGACTTTCTGCAGTATATGTCTCGGCATTGTCTTTAGCTTTAGTCATCCGATTCTTTCCGCACATACAAGATGGTGTACCACGAGTCAAAGCCACTGGAGGCGAGCCCGCCGCCACCGACCTGACTTCTGTCCTCCATAGATCCGCCCTTAGGTGAGTAAGACCCTTCTTTGTCGATCTGCCGTACTCATGGGATAGCTAGTGACAAAATGTGTCGAGGGATACCCCGCGCAATGTGCGCACTGAATAGTTGGCGCTGGTTCATTCGGGCCTACTGTCACCGCTGTTCGAGAGGCGACTCTCAATGAAGAAGCCGTTACCCGGCGTGCTCTTCAAAACGAGTGAGTCTTCGCACATGCACAACTACGTTCAGCACACTGAATACATTCATGGGATCGTATAGGATATTCTCAGATATTCTCTTAATAGTAAATATTAAAGAAGATCTTCATGCGTGTGGTCGTTTTGTTTTGGATATAAGACCAGCATAGGTCCGGTAGCCGAATGTCGGAATTGTAAGTCGTCAAATTCGTACAGCTTCTACAAGAAACACGAGAAGCCCAACTTACAGCCCCGCCGCTTATTTTTGTTCAGCATGTACCATCTCGAAGGCGACCAGGCCACTCAAGCCACTCTTGGCCACACCATGGTCGGGGGTGTAGACCCAGGACTGGTCATCTTTGCACACTCACCACAGCTGATGAAGCAAACCGTCTGAATCTCGGCCCCAAAATAATTCAATGCACTTGGCCTACCTGTCGTCGCGTTTTCAACGTTCACTGGGTTTGCGAATGTGGTGGCGGCAGCCACCTACCGCCCTGTCGACGGTCGTGCCTTGGGTGATCGGTCAGGTGCCTCTCCCCTCCCTCTCTCCGACTTTTCGTCTGCTCAATTCCTCACCTGTAGCTGGCTGCTCAAGTTCACGGAGACCGAGTACGGCTGCGACGACCTGCGACGACCGATGACTTCTCGGAATGCGACATTGAACTGGACTGTTCGCGACACAGCCAGAAGCAGGCTCTTCTGTCCAGGCATCTTCGTTCAGCTATAGGGTCTCTCGCTACCTATTCGGTGTCTGAGCGGCACCTGCTCTGTCGGGGTCTACTGGACCCATGCCATGGCGATATGGAGGAAAGGACTGGACGTATATAAACCACTCGGCGAGGAACCGTGAAGACCGCTCGCCCCCCCTCGGCGATCGCACCTCAACCATGTCCTCATCCCCCTCGACCGACAAGGCCTCCTCCTCGATCGACAAGGAGAAGCTCTCCACTGAGATCGTAACAGTTGAAGATGTCGCGCCTTCGTCGCCCTCGGTGGCAGTGGATCACAAGAAGGTGCTCCGGAAGCTGGACTTGCGCCTGATGCCGCCGGTGTGCCTGTTGTATCTGTTCTGCTTCCTGTGAGTCCCCGGAATGCCGCTGTCTTGGCCTCCTTCATGCAATTTCTGATCTCGCTGTTCGCCAGTGACCGCGCGAACATCAGTGCGTTGGACATTGTTCCGTCCTCGCACGACCTCTTGTGTTAATTGCACGTGGTCATTGTAGCCAACGCGGAGGTCGCCGGGATGGGGACTGACCTGCACTTCACCGGTATTCAGTTCAACCTCTGCATTGCGCTCACCCTCGTAAGTATTGTCCTTTTAGTTTCTAACGACGCTCAATCTCACCTGGCCCGCTTTGCGCAGATTCCGTATTGTCTTCTTCATTCGCCTTCGTGAGTGCCCCAAGCAGTTAACCATCTGCCAGGGCGCAGTCTCATCCGCGCTGGGTTGTATAGGAACATCCTGTTGAAGAAGGTTGGCCCCGCGCGCTGGCGTAAGTGCCTTCTAATTCCTCTTGCAAGGCGCCGACGCTGATCACCGCCGGCGCAGTCCCTATCATCATGTTCGTATGGGGGTCCATCGTCGTCTCGATGGCCTTTGCCCGGAGCTTCGCGGGATTGATGACGTGAGTGCGCCGGGACCCTCGTTCTAATACCAAGTGCTGACCGTGTCCGTGCCTTATTTCCGCCTTGAAGCGCACGTGGGTTCCTTGGGGCGGCTGAGGTGAGTTACCATGTCATGTCTCTGGTCCATATCTCTCTTGCTCACTGTCGTCACGTGTAGTCCGGTTTACTGCCCGGGTTGACTTACTATCTCTCCGCGTGGTACCCGAAGTTTGCTCAGGCCAAGAGAATCGGTCTCATGTATTCCGGGGTGTCTATCGCTGGCGGCTTCGGCGGTCTTCTGGCCTACATCATTCAAGACAAGATGCATGGGTATGAGTTTCACACTGAACGATGTTAGGTTGCAAATTGACTCCATATCAGGCTCGGCGGCCTAGCTGGATGGTGCTGGATCGTAAGTCCCCCATGTCTCTCGTCACGCGCTGCGCTGACCGTGACTATCCACGGACCAGTTCCTTTGCGAGGGACTGAGTACGTCCTACACAGCCCGTGAAAGAGCTGTGGATTCTGACTCTATTGACGGATCGATTTAGTGACGGTCGTCATCGCGGTCATACTCTTCTTCTATATGTATGACGTGAGTAGTTGGTTCCACATCCAAGTGCTCTCAATTATCCCTGACGCTCGTCTTCGCAGTACCCCGAGAACGCCACCTTCCTCACCGATGCTGAGAGGGTTTGGCTTCTCGAGACCCTCAAGCTCGATAGCGCGGCAGGTTCCAAGAAGTTCAAACGCAAATTTATCGTCCAGGCAATAAAAGAGCCCAAGGCGTACCTGTTCGCATCCTTATTCTTCTTGTGAGTCCCCAAGGACGTCATCTGGCATCGTCCCTTGCCGCCGTTGACCTCGATGTCTCTATCCCCAGGAGCGCGATCCCGGGAGCGTCTTTCTCCACCTTCCTGCCGACCATCATCAACGGCATGGGCTTCTCTTCCACCCAAGCCCAAATCCTTACCATCCCGCCCAACATCGCAGGCTGCTTCTTCACGCTCTGTATATCCTACCTGTCGGACAAGAAGCACTTCCGAGGGCCGTTCATCCTCGCGTGGTGTCCCGTCGCGATCCTCGGGTACGCTCTGCTCATCGGCACGAGGACATTGGCCGCTCAATACCTCGGGAGCGTCCTCGTCCTGGGCGGTATCATTCCGTGTGTTGCAATGCAGCTGTCGTGGACGGGAGGGAACTTTGCTGGGGAACTGAAGAGGGCCGTCGTTATTGGCATGGTCCTCGGGTTTGGGAATATCGGAGGGCAAGTGTCTCATTCATGTTTATGAGTCCTTCAAGTTGAAGGATGGCTGACGACTCCCGGGACGCACTCTCTTACGAGCAGGATCATCGCGGCCTTCATCTACAGGCTGCAGGACAGCCCTCGGTTCCTCCTCGGCCATACAATATGCATCTCGAGCCTTTGCATGTTGTACGTGCTGCTCGTTGTCTACGTCACAAACAAACAAGTGCTGACTTCGGCGTTGGTGCAGCTATGTGATGTGCATCGTCGCAATACTCACACTTCACACGCTGAACAAGAAGAAGATCGCTCAATGCGAGCGCGATGGACTCACGTTGGCCGATGAGGATGCGTTTACGGAGTTAGGCGACCGCTCGCCGTTGTATCGGTGAGTCAGCTTTGTGGGTTCGAGGACCGGGTCGTTGGCTCAACCCTCCCAGATACACCTTATGAAGACCTTTTCTCCCGTATATGCTTTCAGCAGGGTCGTCGATTTTCGTCGATTTGGCTGGATATCCGGCGTTCAACCGAGCGGAGCGAAAGACGCACGGCGATGCAGAATGAAAACACAGCTGTGTGTTGAGTAGTATAGTCACATATGTTCGAGCGAATTCGTTATGCGAGAATTCCATCAGTCTACGATGCTAAGATATCATCAGATACAATTCTCTCCGGATGAGAAGGTACTATCAAACGGCATTATGGACGAAAGCGCGGTTATCTAACGTGTACGTGACATCATCCCACGCGCTACTAGTACAGTATGCCAGTGCATGCAGCTCTCTTCAACTTATCCCGTCGACCCCTACGTGAATCCATTCCCTCCCTGAAAAAGACCTCGCGGCATTATATACCCAGACGAGGAGACGACTGCGGAAGAGCTCCGCCCCATGCAGAACTCGAGGACGTTGGCGACCTAGAGTCTGAGAGAGGAAACGCAGTCGGCTCTAGCGGACTGGGGCTACGACAGCCAGCCCTCGGTTGTGTCCATCCTGCGGGACGAGGAAAACGAGGTGGACGCGGTAGCGGATAGTCCGATGGCGGGAGACGAGCGTACGGGATCGGAGTCGAATTCTGAGGGATCAGATTGAGACACCCCCGAGGTTGACCATAGTATCGAGCGCGACAAAACGACGAGTTGGGCACCGGTCTTATCCCGGACCTCTGTGAAGCGCGAAGCTTCGGTAGACACAAGGCACTGGGCTCTCTACCGTGAGGCTCAGGACGGCGCGGTCAGCGCACCACCTGCGCGAGGCATTCTAGCTTGTGAGCAGAAGAAGGCAGATCTCGCTGACAGTCCGAGTCCGATGCCGCGCGACAGGCTCACAGGTGCGGACACTGCTGCCCAGAGCATTTCCTCAGGAGCACGCCGATGACTGGACGGACCACGACAATTACTTCGGAGGCCCGTGCTGGTGCCAAGGAGAGTGAGGAGAGACCCGCCAGTACCGGACCAGCCCAGCCGGGCGACGCTGCGGACACTTCATCCTCCTCCACTTTCTGACATCCTCGCCAGTATCCGTCAGCGCCTTCGCGTCTGTCGGCTCCTCTTGGACGGTCTGTCCAGTCTCATCCTCCGAGTACGTCCCCGTAGCAATCGATAATTTCCAGTCCCGCTGCTCGCTACTCCCACCGTCGAACACGAGACGTCAACCCCAGGACAGAGGCCGTTTGGTGAAGCCCAGGAGATGCTCGACGGACCACAGCGGTGACTACGGTGAGCGTGGAGATGGACTCTGCGCATTTCAGCCGGATGAGGAGCTCGCCAGTGCCGTCGTGGTCGTCGACTTCCTGACGACTGGATTTCGCTGGAAAAGACCGCCGGGAGGTGGAGTGGCCCTGGGAGGTGTCGCCCAGGTCTGTCCAGGATCTCCGCGACCGCCCCGAGGAAATCCTAAATCACGATGGTGCGAAGAGGTGGAAAGGGAACGTGGAATAAAGGCTTATTCACGTGGCGGCTTCGATGTCGTTCCCGCTGACGTGGGGGATGCTGGTTCGGGGGGCATCGCAACTGCCAATGCCACTTGGATTGCGAGGCGGATAAAGAGACGCGGCGAGTGGAGAGTAGGATCGGCCGCGGTATATGCCACTGCAGAGCGGTGCGGCAAGCCTGTAGCAAAATTCAGCGGGGCAAGGGATAAAGAACTCATAGAGTACCTGGAGTGCTAGTCTTCATTATGAATGCTACAAGCAGACTCGTTGAGTTGTGTTCTCCGAGTCGGAGGGCCCCTGAATCACCACGATGAGGAGTCATTGAGAGCCCCGAGGGCATGAACTAGCGGCAGAGAGACCGATATAATTGGCCGTCTGCTAGTTTCAATACTCCGCTGCCCGAGTGCATATCTTCTAGCGTGCTCCGAAAAGGTCAAGGATTGTAGGAGGCCAAGGAGAGGCAGCCCGGGCCAAAGCCTGCGCCCAGCTGAATTCGCAAGCGACAATCGTTCGCACGGGTCGCGGCCCGGCTGCCCCGCCCCCTAACTGCTGGTAATTATTGTCTCTCGCTCTTCTCCTCTAGCCATCCTCTCACTCTCAGACCTTGCGACCCTCATCCAAACACGCGAGGTGCGTCATAGTGGAAGGATCTGGTTTTGTTGATTACATTCTAAGCAGAATCTGAACCATGACCATTCCCTTGACGTCCGTCTTCCAAGTTCGGGCCAAAGAATTCCAACCAATGTCCGAGTCTTCAAGTTGCCTACCCTCGTTAGATGAAGCGGCCCAGTATCTACCACAAGGCGAACAAAGCGCCAGGAGATTGTACGGCACTCTTGTGCTACCAGCGGAAAACGCAGCGATGACGGCTAGCAAGAAGGTCGAAGCCATCTACTCGCGCATCGTCGGCTACCTCCTCCTCCGCCCGCCTTCCGAGACCGCTCGTGGCACCGTCACGCTCGAGCTCGAGTCCTGCAACAGGGATATTAAGCCGTATCTGGCCGTCTACGGCCTAGGTGCGATGTATTTGAAGCTCCTCATTCAAATCTGTACGTCTCAGTCTCGCTTCCGACGAGTCGGTCTCACGCCATCCTAGTTAAGAAAACGAGAGGGAGAACTCCGCCTCCCTCAGAGCATTCTTCCCGCCACTCTTTTGACGCGATAAGGGACGATTATTTGCAGAATCTGTGCGCCACCCCGCGGGATCATTTCAGTGCTAAAGCCGCTGTACGTTCCTTTCTAACGAATGCGCGCCGTTATATCGTCATTATCTCAACTACTTTGAGCAGGGGCTCGTACGGGACGACTACCGCTGTATGCTGACCGGACGTGTCGACATCAAGTATGGCACCCTGCAGCCGGACCGTCCCTTTTCAGCGACTCGGACGCAGTGCTGTCATATCTTTCCCGATTCGCTCGGCAATGTTGCGGTTGGCGGGACCGGCCTCGGAGCGAAGGTGCGTTTTCGAGGTTTCATAATGTGCTCGGAAATATAACCCATCGTAACGGACGTGTATTTAGGAACTTCAGGCGGCAACGGTGTGGACCATATTGGAACAGTTCGGCTACGGGGATGTCTGCGACCAACTCAAGCCGGATGCCGGAGGGACCAGCCTCCACCGCATGGAGAATATCATGACGCTCGACATGGTCGTAAACCATTGGTTTGACGAACTGATGGTTTGGCTCGAAGAAGTACCGGACGAGGTGGGGTTTTCTGTCACCAAATCAGCTGAAGCGTATATTCACATTCAACAGCGGGATTGTTACTACGTCCGCCTCGCGAAACCTCTTACCCATACAAATACGGGCATTCCGGAAAGGCTGCAGTTCGTCGCACACAGCGACCATCCCCTTCCCAGTCCAAGGTTCCTCCAGATCCACGCTGCCTGCTGTCGCATCGCGCACCTGGCGGGCGCCGCAGAGCACCTTGATGAGATTCTGGACGAGGGAGAAGGGATGAAGGTCTTGGACCCGGACGGGTCATCCGCCAGAGTGCTCGAGTACTACTTGCTGCGCTGTGGTAGCCGTCTTGTACCTCCGGTTAGTAGCTTTGCTTGTGTTGAGTAGAAATCTCTGCTGGGGTTCATTGCGAGATCGTCAGGTTGTGTGAAAGCTACAAGAACTGAGGAGAGTCCGCCCCTCAGAATCGATGGCTTGATGATATCGGCCGTAGATCCACGTCTTCCTCGTGAGCTCTACAGCCTCGTTAGGGCTGACGGTGTCTGCTTTCGCAGATCGCACAGGCGTGCTCCGTCTTCGTACCGTGACGAGTCAAATCCTCACCGGACGCTGCCCGGGCGGGGGCTCGGTCACCGCATCCGAATCGTGAGCAGAGAGCTTCGTCTACCGCGACCGTACGACACGCCGCGTCGCAGGTCCGTCAGTCACGCTCCTGCTGGGCAAGCAGTCTTCCTTGTGACGACAAGAGTACAGTACTCGCGTCGGAGAAGCGATCGGAGGCCATGCCGTGCGCTGAGAACAAGGGGCTCGTAATTGCTGATATAGATAACGCCGATGGCGCACGGGACGGTCTGAGACTCCAACTCGTGCTTGAGGTAGCCTTGTGTACGCGTACCACATTCGTCAGAGCGAGTGTCGACCTGGAAGAAATGGGTAGAATGGCTTGTAAGGGACGACGCTGCGAAAGGTTGCGTGAGCGTCGGCGCAGCACCAGACGATCGCGGAACCTACCAATCCAGATGTCCACGGATATGGACAATGGAAGGGAAAATAGAGTAGAATATATGGTCAGGATGTCGGAGAAGGCGAAACAAAGGCGAAGAGGGGGTACTTGTGGACATTTCAACAGAGCACACCAGTGAGAGCGTTGTGGCAGGTACCAGCGAAGATTCGTCCGGGATCGAGGAACCCAGGACCCAAGAGGAGAGGTGTTCGAGATGACCAGAAAAAATCGGGAAAGGAGCAAAGACCAGGCATCCCAGAGAGCGATACAGTGAGTTGATGAGCCAGGGAGTGAGGATTTGAAGTAGTGCGCAGGTGGCAACAGAGAGCCTGGACATCGAGGGTTCACCCGAAGCAGACACAATGAACGGTAACGGAGAGCACTCACAGCTTCCCAACCCCCCACCCTTCATAGTACACCGCGTTGCACACGGCCTGGGTAATATGCCCGCGATTGCTGGAGATGCGGGCTGCGGCTCGATAGGGCCTCATCAGTAGCAGGTGTCGGCAGCATACGCGACGGCGGCGGATCGGATGAGACGTGAATGATATCCCTCTACCTGAATTCATTCGACTCCAGGACAACGCTCCCTAGGACCTAGAAATGCCAAAGTCCGTTGCGGAGAAGGTGAAGCAAGGCGTGTCGAGCTGGCAGCAGCAGGTCTATTTGGCCTTGTTTGCTGTAATGTCTAGCGCCCGCGGTCCAAAATGTCCGGGTCGTCCGGCAAACGACGGGCCGATCCGGCCCACCGCGCGACTGCAGGCAACATGCACGTCGAGAGGTCTCTCCGCACCTTACTTCATTCGTTCACCACCTGAATCCCCAATCCTTCATCTGGCGGTCTCTGCATATCTCTCTCCGCCGCAACCACGAAGTCTCCTTGGGTGCAAGTGGCCGTAGTATGACGGAATCGAAGAACATGGGACATCACGGTGAACTGGACGTTGGATACTGTCAGGTATGTACTCTGAATATATATGCTGCCGACCCTACCTTTATAAAAATGCTTGTTTCTCTGCGCTGGGGCCTGTAGGAGATACCAAGCGCGAGTGCAATCGGGCCGTGGCCGAAGCCATAGCACATTGACAGCCAGGCTGAACAGTGTGCTCTCGCCACGACTCTCTTCCACCGCTCGCTCTCTCATCTTAGCCACCACCTCTCCCCCGATTCATCTGCATGTTCTACATGAGTTCCCTGCGGAGTCTTCGATTTGGTCATTGACCTCTCTGCTAGCCGTCTAAATACGCTATGCAGCCTCGCCCTTACATGTTGGTTCGGCCGCGTATATCTCGGAGAACAGCGACCACGTCGTCGAGTTCGACGCCTGCCTCCAAGAGCCTCCAAGCCAACCCAGAGCTCAAGACGTTCGTGCACACCGTCATCGTCACACCGGCCGCTTTCAGGCCCTCTCCCTTGTACGTCCACCCGAATATTTCTTCCATCGAGTGCGTCGATGAGTTGCAAGTTGGAGAGCCGGACTACGAGGACGACGAAGGCAAGCACGAGAGCGAGTACGGGAACAGGGGCAAGGCGGATGAAACACTCCCGGTTCTGACTATATGCGCCCCAGACCCGTGTTCGGGTTGGGGTACAATGCAGCCTCGCCCTCTACCACACCAGCCTCGCATGTTTCAGGCAACTCGGAACCCACGCCCTCACTCTGAATACACCCGTGGCGACACACCACACGAGCGAACTCTGCGACGGATCGTGGCTCACGTGCATCTCTGGTCGCGGTACGGGTGGATGCTGCATCGTGAACGTCGCGTCTGCCTCGCCGTCTGGAACTCCTCCTCCGAGAATGCCGACAACAACGACGGCGATGACGACGACGACGTTTGATCAAGCCCACAAACACCACGTGCAAGCCGACGCGCTCCATCATCGCTGCCCTAGCCCCAATGTACGTCTGGGAGGCGTCGACGGGCCTCGAACGCTTGAAGCTCACCGGGCACGCGGACCACCACGCTGTCCGCACAACACAGTTCTCCTCGTGCGGCGATACATCGTGCGCATGCGTGGAGACTTTGTCTGGGCACGGCGCAGCGGTGGATTATGTCGCGTTCTTTCTGGATAGGAGGACGCTGGCTTCTGGCTTAAGGGGAAGGACGGTCGTCATCCGACCGATGCGCGATGTCGTTCATATGGACTGGGAAGACTAGGTCTTTTACAAGGGCGTCGCCGAGCGTTGCACTCCCGTCATCCATTGTTTCTCCCTCCCCAGCAATCGCGCAGGAATGTCCTCTGCGGTCGACGAGATCGGCTCAGAAACACTCCGTCACGGGGAGCTCATCAAGGAGTGCTGAGCCCTAGAGCCGCGCAAGACAATTCCGGATGCGTTTCCCTCGGGCGCCCGCCTAACCTCCTCTTCCCTGGACGTGGTGTACCCCATGACAGTCGACGACTCTCCCCCAGAGGCCTAGTACTGTTCTCGTCCGCTACTCACACCCGCCACAGGGCATCGGCGAGTCGAGAACGGCCGTATTCTTCGGAGGCTCAGGGGAACGTCGCTAGCACAGCGACCATGATGCAGTTTTGCTTAGCGTGTTCATCCAGGTTGTATTTATCGGAGATTGGGGACTCGTTCAGGAGACTCAGGGAAAGCATCCTGGCCACGCCGTTTAGTCCCATCCATCCATACAACCTACATATTCGTCGACTTTCTATAGTGGCGAGCCCGGGGCCGCCACCGACCTCCATAGATCCGCGCTTATGTGAGTATGACCCTTCTTTGTCGATCTGCCGTACTCATGGGATAGACGGTGACAGAACGTGCCAAGGAACACCCCGCGCAATGTGCGCACTGAATCGTCGGCGCTGGTTCATTCGGGCCAATGTCACTGCCAGTGTTGAGACAACTCTCAACGAGGAAGTTGCGTTATGTGGCGTGCTCCTTACGCAAACCAGTCAGTCTTCGCTCACGCACAACTACATTACATACATCGATAGACTCATATAGCATATTCTCAGGCATTGTATCAACCGTGAAGATGGAAGGAGTTCTTGAATGCGTGAGGTCGCTTGTGGTTGAATACAAGACCACCATATGTCCGGTAGCCGGGTGTCGGAGTTGTAAGTCGTCAAATTCGTGCAGCTTCTACAAGGAACACGAGAAGCCTCAACTTACAGCCCCGCCACTCACTTTATTTAGAATCATGCGCCATCTCGAAGGCGACGAAGCCACTCAAACCACTCTTGGACACACTATGGTCGGGGCGTACGCCGTGACTGGTCATGTTTGCTCACTCACCGCAGCAGATGAAACAATGACTGTCAGAGTCTTACCCCTACTCCAAAGTAATTCAATACATTGAGCCTTGCTGTGTGTCGTGTTTTCAACGTTCACTGGGTTTGCGAATTTGGTGGCGGTCATCTTACACCCTGTCGTGCCTCGGGTGATCGGTCAGGTGTTTCTCCCCTCCGTCTCTCTGACCTTTCTTCTGCTCAATTTCTCACTTGTAGATGGCTCTTTTCAGGGATATTGAGCTCAATGACAACGGCATACTGCATCAGCACCCATGCACCAGGATTCAACTGGAACACTGTGGAGTCACTAGCACCACAGCCAGAGGAAGGCATTGTCGTTCAGCCATGTTCGTAAATGTTCGTTCAGCCATAGGGTCTCTCGCTGTCTATACGGTGTCTGCGCGGCACCCTCTCTGTCGCCGTCTATCGCCTACTGGACCTATACCATGGAAATGAGGGGGGAAGGACTCGACATATATAAGGGACGCACCGGGAAGACTGCTCGCCCTCCCTCGGCGATCACACCTCAACCATGTCCTCATCCCCCTCGAACGACAAGGCTTCCTCCTCGATCGACAAGGAGAAGCTCTCCACTGAGATCGTGACAGTGGAATATGTTGCGCCTTCGCCCTCAGTGGACCACAAGAAGGTGCTCCGGAAACTGGACTTGCGCCTAATTCCGACGGTGTGCATATTATATCTGTTTTGCGGCCTGTAAGTCCCCGGAGTGCCGCTGCCTTGTCTCCCTCCATGCAATTTCTGACCTCGCTGTTCGCCAGTGACCTCTCCAACATCGGTGCGTCGGGCGTTATTGTTCCGTCCTCGCACAACCTCTCGTGTTAATTTGCATGCGGTCGTGGCAGCCAATGCTGAGGTCGCTGGCATGGGGACTGACCTGCACTTCACCGGTGTTCAGTTCAACCTCTGCATTGCGCTCACCCTCGTAAGTCCTGTCCTTTTCACTGTATTAAATGACGGTCAATCTCATCTAATCCGCTTTGCGCAGATTCCGTACTGTCTTCTCCATTCGCCTTCGTGAGTGCCCTGAGCAGTTAACCATCCGTTCTTGCCGCCTGGGCGCAGTCTTATCCGAGTTTGTTTGCGTAGGAACATCCTGTTGAAGAAGATTGGCCCCGCGCGCTGGCGTAAGAGCATTCTAATTTGCTAATTCCTCTTGCAAGGCGCTGACGCTGACTAACGCTGGCGCAGTGCCTATCATCATGTTTGTTTGGGGGTCCATCGTCGTCTCGATGGCTTTTGCCCGGAGCTTCGCGGGATTGATGACGTGAGTCAGTCGGACCGCTCGTTCTAATCCTAAGTACTGACCGTGACCGTGCCTTATTTCCGCCTTGAAGCGCACGTGGGTTCCTTGGGGCGGCTTCGGCGAGTTTCGATGTCATTTCTCTGGTGTATGTCTCTCGCTCACTGCCGTCACGTGTAGTCCGGTCTGTTGCCCGGGGTGACGTACTACCTCTCCGCGTGGTACCCCAAGTTTGCACAGGCCAAGAGAATTGGTCTCATGTATTCCGGAGTCTCTCTCGCCGGCGGTTTCGGCGGCCTCCTGGCCTACATCATTCAAGACAAGATGGACGGGTATGACTCTCCTAACTGAACCGTTCGTTAGGTTGTGAATTGACTCCATGTCAGGCTCGGCGGCCTAGCTGGGTGGTCTTGGATCGTAAGTCCCCCATGTCTCAGGTCCTGCACCGCGCTGACTGTCTACGAATCAGTTCCTGTGCGAGGGACTACGTATGTGCTACAAGTTGGCGAAAAAGTTGTAGACACTATTGACGAATAAACTTGCTAGTGACGGTCATCATCGCGATCATACTCTTCTTCTCCATGTATGACGTGAGTAGTGGTTCCACATCCGAGTCTTCTCAAGTATCCGTACCCCTGACGTTTAAATTCATTTTTGCAGTACCCCGAGAATGCCACCTTCCTCACCGACGCCGAGAAGGCTTGGCTTCTCGAGACCCTCAAGCTCGATAGCGCAGCAGGTTCCAAGAAGTTCAAACGCGAGTTTATCATCCAGGCAATAAAAGAGCCCAAAGCGTACCTGTTCGCATCGTTGTTCTTCTTGTGAGTCTCTAAAGACGTCGTCGATCCTTGCCGCCGTTGACCCGAATGTCTCTGTCCCCAGGAGCGCGATCCCGGGAGCGTCTTTCTCCACCTTCCTGCCGACGATCATCAACGGCATGGGCTTCTCTTCCACCAACGCCCAAATCCTTACCATCCCGCAGCACGTGGCAAGCTGCATCTCCACACTCTTCGTATCCTACCTGTCGGACAAGAAGCACTTCCGAGGGCCGCTCATCCTCGCGTGGTGTCCCGTCGCGATCCTCGGGTACGCCCTGCTCATCGCCACGAGGACGTTGGCCGCTCAATACATCGGGAGCGTCCTCGTCCTGGGTGGTCTGGTGCCGTGTGTTGCGATGCAGCTGTCGTGGACGGGAGGGAACTTTGCTGGAGAACTCAAGAGGGCTGTCGTCATCGGCATGGTCCTTGGGTTTGGGAATCTTGGAGGGCGAGTGTCTGGTTCGTGGGTCCTTCTGGTGACAGATGGCTGATGACTTCGGGGACGCGCTCTCTTCCGAGCAGGATAATCGCGTCCTTCATATACAGACAGCAGGACAGCCCTCGGTACACCCTCGGCCATACAATATGCATCTCGAGCCTTTCTCTGTTGTACATGCTGTTCATCGTCAATGTCACATACGAGTGCTGACCTCGGTCTCGATGCAGCTATGTGATGTCCGCTGTCGCAATAGTCACACTTCGCATGCTTAACAAGAAGAAGATCGCTCAATGCGAGCGCGACGGGCTCACGTTGGCCGACGAGGATGCGTTTGCGGAGTTGGGCGACCGCTCGCCGTTGTACCGGTGAGTCAGCTGTGTGGGTTCGAGGACCGGGTCGTCGGCTCAACTTGTCCATCCTCCCAGGTACACCTTGTGAATACTTCTTCTCTATATGCAATCCCTTGGCGTCGTCGAATTTTGTCACAATTTAGCTGGATATCCGGAGTTGAACCCAGGGGAGCGAAAGAAACACAGCGGTGCGGAATGAAGATACAGCTGTGTGTCATGTAGTATAGTCGCATATGTACGATTCAATGTTGGTTACACAAGACGTCTGTCGGTCTATGTCCTTGCTGCCAAGATATCACTGGATACAATTCTCTCCGGATGGAAAGGTACCATCACACGGGAATATGGACGGAAGTGTGGTTATCCAACGTGAGAATCTCCTTGGAATAAGGGCTTGTTCACGCGCCACTTAGATTGCGAGGCGGATAATTATAAGGAGACGTGGCGAGTAGTAGAGTAGGAGCGGTGCGGAAATCCTGTGACGAGAATCAGCGGAGAGGCCCAGGGATCAAACATACCTGGAGTACTAGTCCTAGTAATTATGAATGCTACAAACAGAGTCGTTGAGTTGCACTTATTCCGAGTCGACTCGGGGAGCCTCATTGAGAGCGTGGGTTATGAACTAGCGGCAGAGAGACCGAGATAATTAGGCGTCTACTCCGAGTCATTTCAAACCGCCGCCCGCGTGCATATGTTCTAGCATGCTCCGGAAAGGTAAAGGATTGTAGGGGAGGCATTCTCAGTGCGCTGGGGCTGAGACGATCGGGTCACGGTCCGGCTGCCCCGCCCCCTAATAGATGGCAGTTGTGCCAGTGTCTCTCGCTCTCCTCCTCAGGCATCCTCTCACCCTCAGATCTTGCGACCCTGCCCGAAGTCTCCCAAACAGCGTCCACAAACGCGAGGTGCGTGATAGTGGAAGGGACTTGGTCTTGCTGCCATTAATCTGAACCAGGACTATTTTGACGTCTCCCGAGTCAACGAATTCCAACCAATGTCCGAGTCTCGCTTACCCTCACAAGATGAAGCGGCCCAATATCTACCACAAGGCGACCGAAATGTCATGGGCTTGTACGGGACTCTTGTGCTACCAGCGGCGCAGCGGCAGCGGCTGGCAAGAAGGTCGAAGCCATCTACTCCCGCGTCGTCGGCTACCTCCTCCTTCGCCCGCCTTCGGAGACGGCTCGTGGCGCCGTCGAGCTCGAGCTCGAGTCATGCAACAGCAATAGTGAACCGTATCTGGCCGTCTACGGTCTAGGTGCGATGTATTTGAAGCTTCTCATTCAAATCTGTACGTACGTCTCAGCCTTGCCTCCGAATCGGACTCGCCGCTGTGAGGGGCTCATGTGTACACAATTATAGTTAAGAAAAGAAGAGGGAGGACTCCACCTCCCTCAGAGCATTCTTCCCGCCCTTCTTTCGATCGGATGAGGGACGATTATTTGCAGAATGTGCGCGCCACCCCGCGAGATCATTCCAGCGCCGAGTCAAGGCAGCCGTACGTTTCTGTCGAATGAATCCGTGCCGTTGCATTACCATTAACATTATCCCAACTACTTTGAGCAGGGACTCGTACGGGACAACTACCGCTGCATGCTGACCGGCCGTGTCGACATCAAGTATGGCACCTTACAGCCGGACCGTCCCTTTTCAGCGACTCGGACTCAGTGCTGTCATATCTTTCCCGATTCACTTGGAAATTGCAATATTGCGGTTGGCGGAACCGGCGGCGGAGCGAAGGTGCGTTTTCGAGGTCTCATAATATCAATGTACTCGACGTTGTAAGCCAACGTAACGCACATGTTTTCAGGAACGTCAGGCAGCAACGGTGTGGACCATATTGGAACAATTCGGCTATGGGGACGTCTGCGACCAACTCAAGGCGGATGCCGAAGGGACCAACTTCCACCGCATGGAGAATGTCATGACGCTCGACATGGTCGTCAACCATTGGTTTGACGAACTGATGGTTTGGCTTGAGGAAGTACCGGGGGAGGTGAGGCTTTGTGTCACAACATGTCCCTCGCGCCCCAGCTACATTCTCCGTTCTCCTTTCAACAGCGGGATTGTTACTACGTCTGCCTCGCGGCACCTCTTACGCATACAAATATGGGCATTCCGGAAAGGGTACAGTTCGTCGCACACAGCGACCATCCCCTTCCCAATCCAAGACTCCTCCAGATCCACGCTGCTTGCTGTCGCATCGCGCACCTCGCGGGGGCCGCGGAGCACCTCGATGAAATATTGGACGAGGGGGAGGGGATGAATGTCTTGGACCCGGACGGGTCGTCCGCCAGAGTGCTCGAGTACTATTTGCTGCGCTGTGGTAGCCGTCTTGTACCTCCGGTGTAGCTTTGCTATGGTCTGGACCCTCCTCACTGCGCTCCTCAGCTATGTCCACGTCTTCCTCGGAGGGCACAGCGGTGCCTCATGAGCTCTGCGGCGTCGTGACGGCCGATGGTATGTGCTTTCGTACAGGTGTGCTCCGCCTTCGTCCTGGCAACACCTCGCCGGACGGTCTCCCTTGATACGACGGGCGTACAGTGAAAGCGGTCGAGGGTCGTGCGGTGCATCGAGAACAACGGGCCCGTAGTTGCTGAGATAGAGAACGCCGGTGGTATATGGGGCAGTCCGAGACTCGAGCGCGTGCTTGGGGTAGCCTCGAGCTCGCGGATCGCGGATCGCGGATCACATTCATCAGAGCGAGTGCCGGCCGGGAAGAATGGGTATAACGGCTAGTAGGGGACGAGGTGGAGCACCGTGGAGAAAGGTTACATGAGCCTTGGCGCAGCACCAGATGATCGCAAAACTTAACCAATGTGGATGCATACGGGGATTGAGGATGGAGGGGAAGACACGCGTTCAGGAAACAAGGATGGAGAAGGCGTACTTGTGAATATCTCAACGGCGCACATTTGTTCGTGATCGAACAACGTAGGACCCAAGAGGCACGGTATTCGAGGCAGACAAGAGGGTCGGGCGAGGATCCAAGAACCGAAAGATCGAGACCAGGAGTCGACACAATAAACTGTCACAGAAAGCACTCATAGCTTCTCAATCTCCCATCCTTTACAGTACTCCGCTTCCCGCCGCATTTTACACTTGATTCCACGAGGATTGGAGACTGGAGGGATGAATATAAAGCGAGAATGCGGGTGGGGCTTAAATGGACCTCCCTGGTAGGTACTAGGTGTACGCGACGCCGGCGGATCGGACGGGCGTGTCCTTCACTCGACTCCAGCACGACGCCCCATGGTACCTTAAATGCCAGAGTCCGCTGCAGAGAAGGTGAAGCAAGTCGTGTCGAGGTCTGGACCACGATGTATGCTGCATGATGTCTGGGCTGCCATTAATATCGCGCAGCGGATGAGCAGCTCTTGTTTGCTCAACAAAATTTCTAGCGCCAATCGGTCTCTCGGCCCAAAATGGCCGAGTCGTCCGGCACACGAAAGGCCGGGGCCGGGGCCACCTCACGACGTGGATGTGGGCAACGATGAGGTCCTTCACCACTCGTTCTGCATCGTGACCATTCGCTCGCTACCCAAAGTCCTAATCCTTCATCTAACGGTGTCTAAATGTTTTTCTCCACCTCAATCAAGGAGTTTCCTTAGGTCCAAGTCGCCGTAGTATGACGTCGAAGAGCGTCGGCCGGGATGTGAGCTAGACGATGGGTACTGTCAGGTATGTACTCGGCATACATGTGCTGCCAACCCTATCCTCATTTAAATGCTCGTTTCTCTGTGTTGAAGCCTATATGATATTCCAGGCGAGCGTGCAATGGGACCGTGGCCACACAGCTGAGCTGAACAGTGTATTCTCGCCACGACCCTAGATATTTTCCACCGCTCGCTCCCTCTCATCTTGACCCATCACCCTTCCCTCAATTAATCGACAGGTATTCCCCACGAATCCCATGGGAAGTCCCCGATTCAGTCATTGACCTCTCTGCTTGCCGTCCGAACATGGTGTGTCACCACCTCCGCCGTCCCAACCATCTCGCAATGTTCGGCCGGGTTCGACTCGAGATCCATGACCATGTCTTCGCCTTTATCGCCTTCCGAGCTCCAATTCAACACAGAGCTGAAGCCTTCGTGTATGCCATCATCGCCACACCGGCCGCCTTCGGATCCTCTCCCCTATACCTCCTCCCGAGTCTATCTTCGATCGAATGCGTCGATTCGCAACTTGGACAATCGGAGGGCGAGGATGACAAAGATGAGCATGAGGATGAGGGCAAGGACCAGGACCAGGACCCCTTGGCTCCCAATTATATGCACTCCTAGAGCGGGGCTCGGGCTCGGGTACAATGCAGTCTCATTGCTGATCACACCATTATCGCATGTTTCACGCAACTCGGAGGGCGCGTCCCCACTCTACGCCTCAGCTCTGTTTCCTTCCCAACTCTCCCGTCTTCCTCCCAAATGCTCGTCGCGTTCGCGAGCGTCACGCGCCCGGTGTGCGAGGTCGTCGAAATACAGGCAGAATGTAGTGCGGCACCTAGATCTGGGAATCGCCACAGTGACACAACGGCTATCCGAACGAATGCAGTTGAAAGACCTGGTTACGAGTGTGTTTCTACTGTTCTCGGTGTGAGTGTTAGAGCTGAGCACTGAGCCCTTGTTTTGCAGATTGATTGGTACCGGTATAGCCTGGCTCGGGATGACGCCGCTCCGTGTCCTGGCGCCTCCTGGCGCGCTGCTTTTCGATGCGCGTTTAGCGCCATCCGTTGTTGAAAGCCTCGTAGTAGAAGGTACGATCCTTCATGTGTCTCAAACTCTCCGGTCGCTCATCCCGCTTCCTCTATTGTAGTTTCTTGATTAAACCTCTTCCCGTACCAATCAGAGTGGCGCGGGCTTCAACGCCTTGTACTTCGGTTCTCGGGCGAGGCTAGCGTCGCAGGTGCCGCAGAGTTCTTGGAGAGGTTCTCGGACACCCCCAGGCCAATGGACCTTCCGATCGAGTGGCGAGGATGGTCTGGGAAACACATTGCGGAAGATCTATCTCACAACGCCGACGGATATAGCCCCGAATACCAAGCATTCAGGAAGCTGGATCACGCTCTATTCAGGTTCTCCCATCCCAGAGTGTCGTTTGTCGTCGCAGGTCCCGTGGATGCCAGTGCTAAGATGCTCTCCTTCTGGACGCACGAGCTCGGTGACCACCTACCCCTATTACTCGGTCACGGTCTCGCAGTCACAGGGAAGTGCAGCGAAGGCGAGTTCTGATACATGTATCCATATAAAAAACGAACTGACTGTCCGTCCATCCAGCACTCGTCTCGTCCGCATCTCTGCACCACGACGGCGTCCAGGCTCTCGTCATCTCACCGGACAGCCAGTGGGTGGCGTCCGGATCCATGGGCTCTACCATCGTCCTCTGGGACGCCGCCACCGGGGTGGTACTCCATCGATGGGGCCCACATAGCTACAAGCCCGTCAGGTCGCTCACGTTCTCGCCAAACGGCCAATACTTGCTGTCGGGCGGCGATAACGGGAAGGCCACAATTTGGGAAGTTCGTCGCAATCTGGGCGCGGACAAGGTCACCAACCTCAACTTCGAGGGCTATATCGGGCCCGTCTTAACCTTTGCGTGGTCCCCGGACGGCGGCACGATCGTGACCGGATCAGACGACGGAACGGCGCGGCTCTGGGACACACGTACTATGACATACTGCCAGCGCGCATTCTGCCAACTCAAGGGCCCCGTAGTCTGTCTCGCGTTCTTTCCGGACGAATCATGTCTTTCGTGCGGCTCGAATCGCGGCGTGTGCTGCATCGTGAACGTCGCGTCGGGCTCGCTGCATCGATACCTGTGGAACTCTCCCTCCGACTCTCAGGATGCTGAGAACAACGACGACGACGACGACGACACTGACTCAGGAGGCTCGCGGCAAACACCCCACCAGATGCGCGACACCATCGCCGCATTCGACCCTTCGAACGGAAGTACACACCTTGCCACCGCCCTGTGTGGCTCCTGTTCCGGGATAAACACCGTAGACGCCGTGGCGGGGAGCGTGCTCGCGCACATAGGCGGCAAGAGGGGCGAGTTGACGCGCATCGCGACGTCTCCTTCTCGCCAGATGGGACGCTTGTCCTCGGAGTATCCGCAGCGAGTTCAAGTTCGCGAAGCGGATTGTATGTCTGGGATGCAGCTACTGGCGTCGAACGCTTCAAGCTCGCTGGACGCGCAGACCGTAACGCCGTGCTGAGAGCACGCTTCTCCCCGTGCGGGCGGTATATCGTATCGGCCGCAATGGACCAGACGGTGCGGGTATGGAGGATCGATATTGGTGACGGGTCGTGCGAGTACGTGGCGACGTTAGCCGGGCGTGGCGGTGAAGCATGTTGTTTTCTCTCCGGATAGGAGGACACTAGCTTCTGAAACGAAGGACGAGACGGTCGTCATCTGACCGATGCGCGATATCGTTCCTGCGGAAGGATAAGCCGGCGACTGTCGCCAGCTAGGTGTGACCGTGACCTGGGTCGAAGCCCGAAGAGGATGGAGGATGGTGCAAAGGTGCAGTACGTTGCCATGCTGGTCTGCGTGAGCTTGCGCTCGTCTCGTCTGATGTTTAAATGTTTGTATTACAGGTAAGCGAGCCGAAACAGAGAACGGAGGGTGCGGAACTAGTGTAGGAGAAGGAGAAGCTGCTGCTTAGTGGTAGGATGTTTTCAAGTTTGAGCTCGACGTCGTCTAGTTACGCGAACGTGAGGGGTGGAGCTGCAAGATGCTACTGTGTGTAGTTGGGTTCTCTCTTCTTCCGTGCACTTGGGATGTCCTTCCCGCTTAAGCTGAAACTTATATTTGAATTCACTTGGGTACAGAAACCTCAGACCCCATCGCACACCCACCGGTTTGACCGCCTAGGGAACTTTCTTCTGAAGTAGTTGCGCACACATCCAGACGACTTCATCTTGAGGAGCATTGGGGACATTGTCTGCGCACATATC
Source organism: Ganoderma sinense ZZ0214-1 (assembly GCA_002760635.1). NCBI lineage: Eukaryota > Fungi > Basidiomycota > Agaricomycetes > Polyporales > Polyporaceae > Ganoderma > Ganoderma sinense. Next base: position 89,915 of record AYKW01000019.1, on the reverse strand, counting down.
TTAAGATTGAATGTTCCGTGCTACATGTTACATCCCTACGCCCACTTATTTCTGTCCGTGAAGACGGTGATGTGATGCATATTCTACACGTGTCGTCTCTTGATCCGGGGATCCCTCCCACTTTTGACAGACTGCCGTTCCCAAGTCCCTTCTCACACTTCATTGAAGAATCTGATTTGATATGTTGATTGAGTACTATTCAGAATCAACCTCCCTTATACTGATGGCGAAAGCTTCGCTCCTTGCTGCGTTGTGTACGAACTCACCTCGGAGGTTGTCTTTGTATCAGTCTTATATACCATGGCGACATTTCGTTTCCCGGACCTGTTCCGCCGTTGGCATTGTCAATGTTAAATTTCAATTTACGAGATGCCCGTCACCCATCCTATCTCGTCCATCTTGTAATCTAAAACGTGGAAGCCATGCGGTCAAGCCCACTGTATGCAAGTATCGATATCGTGGTGGACAGCTGCAGGCCTCCAACTGCGAGTACCTGCTAGTATCCTGCCGGTTCCTGTTCCTCTCGAGTCAGTGACCTCAGTCTCCTCGCCTGTCGGAACTCACTCTTATCCTCCATCCTCACTCTCATCCCCTTACATTTCTCGCCGTTTCTCTGAACCCGCACTGCATTGGAGACTTCTCGACCATCCATGGATTCCTCGGGACCTCGTCTACCTTGGGAGGTCATCGAACGTGCCATCGGCCATTCTCGAGGCCATTCGCGGACGCTACGGAGCCTCGCCATCACATGTCGTCAACTCCTCCCCCGCACCCGCCTTGTGATGTTCGCCCACGTCCGATTCGAGAACAGGGACCACGTCTTCGCATTCGTCGACTTTCTACAAGAGAATCCCCACTTAATGCCCGTCGTCCGCTCGATCACCGTTTGGCCAGGCGACCTAGCGCCTTTCCCCCTCCTCCACATTCTCCCGAATCTTCATGAAATCAAATTTGTCTACTTGGAGAGATATTCGTGGATGGAACCTGAGGTTCAGGATTGCCCAGAACTACACCAGTCTAGCCTCACCTGCTTCCAGCGATTCGGCACACACATCCAGACTCTCCACCTTTGTCGCCTTCGCTTCAAGACAATCCTGCACTTCGCCCGGATACTTGAAATATTCGGCTGCCTTACGCATCTTATCTGTGACGACGTCGACATTCGCAAAGGGCTTAAAGTTGGAGAACCTCCAATCCTGCCAGAGGTGGTCAAACGAAGACTCTCTCAGCGAATGACTCACACATTGAAGACATTGGCTGTAAGTCTCCCCTCACTCCGAGTCAGAAATATGAAGTTACTAACAGTTGAATGATTGACCTGCCAATAGGTCAACTACGGTCTTTTGCTCACATTGGAAGGACAAGCTACAAGTATAGGTCAACTATTGCTTAGTCCTATCAACTCCGAGTCAGTGCCCTTGGCAATTGAGAACCTTACTATCACTTATGGTGCAAGAACCTGTGAGCTTTACAGACTATAGCTGTTCATCCATATACTTATTTTATACATAGATAGTTGTACCAAACCTCTTACAGAGATTTTGGTCAAATATCGGTGTAATTGGTCTTCACTACGATCTCTAACATTGCAATTTCCAACCCATAAAGACTTTCCACAAATTGAGGATCTTGTCAAATTTTTGGAGGACTTCCCACAATCTCCTTTGTTGATGAATGTTACACTGGAATGGCAACTAGGACAAGAAAATGGTCTTAGTCCTATGGTTGGCCTTTTTGCCTCAATAGGAGCTCTCAAGGCATTTGGCCGCATCTTGCTCAGGTTTTCCCAGCCTAGAATCATTCTCGCCTTGGAATTACCCTTGCCATCTAATTGCACCTCATTCTGGCTTGGTGAGCTCAGAAAATGTTTGCCTATGCTATCACAACATGATTTCGTGATCCTACACTCACATGACAGAGGTAAATTCTGCTATGCCTTTCTTTCTAGAAGTATATTATTGACCATTGAGCAACTTAATAGTTCTTCCTCCTGGACACATTGACGCGGTACACACTCTTGTTCCTTCACCAGACAACAAATGGGTGGCAACTGCATCAGGCGATTCTACCATTATCCTCTGGAATACCAATAATGGAACAATATCTCAGCAATGGATTGGACATGGGTATAAATCAGTCAAAACCCTTGCTTTCTCCCCGGACAGCAAATATCTAGTTTCAGGTGGAGATAATAACAAGATGGTGGTTTGGGATCTCAACCATGGAGCACCCACTGAAGTTGCTATGCTGGCAGGAGATTGTCAATTTCCTTGTGCTTGTGCATGGTCCAATGATGGAAATTCAATCGTGGCTACTGGATTGGAGCCCAAATCCATACAACTTTGGAATGCACATTCATTGCAACAGCGAAGACTCCACAAACCTGATGGGATGATAATCCATCTTGCCTTCTCTCCCGATGGACACTGGCTTGTCTGTATGACCATTCGAAACCAGTGCTATATCCTAAACGCTGCCTCAGGCACCTTGCACAGGTCTCTCCCCATTCATCCGCCTAATAGCCCAAGCAACATCCCTGTCACCCGAGATTTGAGCTACATATTCCGCAGGGCCATATCTACTGCTGCTTTTCATCCTGGAAGCATCTATCTCGCCCTTGGATTAGAGAGGAGAAGCCCCACAATCAACATCATAGATATCAACACAGGGAACACTCTACTCGTTTTGAACGGCAGAGAGCAAGAATACGGCGTGAGGCATATCGCATTCTCACCGGATGGGAGGCTCGTTCTCGGACTGGCCGGGTGGTTATGCTACGTCTGGGATGCGTCCACTGGCACCAACCTATTCCAGCTCAAAGGGGAATCCATCCGATTCCTCAGGATGAGAGCTCACATTGAAACAGCCAGGTTCTCTCCATGCGGGAAGTACATTGCATCCAGCTCAATGGGGACACTTCAGCTATGGAGGACAAGCGATGGATCATGTTTGGCAACACTCCCCGCAGATTGCAAGTACATGGAGTTCTCTCCAGATGGGAATACCCTTTCAACTGCGGGTGATGACAACAGAGTCACTATTCGACGTCTGCACGACATCATCCCCCAAACCAATACACAAGACAATCACCCGTTCATCTTTCCCTCCCCTCCTTCCCTCGTCAGCCCCATCTCACATCCATCCCCCCTCTTCAAGGACCCCGCAAGACCATACACGACCGAGGATACAGATGCGGAGGAACTACGGCTCATGGCAGAAGGCCAGTACGTCGACGAGGTCGGCGACCCAGAGCGGCCCATCCAAGGAGACGCAGCGGGCTTTGGCGGACCGGCGCAGCGGCAGCCCATTGCGGGCGCATTCATTCCTCGGGGTAAGGATTCGAAGGAAGACAATGAAAGCGCGCGAGCGGACAGTTCGACGGTGTCCAACTGGGGCTCGGAGTCTGATCACGAGTCGGCCGCCGGGTCGAGCTCCCGAGACTCGGACTTGACAGCCCCTGGGGTCGAGCCTACATTGGTCGACTCGTCCCTTACTATCACGGAACGTGGAGCATCAAGGAATCAAGGATGGCCATCCACTCGCCAGGTGCAGAAGGACGCCAACAGTGTGCTGGAGCACGCCGACGACTCGATGACCATGACGACCACCGCAGCGAACGCAGGCGTGGAGGCACAACCTCGGCCGGTAGAAGAGAATGCGGAGGGGCCCGCCTGTGCTATCGTGGTCGCCGAATCGCCACTGGACACGGCTGGGGAGGCAGAGCACTCGGGAGAGGCGCCATGCGGTTCCGTGCAAGGCTGCCGCGCACATGCCGCCGAGGAGATCCCAAACGTTCCGAATAATCGGTACGCTGAATCACTGCTTGTTCACGTAGCCTCGAGGTTGTGCACAGCTAACGAGAACTTGTCATGTACTGCAGGTGGAGGGAGATTCTGGGGGCGATCGCGGCGAGCAGCCTGTGCATCGCACGCCGGGTGGCGAACGGAGGGCGGAAGTGCTACGAGAAGATGAAGAAGTTGGTACTTCGGTGACGAGATCTTAATGATATCGACCCTGGACGTGGCGGAGAGGATATCAGTTGGGGGAACTGCAACCAAGAATGCGGATGCGAGACGGACAGACGAAGAAGCGGAAAGTGGAGAGCAGGAGAAGTGTTTGCCATGGTTCACCGTAGAGCGGCGCGGCAAGCCTGTCATCAGAATCAGCAGGGGGCGGATCCGGAGTGTGGACAATTGACAATGCGCCTGATATCCTAATTATTGCTACAGAGTTGTCGAGCCGCGATCGAAGGCTTTTGATAGTTTATGTATGGTGACAAATCTATTATGCAAAACCTGCTCCCGTGTGGAAGGCTACGAGCTCGAGGGAGGGGTAGCGCCTGTAAACACGATGGTCCAGGACAGAACTCCGAAAGATGAAAGAGACGCAACATACTTACGAGCGAATCTTCCATAGCGAGTGGGCAGCGTCAGGACGAGGGAGCAAGGGAAGCTGGGGAAGCTATGTTTGAGAATGCGCCGCTGGCGACGTACGACATGGGCAGTTAGACAGTGTGAGAACCATATGCCACCACTTAGCGGTCACCGGGCCGGACCGACCTCGCTATCAATCTTGAGAAAATCCTGGAGGTCCTTGGCACGAATCACCAAGTGGTTAAACTAAGGGGAGAATTGAGCACGTGCAAGGCATCGGAGAAGGAGGGTCGGAGCCTGCCAGCCCGAGTGAGGCTGGCACCGTATTGAAGCCAGTGGTATTATCTTCCATACGACTCGGAATCAGGCATGCTTAGCAAGGGAGCGGTGGAGATAGGGCGAGGAGAGGCTCGAGAGGGAGGACGGCAAGCAAAGACGGCCTGGGATACATTCCAGCGATCTGGCAAAGTACAGGCTTTGACTCGTCCTATCCCAGTGGCGGACGAGGACATCTATTTGTCCTTGTTTACCTTCAATGTCTAGCGCCCGTGGCTCGCCTGGTCTGAGCAAGTCTGAGGCGTCTACAACGGGCCGAGCCGCAACACGCAGGTTGACGTCTCTCCAAGTCTGCGCAGGCACCTTGCTTTGACCACTCGTGCTGCATTGTAACCACTCTCTCACTACCCGAATGCCTAACCCTTCATCTGACGACGTCTACATGTCTTTCTCCAACGCAACTATGAAGATTCATTCGGTGCAACTTGTCGCAGTAGTATTACGTCGAAGAATGTGGGACGTGAGCTGGGCGTTGGGTACTGTCAGGCTGAGGTATGCACTCTACACATATGCTTCCAACCCTATCCTCATCTGGGTGCTTTTTTCTCTGCGCTACAGCCTATAGGAGATGCCAGGTGCGTGTGCAATGGGACCATCGCCACAGCCAGAGCAGAGCCAAGCAGACTTCGAGAGCCATGATCCTGGCTTCGCGTTTATCGCCTCCCTCTAAGTCAGCCCAGAGCTGAAGCCGTTCGCGCACACCATCATCGTTGCTCCCGCCGCTTTCGGATCCTCTCCCTCGGGTGCGTCGACAAGTCGCAACTTGGAGAGCCGGAGGATGAGGATACCGAAGACGAGGACAAGGACGACAAGGCGGATGACAATGACATACCCCCTGCTCCTGACTATATGCGCCCCCAGACCGGTGTCCGGTTCAGGCACAACGCAGTCTCGTTCTTCACCACGCCAGTCTCACATGCTTCATGCAACTCGGAGCCCGCATTTGCACTCTACGCCTCTGCTCTGTTTCCTTTTTGACGTTCCCGTCCTTCGCGAGCTTCACGCGTCTCGGGTGCGAAGACATTGAAATAAAGGCGACAGGCAGTGAAGGGCTTTGGAGGTCGCCACACGACGGCTATCCGAGCGCATACAATTGAAGGAACTGGTTGTGAGTAGTCATTTATTGATCTCGGCACGGTCGTCGTTCAAGCTAAACCATCGACTGGTTGATCCTTGCATGTAGATTGATTCGCGTAGCTTAGCTCGGAGTATCCACAGTCATGCTGCGCGTCCTGGCGTGCTGCTGTTCGGTCCGTGTTCGACGCCATGCACTGTGGAAAGCATCGTCATAGCAGGTATGGGTTGCCGTTCCCTTCCGGCGCATACATCCTGGCCGCGCTCGAGGGCCATTCCGGGCCCGTCCTAGCATGTGCATGGTCCTTCGATCGCGACATGATCGCGACTGGATCAGAGGACGGAACCGCGCAACTCTGGAATGCACGTACAGCGACATACCGCCAGCGTGCACTCGTGCTACTTCAAGGGCGCCGCGGTTTGTCTCCCGTTCTCTTGCGACGGATCGTGACTCACTTGCGTCTCTAGTCGTGCTGAATGCTGCGAAATTCGCGTCTGTCTCGCTGCGCCGATCTCTCTGGGACTCTCCCTCCGCGCGGACCACGACGCCGTCGGCACAACTCAGTTCTCCTCATGCGGGCGATGCATCGTGCGCATGCGTGACGACGTTGTCTGGGCACGGCGCGGCGGTGGATTATGTCGTGTTCTTTCCGGATGGGAGGACGCTGGTTTTTGGCTCGAGGGAAGGGACGATCGTAATCCGACCGACGCGTGATGTCGTTCCTATGGACTAGGAAGAGCGGGTCTTTTACCAGGGCATCGCCGAGCATTGCACTCCCGTCATCCACTGTTTCTCCCTCCCCAGCAATCGCGCAGGACTGTCCTCCGCGGTCGACGAGATTGGCTCAGAAACACTCCATCGCGGGGAGCTTATCAAAGGATCTTTAGCCTTAGCGCCGCGCAAGACAATTTCGGATGGGTTTCCCTCGGATGCCCACCTAACCTTCTCCTGCCCGGCCGACGTGTACCCCATGACGGTCGACGAATCTCCCCCAGAGGCCTAGTACCGTTCTCGTCCGCTACTCACACTTGTGTCGGGGTATCGGCGAGTCGAGAACAGCCATATTCTTCTGAGGCTCAGGGGAACGTCGCTAGCAAAGCGACCATGATGCAGGTTTGCTTGGCGTGTTCATCTAGGTTGTATTTACCGGAGATTGGGGCCTGGTCCAGGAGACTCGGGGAAAGCTTCCAGGCCACACCGGTACCATTTACTCCCACCCATCCATACCTCCCCCATATTCGTCGACTTTCTGTAGTAAATATCTCAGCATTACTCACCCTATCCTTTCCGCCCTTGTGAGATGGAGTGCCAAGACTCAAAGCCACTAGAGGCCAGCCCGCCGCCACCGACCTCCGTAGATCCGCGCTTAGGTGAGTATGACCCTTCTTTGTCGGTCTGCCGTACTCATGGGGTAGACTGTGACAGAACGTGCCAAGGAACACCCGCGCAATTTGCGCACTGAATGGTCGGCGCTGGTTCATTCTTAATGCTTAATGACACTGTTGTTGAGGCAGCTCTTCACGAGGAAGCAGCGCGCTCTTCATGCAAACCAGTGAGTCTTCGCTCACTCATGACTACGCTAAATGCATCGATAGACTCATGCCATATTCTCAGGTATTGTATCAGCCGTGAAGCTGGAAGGTAGATGCGTGAGGTCGTTTTTGGTTGAATACAAGACCACCATAGGTCCGGTAGCCGGGTGTCGGAGTTGTAAGTCGTCAAATTCGTGCAGCTTCTACAAGAAACACGAGAAGCCTCAACTTACAGCCCCGCCACTTACTTTTATTCATCAGCATGCACCATCTCGAAGGCGACGAAGCCACTCAAACCACTCTTGGACACGCCAAGGTCGGGGCGTACAACCATGACTGGTCATCTTTGCCCAGTCACCGCAGCCGATGAAGCAATTGACTGTCGGAGTCTTCAAGCCCCTACTCCAAAATAATGCAATGCATTGGGCCTTGCTGTTGTCGTGCTTTCAACGTTCACTGGGTTTGCGAACTTGGTGGCGGCCATCTTCCGCACTGTCGTGTCTCGGGTGATCGGTCAGGTGTTTGTCTCCTCCATCTCTGTGGCCGTTCTTATTCTCAATTTCTCACTTGTAGACGGCTCTTTTCCGGGAGATCGAGCTCAACAACGTCACATTTATGCCCGTGGGGCATCGGCACTCAGACCGCGGCATTCAACTAGAACGTTGGCACTGCAGTCAGAGGCAGGCATTGTCATCCAGGCATGTTCAAGGATGTTCGTTCAGCCATAGGGTCTCTCGCTGTCTATACGGTGTCTGCGCGGCTCCCTCTCTGTCGCCGTCTATCGCCTACTGGACCTATACCATGGAAATGAGGAGGGAAGGACTCGACATACATAAGCTACCCGGGGACGCACCGTGAAGACTGCTCATCCCCCCTCGGCGATCTCACCTCAGCGATGTCCTCGTCCTCCTCAACTGACAAAGAGAAGCTCTCCACTGAGAAGCTTTCCGCTGAGATCGTAACAGTGGAATATGTCGCGCCCTCGCCCTCGGTAGCCGTGGATCACAAGAAGGTGCTCCGGAAACTAGACTTGCGCTTGATGCCGTCGGTGTGCCTGTTGTATCTGTTCTGTGCCCTGTGAGTCCCCGGAACGCCGCTGTTTTGTCTCCCTCTATGCAATTTCTGACCTTACTGTTCGCTAGCGACCGCTCGAACATCAGTGCGTCGGACGTCATTGTTCCCTCTTCGCACAATCTCTCGTGTTAATGACATGCGGTCGTGGCAGCCAACGCTGAGGTCGCTGGCATGGGGACTGACCTGCACTTCACCGGCGTTCAATTCAACCTCTGCGTTGCGCTCACGCTCGTAAGTGTTTTCCCTTTAATATCTAACGACGGCCAATCTCACCTGACCCGCCCGGGGCCGCTTTGCGCAGATCCCGTACTGTCTCCTTCATTCGCCTTCGTGAGTGCCCTGAGCAGTTAACCACCTGCCTCGGCGCAGTCTCATCCGCGCTTGGTTGTGTAGGAACATCCTGTTGAAGAAGGTTGGCCCCGCGCGCTGGCGTAAGACCATTCTAATTCCTCTGGTAAGGCGCCGACGCTGACCATCCTCTGGCGCAGTCCCTATCATCATGTTCATATGGGGGTCCATCGTCGTCTCGATGGCCTTTGCCCGGAGTTTCGCGGGATTGATGACGTGAGTTCGTCTGGACGCTCGTTCTATCCTTGGGTACAGTACTTACCGTGTCTTTCCGCCTTGAAGCGCACGTGGATTCCTTGGGGCGGCCGAGGCGAGTCACAATGTCATGTCCTTGGCGCATATCCCTCGCTCACTATCGTTCTGTGTAGTCCGGTCTGCTGCCCGGGGTGACGTACTATCTCTGCGCATGGTACCCGAAGTTTGCTCAGGCCAAGAGAATTGGTCTCATGTATTCCGGGGTGTCTATCGCCGGCGGCTTCGGTGGTCTTCTCGCCTACATCATTCAAGACAAGATGGACGGGTATGACTCTCCCAACTGAACGATGATGTCAAGTTGCGAATTGACTCCATGTCAGGCTCGGTGGCCTAGCTGGGTGGTGTTGGATCGTAAGTTCCCTGTGTCTCCCGTCCTGTGCTGCGCTGACTGTCCACGGACCAGTTCCTTTGCGAGGGACTAAGTATGTCCTAAAACGCCCGTGAAAGAGTTATGGACACTCGCCTCATTGATGGATCGATTTAGTGACGGTCGTCATCGCGGTCATACTCTTCTTCTCCATGTATGACGTGAGTAATGGTTCTACGTCCAAGTCTTCTCAAGTATACCTGACGTTCATTTTTGCAGTACCCTGAGAACGCCACCTTCCTCACCGACGCTGAGAGGGCTTGGCTTCTCGAGACCCTCAAGCTCGATAGCGCAGCAGGTTCCAAGAAGTTCAAACGCAAATTCATCGTCCAGGCAATAAAGGAGCCCAAGGCGTACCTTTTCGCATCCTTATTCTTCTTGTGAGTCCTCAAGGAGGCCATGGGCCCTTGCCGTCGTTGACCTGGATGTCTCTGTCCCCAGGAGCGCGATCCCGGGAGCGTCTTTCTCCACCTTCCTGCCAACGATCATCAACGGCATGGGCTTCTCTTCCACCAACGCCCAGATCCTTACCCTCCCGCCGCACGTCGCAGGCTGCATCACCACACTCTTCGTATCCTACCTGTCGGACAAGAAGCACTTCCGGGGGCCGCTCATCCTTGCTCTGTGTCCCGTTGCGATCCTCGGGTACGCTCTCCTCATCAGCACGAGGACGTTAGCGGCCCAATACCTCGGGAGCGTGCTTGTCCTGGCTGGGCTTGTGCCGTGTGTTGCGACGCAACTGTCGTGGATGGGAGGGAACTTTGCTGGGCTACTTAAGAGGGCTGTCGTCATCGGCATGGTCCTTGGGTTTGGGAACATCGGAGGGTAAGTGTCTGGTGTTTGCCGACTCGGACCCCCTTCAAGTGACGGATGCCTGACGACTTCGGGGACGCGCTGCCTTCCGAGCAGGATCATCGCGGCCTTCATCTACAGGCAGCAGGACAGCCCCCGGTACACCCTCGGCCATACAATATGCATCTCGAGTCTCAGTCTGTTGTACGTGCTGTTCGTTGTCAACATGTACGAGTGCTGACTTCGAAGTTTGTCCTTGATTCAGCTACGTGATGTGCATTGTCGCAATAGTGACGCTTCACATGCTTAATAAGAGGAAGATCGCTCAATGCGAGCGCGACGGGCTCACGTTGGCCGATGAGGACACGTTTGCGGAGTTGGGCGACCGCTCGCCGTTGTATCGGTGAGTCCGTTTTGTGGGTTCGAGGACCGGGCCGTCGGCTCAACCTGTCCATCCTCCCAGATACACCATATGAAGGCTGTTTCTCCCGGATATGTTCATCAGGTTCGTCGATTCAATTCTTAGATATTCAGAGTTGAACTGAGGGGAGCAAAAGAAATAAGCAGAGCGGTGGAGAATAAAGTAGTAGTATAGTTGTGGGCGTGTACGACATCGGTCGCATGTTCAACCATGCTGGTTATGCTGTAAGAGGCGTCTGTCTGCCTACGAATCCAAAACACCATCAGATAGTCGTTGCGAGCACTAGTACTCTTGGCTCTTGATCAAAAGGTTCAACTCGGAGAAGTGTTGCCCTAAGCTACTGATGATAGCGATTCGAGCGAGCTCGCACCCTGAGTCACTCGTCACTGGATCCGGGTCCAACTTCAGACACAAGTTCTCCGAGCGGCCACTGGGAACACGTGCGTTGGCTGAAAGTCCCCGAGTCCGCGTATGAGACATCGACTCTATTCGAATTGAAGAGCATGCGCCGCTGCGTTCCGATGAGGATTGGGAGGTAGGGAAAAGCAAGGGTATGCTAAACCCCCAAGGGTTATCGAGGGTTTTTCCTAAGGGTAAGGGTAAGGGTCAGCATTGTCCAACCCTTGCAAAACCCTTACCCTTGCCAAGGGTTGAAGGGTATTGCAAAGGTATTGCAAGGGTGTCAAAATATAAGAGTACATCTCTAAAATACAGTATAAAGATGTAGTTTTAGAGTGCAACATTGCTTTGTGATCTTTAATATAGCTATATACAGTGTCTTAGAGTACATTACATCAGTATTATAGGTAACAAAAGCTTGTTCATGCTCCAAACCCCCAAGGGTCAAGGGTAAGGGTATGCAAAACCAAGGGTGGAGGGTCGGAAAGTTAACACCCTTGCAAAAACCCTTACCCTTGTCAAGGGTAAGGGTTTTTGAAGGGTAGGGTGTAGGGTCAGCCTCTCATACCCAAGGGTTGACCCCTGCTTTTGCCTATTGGGAGGACTCAAAACTAACGTTCGGTATCGGCCAAGGCACACACTGAGGTGAATGCTATGAGAGGGAAAGGTACAAGCTAGGCCAAAGATAGAGGAGCACGACCTCAGAAGACGAGTCGGAACCTCCGATAGTGGGTTGCGCCCAGGCTGGTGGTCAAGGCGTCTCCGAGTCGCACGGACTACGGCCCGGCGGCCCCGCCCCCTCATTTCTGTGTAATTGTGGTCTGTCGCTCTCTTCCTCCAGCCATCCCCTCGTCCTCACACCATGCGACCCTGCCTAAAGTCTCTCAAACAGTGTCCATCCACACAAGCGAGGCATGTCAGTGGAAGGACTTGGTTTTGTTGAATTCTGGGTAGAATCTGACCCAGGACCTTTTTTTTGACGTCCACCCTCCTCAACGAATTCAGACCAATATCTCGCTTACCCTCGTTAGATGAAACGACCCAATATCTACTAGACGGACACAAAAATGCCAGGGGCTTGTACGACACTCTTGTGCTGCCAGCGGAAAATGCAGCGATGGCGGCTGGCAAGAAGGTCGAAGCCATCTACTCGCGCGTCGTCGACCGGCTACCTCCTCCTTCGCCCGCCTTCAGAGACGGCTCGTGGCGCCGTTGAGCTCGAGCTCGAGTCATGCAATAGGGATAGTGAGCCGTTTCTGGCTGTCTACGGCCTAGGTGTGATGTTTCTGAAGCTTCTCGTTCAAATCTGTACGTCTCAGTTTCGCCTCCGAATCGGTCTCGAGCTCACAGCTGTGAGGGGCTCACACTATCCTAGTTAAGAAAACGAGAGGGAGAACTCTAGTCCCTTCATACCATTCTTCCCGCCGCTCTTCTAACGCGATAAGAGATGATTATCTGCAGAATCTGCGCGCCACCCCGCGAGATCACTCCAGTGCTAAAGCCGCTGTACGTTTCTACCGAAATTCGAATGAATCATGATGTGCACCGTTGCATTATCTCAACTACTTTGAGAGCAGGGGCTCGTACGGGACGACTATCGCTGCATGCTGACCGGCCGTGTCGACGAAAATTATGGCACGATACAGCGGGATCCTCCCTTTTCATCAACGAGGACGCAGTCATGTCCAACGCAGGTTGTCAGCGCCTATTATCCGTATTTGGGCATTTATTTGGTCGTGTTTACGATATGAAACCGGCTTCAATTATGACGGTCCGAGAAACCTTGTCAAGCAAGGTAATTGCGAGCAGCTCGCTGGCAGCTCTCCAGAGATCTCCACTCTTCCCCTCCTGAGGGAGCTAGGAACGACTTCAAGTCCGCGCTCGCAGCCACCTCGCGATGTTCGACCGGCGGGGTAGCAGCATCGCATTTGGCGCGCGTCTTTCTCTGAGCCATTGCCGATTGGGAGATCCCTCGGAGAATTGTCCGGAAATCGAAGCCTCTAGATCTTTCGCACGGGCCACAGCTTGCTGTTAAGTTGCGGTGTGCCTCGCTCTCCTCCTCCCGCCACCCCCTCACCCTCACATTCTGCGACCCAGCTCGAACTCTCCCAAACACCATCTAAGCACGCGAGGTGCGTCATAGTGGAAGGATTTGGTTTTGTAGATGCCATTCTAAGTGGAATCTGAACCAGGATCAGTTTGACTTCACCTTCCTTCGAGTCAACGAATTCCAACCAATGTCTCGCTTACCCTCGTTAGATGAAGCGGCCCAGTATCTACCAGAAGGCGACCAGAATTCCAGGAGCTTGTACGGCACCCTCGTACTTCCAGCGGAAAAGGCAGCGATGGTGGCTTGCAAGAACGTCGACGTTATGTACTCGTGCGTCATCGGCCACCTCCTCCTTCGCCCGCCTTCAGATAAGGCTCGTAGCGAGGTCGCGCGCGAGCTCGCGTCCTGCAACAGGGAGAGTGACCCATTTCCGGCTGTATACGCCCTAGGTGCGATATATTTGAAGCACTTCATTCTAATCTGTACGTGTCATCTCGCCTCTGAGTCGGGCTCACGGCTGTGAGGCGCTCACACCATTCTAGTCAAGAAAACGAGAGGGAAAACTCCAGCCCCTTCATACCATCCTTCCCGCCCTTCTTTTAATCGGATGAAGGACGATTATTTACTGAACCTGCGCGCCACCCCGCGAGATCATTCCAGTGCTAAGGCTGCCGTACGTTTCTTTCGAATGAATGCGCGCCGTTGCATTATCTTAACTACTTTGAGTAGGGGCTCGTACGGGACGACTACCGCTGCATGCTGAACCACCGTATCGACATCAAGTATGGCACTCTACAGCCGAACCAACCCTTCTCGGCGACTACGACGCAGTGCTGTCATATCTTTCCCGATTCGCTTGGGAATATTGCAGTTGGCGGAAGGGGGGCTAAGGTGCGCTTTCAAGGTTTGATGATGTACTCGAGCATATACCAATGTAACGCACACATCTTTAGGAACACCAAGTAGCAACGGTGTGGACTATATTGGACCGATTCGGTTACAAGGACATCTGCAATGAACTCAACGCGGATACCGAAGGGGCCAACCTCCACCGCATGGAGAATATTATGACGCTCGATACGGTCGTACACGATCAGTTTGACGAACTGAGGCTTTGGCTTGACGAAATACCAGGCGAGGTGAGGTTTTCTGTCACGATCTGTCGCTCGCGCCCCAGCTGAAGCCTTAACATCTAACAGCCGAATTGTTACTACGTCCGCCTCGCGGAACCTCTTACGCATGTAAATCTGGGCCTTCCGGACAGGGTGCAGTTCGTCGCACACAGCGATCATCCGCTTCCCAGTGCAAAGTACCTCCGAATCCACGCTGCCTGTTGTCGCATCGCGCACCTGGCGGGCGCCGCGGAGTATATCGATGAGATTCTGGACGAGGGGGAAGAGATCAAAGTCTTAGACCCGGATGGGTCGTCCGCCAGAGTTCTCGAGTACTATTTGCTGCGTTCTGGTAGCGCTCTTGTACCTCCGGTGTAGCTTTGCTTGTGTTGAGTAGACGTCTTGTCTGGGGTTCATCGCGAGATCATCAGGAAACGGGGATCGGATCTAGACCCCCCTGCAGTGGCGCTGTTGTGTTCAAGGAGCTTGTACTAGTAGCGCGGTGACAATCACCCGTGGCCCGGGTCGAATGAAATACATGTTGCGAACTTCGTTTATGAAGTTCGGGATCTTTGCGATGCGCATGAGACAGCCGCGCCGCCTCGCCCTCAAGGCCTCAAGGTCTCACGCTTTGTCCTCGTCGCCACCTCTGCTCCATCCCGGACAGGTTCGGCCGCCGCTCCGTTGCGAGTAGCCCGCGCTGGCGCTTTGGACCTCAACACGCCTCGTTGACGTCTAGATCCCGCTCTCTGAGCCCGTCTGACTCGACCGAGCCCTGCGCGAGGGCACCAACCCCGGGAGGCATAAGCAAAGACCGGCAATGAAACAAAATGATACGCTCGTCGATAGCATCAGCTTGCTTGCCTGGCTGCCCTTGTCCTTCAAGCTTAGCGCTAGCTTTAAGATCTGCGGCGTACACTACCGCCAACTTCACCACGTTCTGCGCCGTCTCCGCCCAGCCCAACTCGCTCACCACCACGCGACTCGTATCGTCTGCTAGCGCTCCCAATGGCGGCGGCTTCCTTGAAGTACCTGGAGGTTGGTGCTCCCAAAGCCAAAGTGGGCGGGGGTATACGCCTAGTACTTGCGCTGAGGCGTCTCGGGCCATATGAACTTGCGGGGCATCCCCGGCTAGGACGTCGACATACCCTGTTGGCCGCCGCGCCATATGCATCACAATCGAGACATGACAAGACTTAGCAACTTCCTCTCGAGTCTGTTTAACGCTGCCTGCCAGTGGTAGGTCCGTATATGCAATGTAAGTAAGCTAGAAGGCGCTCGCATCCGAGTCTGAGGCCGCAGAACCTCAAGCCAACGTGACCTTCCGTCTCGACTCTCCACACCACGCATCCTCGCGGGGCCCGGGCCAAGCACCTTTTACCGTGCGTGGAACGTCGTTTCGGGCCTCGGGGCATGCGCGGAACGTACGCACACTTGGAAGTTCGCGTGGACACGCCGGGTCTTTACAAGGACGCCCGGCGTGCCCGGCGCCGATCCACTCTGACTCAACTTGCAATGCAATTGAAGGGCGAAATGTGCCCGTCGTTCGCTGGGAGGATTGTGCGTCACTGGCCCCTACGAGGCGGGCAGCTGGGAGCCGACTCACTGCGGACAATTGGCCAGCTTGATACAGTAAATCTGTGGCATCGTGACAGAGCGCTGGGGGACTCACCCGTACGACAACGACCGTGACGCACGATGGCGGACCAGCGTTGAACGAGGAGGAGCCCAGGCCATGGTATAGGACGGTCAACGAGACCGCGAAGGAGAGAAGAGGTCCTGTGTTGGTTAAGGAAAGCAAGAACCGGCGCGGTTTTAGTTCGGGTGATTCGTCTGCCTAGCAGTCGACGTCGCGAGTTTCGTTTGCCATTCGAGCTGAGGGCCTGGGAGGACACATATCCGACATGTAAGTGTAAGTACAGCCCACGCTTTCACGTGGAGTAGATGTCCGTGACTATCAGATTCGTCACGGTCGTCCCCGTGCGTGCCCCGGTCCCGGGGCTATAGTGAGCGAGCGTGCTTCTTCACCTGTTCCTCTGATTCGGCGATAGTCACGTACCATTCATGGCGCCATCCATATGCATAACTCCCGCGAGCCTCGCCGGCGGTTCCTCCTTATCCTCTTCCTCTTCCTCGAACAACATCCTGACGCCGACCAGGTTCTGGGCTCTGGACCATCCCCGCCCATCCGATGTACGGTCCCAGAGGGACAGGACCGACGTCGTCCTTCCCCGTAGACCGCGTAGAAGACCCCGACGCAAAGTCGGGGTCTTCGCAAACGCAAACGTGGATTTTGGGGGCTCGAGGTTCAGGTTCAGGTTTCTTTCGGTTTGAATTGGTATACCGTACTTGCCGAGACTTCGGGTGACTCGCCGGTTCTCCGTGGGGCTCTCAATGCCTGAGGCCTGAGGAATCGCACCCGCTGTGGGCGGTAAGGCCGCATCGCCAGGCGTTGAGGGGTTGCATGACCTACCTTAAGGCTGAGCAGACTGCTGAGGTGGCGCTGCAGTTTCGGCTTCTGATATCTTGAGGTGGTCGTAGTCGAAGAGATCTGGAGCCAGGAGGGCGCGGCTGCGGTAGTCGCTTTTGTGGTACAACACCTGCCGCGGGAGCGGGACCGGTTCGGAAACTTAATGTTTAACTTCGAATCTCGTGTGAGGCAAGAGTATGGACTCGGGAGGGCCGATCATGTCTGGAAAAAAAGGAGTCTGCCTGTATTCGACGCCGTCGAGACATGAAAATGAAAATTAGAGTACGACATGAAAGATGGTATGCTGCGCGCGACAATCAGATTCGAACACAGACGCAGTTGAAAGGAGAGAGGACTCACCAAAGGTATACGTATCAGACCCCGCGACCGACTCAAGCCTCGTTATAGACCAGCTCGATCCTTGCGACGTTCTGGATCATCTCGGACCATCCGAGGCTGCCGAGCATGACCGGCCCGCAGTCGTCCTTGCCGACGGTGTGGTAGAACGTCGCGAAGAGGGCGGCGTTGCGCGCGAACGGGGAGCAGTCGTAGTGCGCGTTGTCGAACGGCACCCCTGGTTCTGGGGGCATCCAGACGAACGAGACGAACAGCCAGGGCATGAAATCCTAAGCGTATCAAGTTAGGGCGGTGGTTAGAGTTTGGGAAGGGGGGGAGCAGAGACACTCCAGGTGAGACTTACTTGCTTCGTCATCTGCGCAATCGCCTCCCTGCCCCATGCGATCTTCAGCTCACGGTAGTAGACCATGACATGAGGGACGGGCCACTGCCCTATCATCGACGCTGGGTGAGAATATGAACATGAGCAGAAGGCTTATGTGTTTGAGAGAATCGGGAGACTCACCGACACTGTCTGGTCTCCTTAGTCGGACTGCTCTTCCTCTGGGCGAGTCGATGGCAGGTGGCGGCGGAAAGGGCGTTACCGGAGACGGCGTGCCCTGTGGTATCGCCACCACAGTAACCGGCCTGTCGGTGGCGAAATGCTGCTCGTCGGACATGGTGCGGTAGAGAGGACTCCAAAAGCCAAGGTTGTGGGTCAAGTCAACAACCAGATGGGGTGGTGCGAAGTCAGAGCGTTGCCAGCCTGTCGACCTTATGGAGATAACGACGGTGGCATCGGTGAAGACTAAGGCGTGGCGAACATGCCCCTCGCATACAGCAAAAATCTTCACTCTCGTCTATCTGTAGAAATCAGCCATGAGGCATTCAACCGTCTATGACTTCCGCGCCCCGATTTAGACAGCACACAACTGTAGCCGACGTTTCGTAGGACATCCCAAAATAGTAAGAATGACTTCGCACCGTTATTTTCCAGAAACTCGAAGAACCTTCCGCCTGGCCAAGAGCTGACCGAAGCAGCTAGGGGCGAATCTCACGGCGGAACGTTAACCAAAGCATAATTGCGGACGAAAGTTTCGCAAAGCGAGGACGCGAGTGCCGAGAATGCAGAGATATGGAGCCGTAGCCAAGGCAACAAGCCACACGCGAGAATACAAAGCGTCGACTGACAATTGTCCGCCAGGTCATGTTGTGGAGACTGCAGATGGTGGCAACAACATTGCTCGCTGCGGTGAACAAAACGATCAGAAAGTGTATTCGGAGACTGAAAGAACGACGCGGTAATTGGACTCCGGCGCTACTCCGCTCGAAGGAAGAACCCCGCGCGGACCGGAAGTTGGGCACAGGTCTGGCCCTGGAAGTGCAGTTTGGACCTCGTCAACGACCCGGGCACGTTCAGGGTCTGTGGGCGGGTGAGTGCGTCGTTCTTCTATCCGATACCATCATCTCTCTCCACACGCCCGAGTGCGCGCACAAAAACCAACCAACATCCTTCAAACGACCACCTCCACCTTCAAGCTTGCGCCTCCCGCTTACCCTCCCTCCCCGCTTTGGCCATCCACACCGCTTTCCCCTCCTCCCCAATCCTTCAAAAGGCCGCCGTTGTTCTCTCGAGCAACCATCGCCTCCCTTCCATCCAAGACATTTTCCTCAACCGCCCCCACTCGCCTCAACCACCGCGTCGCCTCGCCCAACACCAACCCTCAAGCCCCGCCATGCAATCAGAAGACGACCGCATGATGACCGACGACGGCGCCCAGACGCAGCAGCAAACGCAGTCGACCCAGCAAGCCTCCCAGGCCGACTTCACCGACAACACGCACCTCTGGGGCTACCTCATCCCCTGCAGCGCGAACCTCCGCCGGATCGACTTCCAGAAGATCAAGCCCAGCTACAGCATCGGGCGCAACCGCGAGGGCACCAAGAACGACATCATCTTCCCCGGCATGAAGATCAGTGAGTCGCCCTCTCCCCCGACGCGTCGAACCGCGGGCGTCGCGTTTACTGACGCGTCCGTCGCGCTGCAGGCAACTTCCACTGTGTCATCGAGTGGGACAAGAACGAGACCCCCAGCTCCGCGATCAAGGTTACGGACTTGTCGAGCAATGGCACATTCGTGAGTCCTCGCCACCTCTGCTTGCTCTGTTTGTCTCTCCGCCAGCCGATTCGGGAGCGTCCTTGGAGGGAGCACGCGTTCTGCCATGTCCCGTGAACTCCGCACCGGGTGGTTGGATCTTGCCCAGTCCATGGGTTGGTTCCTTTCAGGTCCCAGAGTCTCCCTGCGATTCCGACGCGTCAACCACCCGCTCTTCGTGATGGTCGCGCGTCGGGTCTTGCGCGGGACTGGGCTCGCAGATGACTACATCCTGTCCAGTTGTATGCGGCTGCGACTCGACTCGCTCTGGTTTATGCGCGGGGCAACTCTTGAAACCATCCGGTTGTCATCCGTTACGGCCGTCTCCTCCCGCCGAGCGTAGTATTTGAACTCTTCCCTGTGCGCGGAGGATGTCGCGACATGCATCGAGTCGCTGCTTCGGTGCACAACTGGCGTACTGGTATGCGCAGTCCAACCTTGAAACGAGGGAGGGAGGATAGCGAGGTGGCCTAGAAAGGCACACGTTCTGTTCGGACCTTCCCCAGTTTGTGGGCCCCATTGGGGATCCTTGAATCGCCTCACCTGCGAACCCGACGTGTCAACCACCCGCCTTTGGCGACGAGCACAGGTCGAGACTCGCAGATGAGTACACCCTCGTCTCGCGAACTCTTTCCAGCTATGTGCGTGGGGCGACCCTTGAAAGCTTGCGTTCCGGTGGTCATTCATTTCCAATATCTTCTGGTGAGGCGTATTGTCTGAGTTCTTCACCGCGCGGGGAGGATGTCGCGTACATGCATCGAGTCGCTGCTACGATGCACAACCGGTGTATTGGTATGCGTATTCCGACCTGGAAAGAAGGAAGGAGTACAGCGATGAGGGACAAGTTCCACGATACCCGGTAGTCAACACTGAGTGGTTGGGGCTTCCCCAGTCCGTGAGGAGTCCCTGCATCGCTTCGCCTGCGAACCGGGCGCGTCAACCACCTGCCTTTTGCAACGGGCACGCGTGGAGGCTTGCACAGGCCTGGGCTCGCAGACGAGTACACCCTTGTCTCGCGAACCCTCAGCTGTATGCCGGTGCGACATGACCTCTCTCTGATTTCTCTATGAGGCGGACCTTGAAAGCACATATTCGACTGTGGCTCGCACGACGGGCACGGCAGGTGTTTCGGGATCAGGGAAAAGGCCAGGAAACAAAGACCGAATTTTCAAGTTTCTCGGGAGTTTTCGGGGTGATTCGTGATTGGGGAAACTTGGGGTTTCCTTTGTGTTTTTACCCAGTTTCCGCAGACCAGAAACGGCCCAAGGTGTTTCCACGAAGAGGAAATTGCCAGAAAACAGGCCGGAAACAGGTTACATTATCCGGAAACACAATGTTTTACACCTGTCTGTTTCTGACTTGTTTCTCGGAGATTTCCCTTCTCTGGAAACACCTCACCCGTTTCCCGCGTCCAAACACGTCTTGTAAACACCCAGGAAACTTGTCGTTTCTTGGACCCCTAAATGCCCCGAAATTGACCAAGAAACTTGAAGTTTCCGTAGAAGTTTCCACACTGTTTCCAAACGCTCGAAACACCCACCTTGCCCGTCGTGTCGTTAGAAACGCCTCCTGCTGACTACGCTCGGATGATCTCGTGTACGCACATCCAGTTGCTGCGACAAGGCACAATCGGGCCATTGTTATGCATGATCCAACCTTGTTGTTAACACTTCGCAAGGACAATAAGGTGTGGCGTCGCTCCCGCGACGCTTTACCGTGCGGTCCCGATTTGTGCGCGAAAGGGACGGCGAGTACACAACAGGGAACATTCCCCTGCCGAACCGAAATAGCTTCACTTTCGGGAAACGGCCTTCTCTTCTCATTGCACGACGGGCATAGGGTTGTGACGGGACGGATAATAGTCTCCTGTTATAATCGTGTTCCCGACCGAGGTTTACCGGAATTACAACGCACTCTTACTCGGTTGTTGACCCTGGAAAGGGTGGATCGAGTTCCACTCTTGGCGCCTTCGAAAATTCTAGTCCAGACAGGAGACTACTTCCGGTCCTTTGAAGCCCATCGACTGGCTGTCCTTCTGCCGCGCTCCTTGCTCACCTTCGCTACCTTCCAGATCAACGGCGAGAAGATCGGCAAGCATAAAGTCAAGATCCTCCGTGACGGAAATGAGATCGCGTTCGGGACCGCGCTCTCCCAGCACCACCTCCACGGTGGCTTGGAGGACTATCGTGAGTGTTCTACGTTCCGGCTTCGAGAACGGCTCTTGACATTATCCGAAGGGTTCATCTACCGCCACATGGCGTGTGGCCCGGCCACCCGCGGGCTGCACAAACACTACGACGTGCAGCACGAGCTCGGAAAGGGCTCGTTTGCCACTGTCATGAAGGCGCTACACCGCGCGGAGGACAAGTGGTATGCGGTCAAGATGATCCACGCGAGCCACCTCCGGCGCAACCTGAACAGCCTGAGCGAGAGCGAGGCGAAGCCGGAGGACAAGAAGGGCACGCTCGCGCGCGAGATCAGCATCCTCGAACGGTTGCAGCACAGGAACATCTGCCAGCTCAAGGAGGTGTTCTTCGAGCCGTACAGCATCAGTGCGTATTTTTGTTTTCTTTTTGGGTCTATTTTCTGATCCGTGTGTTATGTTAGGCCTGGTGTTGGAGTGGGCACCTGGTGGCGATCTGCTCGACTACATCATCAAGAGGAATGGTCTGGGTGAGTAACTCTGCTGCGCTATGGTCTTCGACACGACTGACTTCCTATGCAGGAGAGCCGGAAACGAAGTATCTGACTTATCAGATTTGCGACGCGCTCGCAGTAAGTGTTTATATCTCCTCTCCGTGCTCTACCGCTAACCCGTATACTAGTACGTACATGCTTTAGGAATCGCCCATCGCGACCTCAAGCCGGAGAACGTGCTGTTGACCGACGACAAACCACCTGTCGTCAAGGTGGCAGACTTCGGTCTCGCGAAGGTCATCGATAGCATGACGATGTTGCGGGTGCGTGCAGTCACCCCCCAGTTACGACGCAGAGGAGTTGATGTGCACGGACAGACGATGTGTGGAACACCTGCATACCTTGCGCCCGAGGTGGTGAACCAGGTCCCGGGCCAGGAGGGCTACAACCAGAGCGTCGACAGCTGGAGCGTGGGCGTGATTGTGTTCGCCATGTATGTGCACCATTGAGTCGCCCGTGAGGTTCGGTCTGACGCCCGTTGCAGGCTCACAATGAGCACGCCGTTCGGCGACGAGGACATGGAGCAGGATGTCAAGACGCGCGTGTCCACGCGTAAGATCCAGTGGAGCTACCTCCGCGAATTCAACACAACCCCTGCCTGTAAGTCCCCTTGCCTATGCACACATCCGAAAGACCCTCCTGACGAAGGACCGTTACAACCACAGCCAAGGACTTCATCTGCGGTCTGCTGGACTTCAACCCCAAGTCGCGGATGACGCTCACCGATGCGTGCCAGCACGAGTGGCTGGCCGCAGAGCGCATCAACGCCCTCGCGATGCTTCCTCCCCCTCCCCCTTCCCCCGCCATGCCCACCATTCCCGGAAACATAGCCTCACCGATGCCCTCGCTCGCCGACGCGTCGATGCGCTCCGTCGTGTCGCACACGAACGGCATGGCGCTCGACGACAACGAGGACGAGGACGCGGCCATGGAAACCGGCCGCACGACGCCCCCTTACGTCCCTCCACCGCAAGAGGACGGGCCCTCGCAGTCACAGTCCCTGACGGCGGCCGTCAACCGCCAGCCATCCCGTCTCGTGCGCCGCAGCGACATCGTTGCCCGGGCACGTGAGGGCGGGGACGCGCTCCCAAGTCCGTCACAGGAGATGCGCGACCGCGCCGTCAGGGAAGACGAGGAGGAAGACGAGAACCTCCCCACGCCCACGGCGACTACGAACGGGAACAACAGGGCGAACGGGCGCGTGAACAACAAGCGCAAGGCCGCGCTGGACTTCGACGGGTCCCTCACCCCAATGAGCGAGGAGGACGAGACCCCCGAAGCGGACGAGCCCGCCGACGCCCCCACGCCCCGCACGGGTGCCCCGGCGCGCCAGACGAGGCGCGGCCGTGGCGGGGGTGCCGCGAAGAAGGCTGTCGCGCCGCCCGTGACGCGGCGCGGGCGGGGGCGGGGGAGCGCCGTGGCTGAGGAGGCCGAGGGCCCGCGGCGGTCGTCGAGGCTCATCCAGGCTGCGTCGCCCGCGAAAGCACCCAAGGTCGCGCGGCGGGCGTGACTACCCCGCTGTGCTGAGGTCGTGTGTTGGGGGATTCTGTGCTTGGTATTCTGGTCTGCGGTGCTGAGTTGGGACTTGCCAACTGCGACGACTCGTGCTCGGGCTCGGACTCGGCTCTGATTTCTCGCCGTGCCTCGGTGATTCCACGACCGCTTACTCCGACCTGCTCCTTCCCCCTTCTTCCCGTTCACATTTCACGTTTGGTTCGAAGTCTGTCCTCCCCTCCTGCTCCTGGTCCTACATGTTTGCTTAACGCTCTGCATGTCTCCATACTCACGTATTCCCGTCCCCTCCGTCCCGGTCGCTCATCCTCCACTCTTTCATCGCCATCCCAATCATCGAACCCCTCCCTCTCGCCACATCCCGCCATCCACCATCTCTCCGTCTCCTCCAGTCTCGCCCTCCCCGTGCATTGTCTTCCGTGCTATAGCTCTAGCATGACCCGCATGAGACCGACTGACATTATATGACATTATACACATACCAGCCCGGCGCATAGCGCGGGCCGTAATACGCTCCTTACATTGTGTTTTTGTTTTCTTATCATCTGCTCGATTACCACCTGATTACCGGTATCGCTGTCCTCGTCGTCATTGTCATCATCATCTACTGCATGTGTATTTGGATCATAGGTTAAGCTGGCTGCTGAATAGAAATTGTATATACTTAGTGCCACGCACGAACTCGGAGAGTCTTCGGCCTGAAGTTAAGTTAGCTGGGTGAGTTAATGTGCCTTGTGATCCAATCCGGAAAGCATGAAGGTTCGAGACGACATTGACGATCGTCGATAGGATAGGATATATTTGAGTACGACAAGACATGAGGTAACGAAAACAACAAACACGAGATCAATAGCTGAACTTGAACATGGAAGAGCAGGTGCGAAAGTAGAGGAGAGCATGAGACCACGTTCGCAGGCACGACAACTGGGAAAACAAGCGGAACGACACAACATGACGAATGGAGGTCCGACGTCGGAGGAGACTGATGACGACAGCGAGAAGCACAAGCGAAGATAACATATGGGAATGCGAGAGCGAAACTGACTGCGGAGAGCGCGATGCTATAGACGTATCGTACATGCATGGAAGCCGAAGCCGAAGATGCGATAGTTCAGGAGGTCGCGCGAGAAGCCCGCGAGGCTCGAGCCAAGCGGCGAAGTTGAGAAGATGGCCTCCATCCACGGGACGCACCCCAGGTAGCGACCTGCCGCATGGGGCCGCATAGGACTAGTGTGGTGCGCCCCCGACGCCGTACGCTGCGTGCGCGTAGCCATACGGGGGCGCAGAGAGGGGCACGGGTTGCGCGTGCTGGTAGGAGCTGCCGGGAAACTCGCACCGCTGCTGGCGCTGGATGCACTGGCTAGAAGAGCGGGGGAGGCGAGTCAGAACCACTGCGCGAAAGCACGAGACGATTCGGACGAGAGCCGGCAGCGGTCGCGGTGCGTTCTGGTGCGGGCACCGTGCGTGCTGCGGCTGCACGAAGAGGAAGAGGCCTGCTTAGGAAGACGAACTTGAAGGCGAGCGTGAACGTGAACGTGAAAAATGCATGCACCGAGTGGGCTCGCTTGGAGCAGGAGCCCGGATATATTCTGCCGCACGCGATGGTAGACAAGAACGCCGGATGGAGGGCGAGGATCTGCGCTGCCCGATTGGGGCGCGCGGTGGAAAAGGCAGGCGGGGACGCCGATAGCGTTTCCGATACGCTACAAACGACTCCGCACGCCCCCACGAGGCATCATGGGACGTGCGCACACTGCACGCGCAGAACCACACGCGCGGCAGGCCGGGCACCACACCCTCAAACCGCAGCTGAGTTACTACTTGGGCCTTGGCTTGTGAGGGCCCGAGGGAGGCCGGAAATCTTCTCCCGTGCGCTCAGGCGGCCAAGAGGGGATAAAAGGACGAGGGGGGCGAAACCACGAAGAGGGACTCCAAACAGAAACGCGCACGCGCAAAGACCCAAACTCGAACCCGAAGACTCAAGACTCAAGACTCACCCACACCGCCCCGCCTCGTCGCCCTCCTTCGGGCCCCCGCACGCGATCTTGCGCCGCCTGCAGAACGCGCACGCCGCGACCGCGCCGCGCTTGTACGGCCGCCGCGCGCTCGGGGGCACCGCGCTCAGCTGGAGCACAGGCCCGTTGGGCCCCGCCGTGACGGGGATGCGGCGCCCGGTCACCGGTGAGTACACCACCAGCTTCGTGTCGTCGTCGTCGTCGTCGTTCCTTGGCACCGCTGAGCCCGGGGTTGCTGGGGTTATCGGCGTCATTGGGGTCGTCGGCTGGGCCGACGCTGACACCGAGCTCGAGAGGCCGAGGCCGAGGCCAAAGCCGAGGCTCAGTTGCTCGAGCTCTGCAGGGGCATCTGATGATGTCAGTACTATGTAGTCTTAAGGCTGGGGTGCACGAGGAGGACGACTCACGCGCCATGTCCTCCGCGTTGAGCGGGGAGTTTGAGCGGGGCATGTACGCCTGGTAGCCCTCGCCGTAGAGGGTGGTCATGAGCGCGTCCCAGTCGCCCCCGTACTGGGGGAAGCGGAGCCGGTCGAGCGCCGCGCCGACCTTCCACTGCGACGGCACGACCACTGGCGCGGGCTGCTCCTGGGCCGACATTGCGCCCGGCCCGTGGTACGCGTACTGCGAGCCGTGCGCTGCGCCCGGCGCGACGTCGCGGTAGTAAGGCGTTCCGGTGCCGGTCTGGTCCTATAGATATTAATGGGTGCGCGCGTCAGCCTGGGGTTCTCTCCAAGGCAAAGGAGGGCAGGGCCGACCTCGAACTCGCACGGCGAGTTTGCACAGACCTGCGCCAGTTGGCCAGCGTCGCCGCCGGGGTCGTCCCTGTTTCTTCTTTGTTTTGGAAGAACAGGGCACGCGCACTCGAGAGGGCCGGACGGCACCGGGTGCCAGCCTTGGGCAGGCTGGAAGCGGAAGTCTTGGTAGTAGGCGGGGCTCGCGAGGGGCGTCGGTGTTGGCGTCGGGGTCGCGAGGACGTCGTATGAGGACTCGGTGGTGAGCGGGGAGGGAGGGCCCGGGGTCGGCGTGAACGATGCGGAAGGTGGGGGGTGTTCTTCGCTCGGTTCGACTTTGGGGGTGGGCGAGGACGTCATGGCCTGCGTGCCGCCATAGTACGCGTCTGTGGTAGTAGGTGACGGCTCTGCGTCGAACGCGGCTGGGGGCGAGGCGTAAGATGAGGTGCTCGGTCCGTCCGTAGGGTAGACATTCGGGTCCTGGAGCGCGTAGTATTTCTTCGAGATCGCGGCGGGCGGGAGGTAGTGGAGGAACCCGAAGGCAGAGCTGGGATGTGCGCCGTCAGCATCGTAGTGGTTGAACGCGACCTCGCCCGACGCGTCGGGGACGGGGACGTAGAACTCGGGCGCGACCGAGTAAGCAGCGAGTGCTCCCGCCTGTCGATCAATCATCGTCGTCAGTGAACGGTTGCCAGGACGTCGAGGAATACGGAGACAGTGTGCACGATGACTCGAGCGACGACGTACGTCATAGTAGTGTCCGAGTCCCGATTGGTGCTCCGGCGCGGGGCCGACGCCACGGAAGCCGTCTTCGAGTTGCGCGGCGTCCCAAAGTTCGTCGGGGAAGGTGTTCAAGCCCTGCGTGTCAGTGTGCTCCTGCGCCATGTCAGTGAACCCAAACGCCACGGCGCAGCACCACAACAATGCGGCCTATAAGGAGGGGTCGGGACCCAGGGAAGCGGCAGCAGCTGGGCGCGCCAGCACACCAGGCATCCTCCAAGACGCTGCATTATGACGGAAAACATATGCATTAGCATTAGAAGGCCCCTCTGCAATCCGAATGGTGCGAACGCCGACGGGTAGGCTAACGCCGCAAGAAGATTTAAGAATGTATGGATGCATATCCATGGATCTCCTGCGAGCAGCCCGTCTCAGGCTCGCTAGAACCGTGCGCCCGCAATTGCAATCTCGCCCGTGCGGCCGGTACCCGTCGCGTCGCCTATACTCTCGAAGCAGCAGCGCGCAGCGTCATCGCTCTGCACGCTGTGGGGGGGAGCCCGCACGACACGCCCCGGGCCCGGTGGCCGTGGAGGCGATCTGCCCCGATTGGGACGAGGAAGACGAATTCGCGCGCGGGCGTAGGCGTCGGGTGTACTCGCGGCTTCTGGGCATCGACGTCGTCCATGCACCCGACGTTGTTCTCGGAGAACGTGGCGGGCTAATGGACGGCGGAAGCAGAAGGCGAGAGGCGACGAGGGCTCGGCGCGGTGCTTCGTGCCGCCTCGCGCGAGCGCCGAGGACTGGGCATGGATCATGATCAGTGAGCTCATTTAGTTGGAGTAGGCCTTGGGGGGGCTTCTCGGTTTCATGTGCGCCCGATAGCGTCCTTGTTCTCGTTTTGCGGGCGCAGGGCTTCTTCGATGGCAGATCTGCGTTCATTTCCGTACGCAGCGCTGCGGACGAGAGCGAGCTGGAAGGGCAGGGCGTCCGAGTCCTGTGATACGTCCCATCTGCTGGAGGGCAGTGTGGCGCAAACATAGGAAACCGGACCAGTGACATACGTAAAGCGGAAGAGAAGGAGATGCCGATATGTCAGTTGGGTCCCGCGAAGCGTGAAGTGAGGTTGGGAAGCGTCGCTCTAGACGTGGCGGACGCCGACGGCCAGAAGCGGGACTGAATGGGAATTCAACGCGTACGGAATCAAACTCCACCGGCGTCTTCGATGAGGACTCGGGAATCGCGACAATACATACATCGTCTTGGGGGACAGGACTGAATGCTGCCCTGGTCCATGATCGGCGACTTGAACGACGGACTTGTACTTTGTGGCATTGATTAGGTTTTTCGGAGCTTGGTGCTCAGATGTCCTAACGTCATGTTATTGCACAAATAGGCTTCAGAAGACGCATGGTATATTCGGAATTGAGACGAGCGATCTTGACCTTTCGTGAGAACGAAGATTAGCGGGAGAAGGGAGAGGATTGATATTGATGCGATGAAGGCATAATCAGTGCGAGTATTATCAGATCACGAGGGACGCGGACATGGTGAAGCATCCACTAGCACTTGCCGCGAGGTCAGAGGAGAAAGGATATATGAGACAGATGGAGGAGGGGCCCGTAGAAATCGCTGAGGAGCGGTGCTTCTCGAGGCCTGGGTCTTGTAACTGGGAGGTCGAGATGGTCTAGCAGGGGCGCGGCCGACAGACGCAAGCCAAGACGCATGGGCTCGGGGAGGGACAGCCTCGTCGTGTTGGCCCGTGATTGGAATAATGGCCCAGAGGAGCAGACGCGTCATGTCGCACGCGCCCGGCGACAGTTTGCGGGAAAGCCGCAGCGCCAACTGCCTGGGTCCGGTTCCCCTGTTACGTGAGATATGCAGAGATGTTTGTCGCGGGGCTTGTATTATCGAATTGGTCGGCACAATGAGAAGTTGGAGCCTCCAGAACGGCAACAGTCTAGCTATAGCTATAGTGAGCGACAAGAAGCAACACATCAACACAGACGAATTGAGACTCACGATGTAGTAGAAAACTGACATCAGCCCAACCGAGACTAAGAGAAACAGCCTGAATTAAAAATCTTAGACTTGGAGATACAAAGACCGGGAAGACGCGTTCGTGCGTTACTTGGAGGGTTTGTGTCGACGTCGATCCTCCGAACATAGCCTTAGGCTTTGGTAGCATTCGGGCAGAACCGGTGAGCGATCGAAGGTTCCGAGCGGCATTATTGCCACGTGGGAACTGCCAACTCAAACCCGTAACGCGCTCACGTGGAGCGTGACGTTCGCGTCCAAGCGAACCTCGGATGCGGTTGACATGCCTCCCAGCGCCGGATGACCACCACAACGAGCACCCTCATCATGCTCAGCTCACGCCCCATCTCCTTCAATGGCGACGTCGACGTCCAGCAGTCTATCCTCAATGCCAAGACCCCCGGTCGCAAGGCTCTCAAAGGGCGCTCCGTCCTCCAGGAAAATGCCCTCCACAACGGCGCGAAGACCGTCCTCTCCAAGAAGAACATCCTCCAAACGCCGTTCCGCCCTGGCACAGCTCGTACGCATACATGCATATCTCACATATCCTCCTCTTCCTACGACACTCGCATGTCGTGCGACTGATCATGATCCCCCCCCTCTCGCACACAGACGGCAAGAAGCCGCTCGTCTCCATCTCCGTCACCCGCCCGCTCATGGACAAGACCCCCTTCCCCAACCGCATCGCCGCAGCGAACTTTGGCGGCGCAGGGCCTGCGGGGAAGACCCCCGGCGCCACAAAGCTCTCCAAGCTCGCGCTCCTCGTATCGGAGCCGCCGCACCACCAACACGAGTCCCTGTCCCCGGACGTCGCGCCCCTCCTCCGTCCGTCGAGCGCGAGAAAGAGCCTGAGGGGCCGGCTCAGCGGGGCCAGTTTCAAGACGCCCTTGACAAAGGGGAACTACTGGGACGTCAGCCCAGGGGACGTGGACGGCATCGGCGGGGTCGCGGAGGACGCCAAGCAGGAGACCGATATGGAGGTGGCTGTGGAGGTCGTGGACGACGAGGACGATGAGATCGAGTACATGCCCCCTACGGCAATAGGTGAGCGCTCAGGCCTCAGGCCCGCATGCATTTGGCTCTCGCGAGTGGGGACTGCGTACTGAGATCTGTGGGGTCCAGAGCTGCCGTACGAGCCCGCGTTCGCGATACCGGACTACAAGGCGATGGGGCAGGCCCTGTTCGCACTGGGGCACGGCGGCCTCGTGGACGACGCCGCCGATGTATACTACGCGATGGACATCGAGCAGCAAGTCGACATGAAGCAGCTGTGTGCTGATGCGGGCTTCACGTCCGCGTCTGATCTACGCGACGCCTCGGGACTGGAGCTCCCCGAACTTGGTGCGTGTTGTTTGCGTGACTTGCCCGAAGCAGCATCCCTTGATCTCGTCATCGTCGCAGAGGACGACAGCCCCTTTGCTCGGAAGCCAAAAGGCACCCCCCGGCTGGCCCCGGTCCCTTCATCGCAGGCCGAACGGCGGCCGCCAACCTCCAAATCCGCGTCCTCGATCCCGCTTACCCGCACGTCCTCCACTCGCGCCTCCTCACGCACCCAACCCGCCGTCGCGCCAGCCAGACCGGCGACGACGACGCCCCCAATACAAAGTCGTCCTGTGTCCACGTCCACCTCGTCTTCTCGCCTCCCCCAGCCGACGATCGTAGTCGCGCCCGGGCAGACCCGCACGTCGGCGCTCCGAGCAGCGAAGGCGGCCGCCGCTGCCACTGCCAGTGCCTCTGCGTCTTCAGGGTCGGGCCTTCCCGCGCCGAAGACGAAAGCGAACGCCGTTCTCGCGGCGGGACAGGCTGCGAGGCGACCCGTCGCGAGTATATCGAGCAATACCAATGCTACGGGGGTGCCAGCTGCGGGAACGAAGCCGAAGACGCAGGCACAGGCACCAACCCACGCACACGCACACGCACACGCGCAGGCGAAAGTACAAGTACAAGCACAGGCGCGGCCGATTACGATCGTGCGGTCTGTGACGAGCGGCGCGATTTCTGCAAAGGCGAAGGCGAGTTCGAACGGGAGGGGGGACGCGATGGGTACAGGCACGGGCACGGGCGTAAGCGCAGGCACGCGGCCAGGGACTGTGACCGCGACAGCCGGTACGAGTACGAGAGCGAGTGCGGGTCTGCGTGCGCGCTCGGCCACCGTGAACGCGAGCCTCCCGGGTAGGCCTGCTTCGGGCGTGAAGGGGGCCAGGGGCCCGGGCACGGGTGGGAAGGCGCATAGGGACGGGGATAGGGACGGGGAAGGGGATGGGGATGGGGACGAGCTCGCGACTGCGCTGGAGAAGGCCATCGGAGATGCATATGCCAATGGTCGACTGGGAGCGTCCGCGTCAGCCTCCGGGGGGTCGGAGGATTTTGTCTTCGACGTTTGATGTCAATGAAGGGGCGTTCCTGGCCGCTACGGTGAGCATTTGGTTTGGATTCAATGTTTTCGTATTGTATTGTGCCTTTCTTTCTTGTTTTGTAGATCGTCATCTGCAGCTTGGGATGGATTCATTATGCCTGGAACTCGTGCGGGGGTCGGAGGGACAGCCATAGTTGCCGTTGTTGAATGTTCGCCGGCGGCGGGCTGCCCAGGTCCCAGGGGGGCTCAATTGAAAGCTGCCAAAGTTCAACTTGAAGTTAGGCGTCAAAGTTTCCAGATCGAGGCGACGACGTTGTCGGAGATAACCGGATGGTGGGAGTCAACCACTTCCAGCTTACTTCAATACTTACTGCGCACGCGGCCCTGTCCGGAGATTACTGTACATAGTGCTCTGTGAGTCTCGCTGCTGGGATACTCGTCTAGCTGACTTACGCTGACGCTGTCTTTCTTATCATTCATGCGTTCACAGAGTTACTTCATGTTCCGCGCCAACACACGCCAATGCATACGAGAATGTGTCCGAGTCAGGGCTGTTCTGGCCTTTCGGACTTAGTATTGCGTCGGGTGGCCAGGCCCTCGCACACCAGCACCGCAGCTTCCGGACAGGCTGGCCACACTTGACGCGTACGCTTGCTTCTCACAGATTTCTCTGACCACAACATCAACATATGTAATCTCCGTCGTCCTCGTTCGAAGGCGATGTGGCGCCCATGCGGTCCCACTTGGTGCAATGCTACGCCCAACTTCGACGGCTCGCAAGACAATAATAGGCTGAAATACCTCCGGCGAAATCATCGTTGCTCATCGTCGTCTGTTTCGACTGACAAGGTAGCGCCAAGTGGTCGACGGCATCCCCCGTTCCTGCCGTTGTAGGAATCTACGCCGTCGACAGTCCCTCCGGCGTCGCAAGGATCCCAATGGGCGGCAATTGTGGTTATATGCAAGGTTCCCTTCCCGGTATCATACGACACTCGAGGCCTAATGGATATATTCCCTTTGTCTGCAGAGACACGACGTGATGCCGTTATCGTTATCTGGCTTCGGTGTCTGCCCAGACGTCCTGCGCGACAGGTGTGGTGCGACGTCCCGTCCAACACGTCGCCTCGCCTCGCCGCGAAGGACGGATCGTCCTCCACTTTGTCGACCGCTTTAAACGTAGCAGAAGAAAAACTCGAACTCGAACGTTTCTCCGACGACACCATGCCGGTGGGCCCCCAGCTCCCGCTCCTCAGATACGGCCGTCGACGAGGCCGATGCGGCCCTCAAGCGTCAAGGCGAGGCCGGTGCACCAGACCTCGAAGGGAGAAAAGGCTTTCAACAAGCTCAAGCTTGGTGGGTCCCGTCCCGCATCCTTGGTTGCGACGGCGAGCTCAGGCTCCACGTGCGTATGCGCATGAACAACTTGAATGAATAGGCACAGCCGCCCTCAAGATCGACAGCGTTTACGGGTAGCTCGCCTCGAACGACGGCGCCGCGGAGGCCTTCTCGCTCGTCAAGCCTTCAAGGACCAGGTCGGCAGCTTCGTACACGACAGCAAGATCTTGATGGACTCCGCGCTCCACGAAGTGGGGAAGATGCATCCCATCATCCAAGGTAGGTACGGCAACGTAGTCCGCCGCCGGATCCCCGCGATCCCCCCGCTTCCTGACAGTGCCCCATACGCGGTCGCGTTGTTCAAGATCGGTCTAACCCGCATCGAAGATTAACGTGATATAAGTCCCTTTGATGTATGTCCTCCCACTCCCTGCATATCGCTGTCCGCAGTTTAATGCGGCGCAGACCGAAGGACATTGAGGACGCCGCGGATGTCCGCACGGTCCAAGGCCGTCTGAAGGCACACACGGTTGTCGTCGCCGACTCGGTCAAAGCTTTATGACAGCTACCAGACGCGTCACGGAGCCAGTACGTATCACAAGCTTGGCCGCCCCGGCAGAGTTTTCGTTCTAACGTTGTGCACAGCGCGCTTTGTCAGCCAAGTTCTAGCTCTTCATTTCGCTGCAGTGGCAGGAGAAGTTTACCGACACCGCGACTCAAGTTGAATGTGTCGGGCACAATCGGAGCGCCATCTTTGAATTCGAGCTCCAGATCCACGTCTCCGTCGGGATCACTGCCGCCAACGTCGCCCTCGGCGGCATGTCGGCAGGTATCCACAGGCTCAACGAGAACGTCGGGAAGCTGATGGAGATCGTCTTCATGCGCATGCCCTCGGCGGAGGAACGCGAAGTCGCCTCTCTGGTTACGCACTGGATAACGACAAGCTGTTCAAGGACGTGCTCACGATAGATATAGGTCGAAAGAGGAGGCGAAGGGCACGAAGGGTCCAGACGACACCATGCAGCCTAGCAGCCTAGCAGGACCAAGAATATGATCGTTGTCGAGCTGCGGCGGGAAATGGGGAAGGACGTGGAGCAGCTGCTCGCCGACAACAAGTATTTCGAGCAGAAGTTCAAGTTCGAGGTGGTGCAGATGCAGATCCGTGAAATCAAGGAGTCGATCGAGCACGAGTCGGATCGCGTCGTCCACATCCTTCGCAACAGTCCTCATGAGAGGATCGTCGCCACGCCACCCTCTGGAATATTATGGTCTCTTCATCCGCCCCGCCGGCAGAGAATTCGCACCAAATCGGCCCCGAGCGCTTTGGAAGCTGGCCCTCAACCATGCCATCAGATTCGGAATGGTACGGAGCCGGACTTTGAGCCCTCGAGGGCTGTTGGTGCGACGCCTGGTGTTCGAATTCGTCGGAAGCAAGGAACAACACCTCGTAGACTCCGCAAGTAGGTTGAGCTGTTCAAGGGCGTCCCAGTGACGTTCACCTCCAGGAATGCACATCCAATCGACGCAGCTCCGGCGCGAGAGCATCAGTTTGACACCTATCCCGCGCGATTGTTGTTTGGCCGCAACTTCGGTGTGACTCGTGCCAGGTCGGGATGGGGCTTGAAGAGACATCCCCTTCACGGTCACGGTACACGTATGTCGAGTGCTCGTTGGACCAAGTCGACGGATGCGTTGATCTTTGCGCGAGTTGCTTCTTTGAGAACAAGACGGTAACTCGAGACAGCGTACTGGTTCACAGTCCCACTCACAATGCCCTGCAGTTCCGGACGACGCGGTTGCGGGCCTACCAGCATACACTACTTTCAACAGGGATGTGGGCCGCACAACGGGCATCGGAACCGACGAAATCGGGAGACGGCGCGTCCACCCCATCTCCAGAGGAGAGGGCGGTCTGTCGGGAATGCAAGAAGCACATCAAGGGTCCATCGTATTGGTTTTCCATTTCCATTGAATTTGGCTTGGAGTTTGGGTGAGTTTCCACCGTCCTTGACCTATAGCCACCCAGCTGATTACCAGTTAGAGCATGGTTTCGTATACTGTGAATGCAACAAGCAGGTTGAGGAGGAGAAACCGTGACTTACCCAACTGATCGCGAACAGAGACTATCGTAAGATTCACGATTGGTCGTACACCCTCGTCTCTTCCCGATCCAGATGTCGGCAGAAAGTCGGGTGAACGATCAAGGCACTCTACGGAGAGCACCTGATCAGGCTGGAAAAGAAGCTGGATAGTCGAGTGGAGGCGTTAGGGAAGCTGCTCGATCGGCTGCTAAGTATCAGTACTAGTATCCAGCGAGAGGCTTGATCATGCAAGTTGTTCCAGTATAAGTACCGTCCGTATCTGCCAAAAAACGTTACCAAAATTTTCGCTCGGAAGCAGAAATTGGCATCGGTGAGGCGGCGTACTTTGCGCTCATATTGCGCTGGCACCAAGTGTTTTCATGTTCCGGGACGAGAATTGGGAGTGGGAGGAACCAGGGGGAGGGTTTGGCGACTCAGATCTTCGAGTCCACCAGGATGAGCAAGCTTCACGTAGAGTAAGCACGCTAGTTCACCTTGAACGTACCAAGGATGCAGCTTGTAATGATCGAGTTCTTGTCTTTGAGCACAGAGCCTCAGTCAAACGGAGTTAGGCCTTAGGTTTAGGTTGGCATCCGGAGATGGTGGTAGGTGGTTTCAAGTTACCGCCACCTCGCATCTCCGAGTTAGCCCGAGTGTATCTGGCGGCGCGTCTAGCGTCTATGCGAGGTTTGACTAGGAAGGAGTCTAAGTACTCCCAACCGTTGGAATTACTTACTAGTTGCCACTGGCAAGCGAGATGGAGATGCTCTCCGCGTTCGTGTTTGTCACAAACCTGCTCATCACGCTCGTGCCCAACCACATCCGCTTCCTCGCGGACATGTACAACAATTGCAACTGGAAAGCCCCTGCAGGGAAGCACGGTCGCATAGTGCATGCTATCCTCTAGGAGCACCTCCGCTAGAGCGCAGAGGCGAGCACGTCTCTTGGATGGGTGGGCTATTAGATACACGGTCTGGGTCTAAAAGCCTGGGAGGTATCGCGCAGGGGAGGGCGGCTGGCTACTGGATGGTCTGGTCTTGTCCGAGACGAACAAAGATGCTGGTGTAGTTGTGGTGAAGGAGAGGATGGACGAGTTCAGACGCTGTGGTATAGACGGCCCATATCTTCGCAGGTGATAGCGATGACAGTAATCCGAGGCTCATTTGTTCATCGGTTCGCGGCTTAGAGCGCAGAGCGAAAGACAGGTCGGCACGCTAGCTCATCCTCATAGCGTGCTTGAAATGGGGAAAAGAAAGTCTGTTAATACTCGGGTACACGGTCATCACAGAGACGCAACAGGAAGGCGCATAGGAACAAAACAGAGGGAGATCGTGAGTATGTTGTAACAAGGAGGAGGAGGAAGGGGTAGCCAGAGTCAGTGATGGTAAAAACGGACCCAATTCCAAGCGCAGCACGTCCGGGGAGCCAGCCAGGCTGCGCTCACTGCCACTGCGCCTTGTCCCAGGCCGGGTCTTGGAGGAACGCGCACAAGACCTTGCTTCCCGTCTGCCCCAGCCCCAGCCCAAGTCGAAACGGCACGGAGGTCGTCTGGTCAGCGCACGCCGGACATGATATAGCAGAACTACGGCGCACCTGGAGCAAGGGGTGGCCCGCCACGATCGTCAGGAACCTCTCGAGACCCTCGCGCCTGCTCTCGATGACCTCGTCCGAGAAGCGGTTCGTGAAGACCTTGCCGGGGAGGGGCGGGATGTTCACGCGCGTGGACTCGTGCTCGAGGATGTCGCGGAAGGCCTCGAAGTCCGAGTACCGCCGGCGCACGACAGAGTGGCGGAGCTTGAAGGCGGGGATGTTCGTCTGCCAGAGCCACATCCACATCCACATCCACATCCACATTCACATTCATATCCGTATCCATATCCCACCGCGGATCCGGTTCGCGGCACGCAGCAGGGGGAGGGGGGAGGGGAGCCAATATCAATTTCGAGTTGTTTCCCGTTGCGGAAGAACGTGCGATGGATATCGGGGAGAGGAGACGAGCGCAAGAACGAGGGACGAGGGATGAGAGAGATGAGAGCGACGCGGAGCTGGAGCGGGCCTATCTCACGCACCTTGCACACGATCTCGTAGTCGGTGTACATCTTCCGGCCAAAGCCTGCCACCCGTCCCCCGCGCCGCCGGTCAGCCAGCTAGGTACCGCAGCAGCAGACGAGCAAAGGCGTACGCACCGTGCGTCTGGGGATTGCGTACCTCGATCTCCAGGAAGCTCTCCGGCACGCTATACATCTCCTCGATCTGCAGTGCATTGCACGGAATACGAATACGGGGGGCCCTGTTGGTGCTCTGACGGAGCATCGCATAACACATGAAGGGCACTCACAGTCTGCTCGTGCCCGCCGATGCGGAGCTCGTCGAAAACGCTGCTCCGCGCGAAGGGGGAGACGGTGGTCATGGTGGTCGTAGGCGAAGGATGGTTGACTCTTCGGCGTTCCAGCCGTCCTCTCGCCTCCCAGCGTCGCCGATATAGGCGCCCGTCCGCCCGTCCGCTTCGGCACCGGCACCCTCCTTCCACTGCCAGTTAGTCCCTACTGGCGGACAACTCCAAGGCCATCCGCCGCTGTATCATCGACTTTTCATGTAAGTATAGATTATGGAGTGAGAAAGCATCATGAGACATATACAATTTGGGAGGCATCGTTGTACACAAGGCCGTGCACGTCTACATAGACAAGGAACCGGGAAGCAAGGAACAGACCCATAGACGTACGTAAGTAACGTATACATCCAAGCAACACGACAGCTGTGGCTAGATTGACATAAATGAGGAAAGATGAATGAAAGCATGGGAGACACGAGGAATTCAATCAAGTACGTAGATAGATAACGACAACACAAGGGAAAGAGAGAAGATAGATTCCGACGACAACCGGAGAACGGAGAACAGAACATGCGAGGCGCATACCATCCAAAGTCCGAGCCCGAGCCCCTGGTGGTTTGTTGCTCGTCTTCCGAACTGCATGGCGGGAAACGTCCAACGGTGCGCCAACACAACGTGACCGCAGCATCCCCAAAGGTCCGCCACACACGGTGGCCGGTCACCTATCACCTATCACCGAACGAACTTCCGAACAACGCTTCAGAAAGCATCAGCTCCCAATCCCAGCGCAGATCCAAACGAATGAACAGGCACGTACCCACATCCACATCCCAATCACCCGCGCGGCGGAAGGGAGTACCGCCTCTCGTCCCTCCCATACGGCCTCCCATACGGCGGCGGCGGCGGCGACCTCGTCGAGTGAGGCGGAGGCGGGTGTGGAGGCGGGGGCATCCTCCCGGGCGGCGGGTCGCGCCGCTCGTAGTACCCCGGCTCCCTCTCCCTTTCCCGTTCCCTCTCCCTTTCCCTCTCCCTCTCGCGCTCCCGCTCTCTCTCCCTCGCGTCGACGTACTCCCTCTCGCGTCCAGGACTTGCGTTGTACCTCCCCGCATCATAGTACGCTCCCCCCGCGGGCGGGGGCGTGCGCAGGCGGGACGGCGGAGGCGGGGGCGGCGCATAGCCCGGCTCCTCGCGGTCACGGTCGGTAGGGGGCGGAGGGTAGTACACACCAGGCGCAGGGAACGAGTCGTCCCGAGCGCGCTTGAGCGGCGGGCGCATGTCGGCGACGTCGCTCGCCGCGCTCCTGCGCAGCGGCCCGGGCCCGGGGCTGGGGCTCCGCGGACGCACGCGTGAGTACGAGCCTTGGGGTTCATATCGGGTGGGGGCACGGTCGTCCCGCGGGTACGCCCGCTCGTCGGGGTACGGGTCTGTGAGGCGCGAGCTGAGCGGGAGCGGGCGCTGTTCGTAGGGCCGTGCCGGGGGAGGCAGGTCGGCGGGAGGAGGAGGAGGCGGGGGAGGGGGGTACGTGCTCCTGCGCTCGCGCTCCTCGCGCGTTTCCCATGCGGGCGGCGGCGGCGGCGGAGCGTCACGCTCGGGGAAGCGGGTGTCGCGCTCGTATTCCCGTGGGCGGTCCCAGGAACGGTCGTGCAGGTCGTCTCCGTAGGGTAGGCGGTCGGTGTCGCGCCATTCCCGCGCAGGGTAGCCGTGCGAGTCGACTGCGGGCCGGCGACCAGGCTCTGCGTCCCTGTATGGGGGTGCTTCGCCAGCAGGCACCCAGGACCGGTCGCGGTCTCCCGCGCGAGATGGGTAGGGATCGGCGGGGGGAGGCGAGGTGCGGCGGAAGACTGCGCGGGTGTCGCTGAACCTGGGGGGATCGACGTCCATCATGTCCGAGGGACGCCGTTCAGGTGGGTACCTGTCCGGCTCCGGACGATACGACTGGCGAGGAGTGACGCGATCCCGATCCCTGTGGTCTGGAAGCGGACCTGGCCGGAACTCACGGACATCAGAGTGAGAAGGCGGGCGGGCGGACATAGGAGAGGGCGGTCTCAGCAAGATAGGCGGTTCGTCACGAGCAATGGATAATGCGCGGTAGGGGGGACGAGGAGG
This sequence comes from Ganoderma sinense ZZ0214-1, assembly GCA_002760635.1. Lineage (NCBI taxonomy): Eukaryota > Fungi > Basidiomycota > Agaricomycetes > Polyporales > Polyporaceae > Ganoderma > Ganoderma sinense. The sequence goes on along the minus strand of AYKW01000019.1, from coordinate 50,898 downwards.
CGGATGGCCACGTTCACTCAAGGCAGGGCTCGGAGGACGACGGCCCGCGGGAGTGAAGTGACGGTCATCGGCATGAGGTGGAGGACGGTCAGTCAGAGAAGTAGCGCGAGCAGGTTCAGCAAGAACGGTGCGATCGTCGGGTCGTACAACAGGCCGGTCGGAGGTGGGAGGCGGCGGTCTCGGAAGGCGATCATCGACGCGTGGTGGACGATTGTCGACTGCAGAAGGAGGGTTCGACAGACGTTCCTCCAGGGAAGGTTGAGCATTGACCGGACGACTCAACCGCTCCTCCAGCCTAGGGGCAGGCCGGTCATCAGGCCTTGGAGGAACGGGCTGACTGAGCCTTTCTTGAAGGGAAGGTGCACGACTTATCCTCGATTCCAGCGATACAGCGGGCCTAGTACTCCTATCATCAGGCTGAACAGGACGCGAAGCACGGTCGTCGACAGGTGGCCGAGCAGGTAGAGAGTCGACAGGAGCAGAGACAGGCGTACGAGCACCACGTTCCTCTAGGACAACCGGCCGGCGGTCCTCTATCCGGGGCCGATCCGCGGGAGGCGGTACAGGAGGGCGCCTATCGTCGTGTACAGCTGCAGGTGGAGGACGATCACCAGACACAGGAGGAATTGGCGGACGACGCTCATCGCCTGGCCGCACTGGTCGGTCAGAAGGCAAAGCAGACGGTACAGGAGCCGGTGGACGATGGTCATCAAGAGGTCTAGGAGGAGCCCTGTCACTTCCAGTAGGCGAGGAGGGATGCCGCCGGTCGTCTTGAGCCAAGGCGGGACGGTCGGTCGATGGAGGAGGCAGGCGTCGGTCATCAGGCCTTCCCGAACGGTCGATTGGGGCAAGAGGAGATCGGCGGTCTTCAGTGGCTCTTGGCTGACGTTCTGGGCTCCGGAGAAGACCCCTTCGATCGTCAATTATCGGCATTGGTGGAGGTCGACGATCATCTGTGCTGGACGGCGGGGGACCACGACGTTCGTCGGGGACGGGGGCTGATGAACTAGAAACAGAGGCGTTCAGCGGTGGGCGCACGATAGCACGTTCTTCACCGAGATTCCGAGGAGGCCGTGAATCAGGACCGCGGTCGTCGCGACCACCAGACCCAAAGGTTTCAGCTGCCTTCGAGTCGTATCGGCGGGCAGGGTAGCGGGACTCATAGCGAGCTCCATTGGTAGGCCTGCGGTCATCCAGCCGTCGATCATCCCTATACCGGCTGTAGTCGGGCCTACGATCGCGGTCAGCATCCCGGTCGTAGTCCCTCTCCCTGCTACGATCTCGATCCCGCTCTCGTTCTCTCTCTTTTTCCCGATCATATGGCCTCTGGTCTCTTGGCGGTGGTTCTCGGCTGTCGCTGAGCCTTGCCGCAGTATTGTTGCCATTCCGAGTGGGAGAGCGATTGCTGGAAGGTGCCGGCCGATCTCTATCCTCATAGCCGTTCCGGGTGGTCCAGGCAGAGTCCTTGAGTCGAGTGTCGTCTTTGGGATCGACAGGGGGGAGCTTCGCAGGCATGGAGATAGGACTGTCGGTCAGCTCACCTGCATGGCTGGTCCGCTCCCTACTGAATCCCTGCTGTCCTGGCCTCGAGTTGGAGTCTCCAGTTCCGCTTCCTAAACGGTGGGAAGCTCCCGTATCGCCCTTGTCTGACTTGAAAGGAGAAGCAGCGGCCGTACCAGAGGCTGAATCATACCTGTCGGAGCGTTTGGTGGGCGAGGAAGGCGGCTGCATAGCCTGCGAGGAAGAGGGATGATTAGCGTACACGATTGGACGCAACAACTCAAAAGTGAGTAGCACATTGGGCTTCGGCGACTCGCTCACTGAGGAACGATGGATGGACTTCTTCGGGTCGTCCTTGTGATCTGGAGTCTTGGCAGTATGGCTAGGGATAGAGGCCGTCACAACAACGGTGTCCCCGCCAGGCTTAGGGCCGTCCTGAGCAGAGAGGGAGAGACTGGGAGGGGCAGGATCCGTGTGAGCTTGCTCGGGGTGAGGGGGGACATAGGCGGGACTAGACGAGGACCTAGGACCAAGGTAGACACTAGCGAGAGCAGCAGGCTGAGGGACCGGACGGAAGTACTCGTGCTGGTTGTTTTTGATGGTCTCCTTGAGCTTTTCCAGGATCTCCAAGTCGTTCTGGCCTGTGGGAAGCTGGACAGGAATGGACTGTGGCGCTGACGTAGACCGGTACAGCTGCGAGCCGGAGAGATGTATTGGAGCCTGGAAAGTGGGACTGGAGGCATGGGCCATGTGCGCAGGGGAGTAGAACGGGAAGGGGGTGGAGAAGGATTGCAGGTACGGGCCGGCGGGGAGACCTGGAGCTGGAGGCTGGGGACCAGGGATAGTGGGGCTCACGGTCATAGGGTAAGGGGGTGACAAGGCATGCTCGTCGTGCACGGACATGGGAATCACAGGAGAGGAGGGGAGGAAGGGGCCGTCTGAGCCGTCGGTGAGCGTGGTGACGGTGCGCTCGCGGGGAGGAGCGTTGTTGCGACCCTTGCGCTTCTTGTTTTGCCTTGTCGCCATCTGTGGGTCCACAAAATATTTGGCACCGGCCAGCAAGCGAGTGATAAGATGCCAGATATGGCCGTATGCACGTTTTGGTGCTGTGTCCGCTGCGACCAGCGCACCCAAGGCCGACTAGAGACCGAGGTATAAGATAGAGGTGACCGAGGACGAAGGACGGAGCAAGATGCACTGGCCGATGATGCATTCGCCCTCTCTGCACCCCTCCATTCCCCGTCAGTCTGCTTATCGAGAACCAATCGTCGTCAGGCGTGACTTACCCACGATTAATAACGGGGACCCGCAGGCTATTCGTGGGAGCGTATGACATAATACTAACGACTATTTGGAGGTCAACGCGACACGGGCCGTGACTCACATGGACTCGAATTTGTGGTGGGATAAACTCTAAAAAGTCGATGCAGAGACTGATTCGCTTCAGATCTCTTGCGCTCCTCCAAAGGCCTCATTTTGCTCCTCGCCCTCTCCTCATCTCTCTCCATCGATCGCGCACCATGGCCACCGACCATACAGGTACCCACAAGGACCCCGTTACTGGGGAGATGATCTCCAAGCAGTGAGCATTCACCAACCCTTCTACCGTTTCCCTCTCTGATCGATTTCTTTTGTAAGGGAACTCAAGCGTCGCCAGAAGACACGCGACGCAGAGGCTCGCAAGGCGGAGAAGGCTGCACAGGCACCAGCCAAGCCCGCCGCTGCGAAGAGCAGCGCCGAGGCGGAGGAGGAACTCAATCCCAACGTACGTTGCTGCATTTCGGTCCTGTGACCTTCGTTCTCTCATGTCCACCCTAGCAATATTTCGAAATTCGTTCGAGGCATATCCTCAAGCTCAAGGAGACCCAATCCCCCAATCCCTACCCCCACAAGTTCCATGTCACTACCTCGATCACCGATTACATTCAGAACTACGGCGTTGAGGGCAAGATTGCACCTGGACAGAAGCTGGAAGGTGTTACCGAGGCACTTGCCGGGCGCATACACAACGTCCGTGCATCTGGCCAAAGCCTGCGCTTCTACGATCTCCACGGAGAGGGCGTGAAGGTCCAGATCATGGCGAACAAGCAGTACGTCCTCTCCGCCTAGGGCGTAACATTCGAACCCACCCTTTCCCCACCCTCCTTCAGAGACGCAGAAAACCCGGATGAGTTCGCCGCGACCCACGAACACTTCCGTCGCGGCGATATTGTCGGCGTGATTGGCACTCCCGCACGCACCAAGAAGGGCGAGCTGTCCATCGCGCCCTCGCAAATGATCCTCCTCGCTCCCAACCTCCACCAACTTCCTTCTACGCACTTCGGCTTGAAGGACCAGGAGACCCGCTACCGCAAGCGTTACCTGGACCTCATCCTCAACGACGAAACGCGCCGCATCTTCCTTACCCGCTCCAAGATCATCAACTACGTCCGCCGCTTCTTCGACAACCTCGGCTTCCTCGAGGTCGAAACGCCCATGACGAGCATGATTGCGGGAGGCGCGACCGCCAAGCCGTTCATCACCCACCACAACGACCTCGACCTCGACCTCTACCTCCGCATCGCCCCCGAGCTCTACCTCAAGCAGCTCGTAGTAGGCGGCCTCGACCGCGTGTACGAAATCGGCCGCGTGTTCCGTAACGAAGGCATCGACCTGACGCACAACCCCGAGTTCACGATCTGCGAGTTCTATATGGCGTACGCGGACATGTACGACATCATGGACCTGACGGAGCTTCTGATCGAGGGCATGGTCAAGTACCTTACTGGCGGCCAGACGACGCTTGAGTACCACCCCGAGGGCAAGGGGAGCGACAAGGTCCACAAGCTCGAGTTTGCCCGTCCATGGAAGCGGTACGACATGATCGGGACGTTGGAGGAGAAGCTCGGTGTCAAGTTCCCTCCGGGCGAGACCTTGCACACGGACGAGGCAAACAAGTTCCTCCGCGAGCTCTGTCAAAAGGTGAGGTCGCGCCCTCTGCTCGTATGCCTCGTCGGCACGCAAACTAACCATCGTCAATCGTTCCCAGCACAACGTCGAGTGCAGCGAGCCCCGGACGAACGCGCGGCTGCTGGACAAGCTCGTCGGCGAATTCATCGAGCCGCTGTGCATCTCGCCCGCGTTCATCGTCGGGCACCCGCAGGTCATGTCGCCGCTCGCCAAGTACCACCGCTCGCGGCCCGGGCTGTGCGAGCGCTTCGAGGGCTTCATGTGCGGGAAGGAGTTCTGCAACGCGTACACGGAGCTGAACGACCCGTTCGAGCAGCGCTTGCGCTTCGAGGAGCAGGTCAGGCAGAAGGAGCAGGGCGACGACGAGGCGCAGGGTATCGACGAGACGTTCGTCGACGCGTGAGTCGACTTGCACTGCGTGTGAGTATGTGCGCTGTGACTGACTGACGCGTTTTTGCTTTGCAGTCTCGAGCACGGTCTCCCTCCGACTGGTGGATGGGGTATCGGCATCGACCGGCTTGTGATGTTCTTGACGAACTCGACCAGTGAGTTCGCTTTGAATTCGTTCTGATGACCAGCCCTGACAATTCACTTTTCTCGCAGACATCAAGGAGGTGTTGCTGTTCCCCGCGATGAAGCCCATCGAGACGGCGGCCAACACGACGGGACCGGTTGGACCTGGCGGCCAGGTGTAGATTCAAAAAGTCGATAGACGTAGATGTATTTCTAGACTTGATTATGCCCTAGGCATACCTTATCCCCCTTCCTTGCTTCTTGACTCCCGCGAAGTGCTTTCGATCTGGCAAGATCGCTCTCGACTCCCGTTGTCCAAAACCCACGTCGTCGATCCCGCATGCCCTAGGTTCGAGCATCACCCCGCCTCGCGTGTGGTGCGATGATGCACGGGAAATGGGAAACTCGAAGATATCGATGAGGCGCGGCAGCGGCGTGTGCACGGTGGAAGAGCGCAGGAAGGGCTTGGAAGACGCAAGAACGTTCAAGAACATGCCCGAAACGGGAAGGAACGCCAGATCGGGTTACCAAATTTTGGGCGCGTAAAAGCGATCTGAGGGCCACAAATCCCTCCAGCCCGCGCAACCTCTCCGCTCCCACCTTTACCGTTACGCCCTCTTACGACCCGTCTGACTCTCTGCCCTCCTGCACCTCCCCCCCACTCAGCCATGTCCGTCGTCGGCATCGATTTCGGTGCTCTCCACAGCAAGGTGCGCAGACGGCTCTGAACTCAGATCTCGCCGCGCCTAGATCGATAGTAGCTGACCTTGCCCCGCCTCCGTCCTTTGTGCATGCAGATTGGTGTCGCGAGACACCGCGGCATAGACATCATCATCAACGAGGTCTCGAACCGTGCCACCCCGTACGCACCTTCCCCAGTCCCTATATGCGCGAGATATGTGCTGACGCTGTGCTAGATCTCTGGTCTCGTTCGGCCCCAAGCAGCGCTCCATCGGGGAGCCCGCGAAGACCCTCGAGATCTCCAACTTCCGCAACACGGTCGGCTCGCTGAAGCGGCTGCTCGGGCGCACGGCCGCGGACCCGGAGATCTCGGAGGTCGAGTCAAAATTCACCCATGTGAAGCTCGTCGACGCGAATGGCACCGTCGGTGCGCAGGTGAGCATGATATTCGAGTTTTTTCGCGCAGTTGGCGCTCGTTTTCGCGAAGAAAAATGTTGCAAGATATCCGATCCCCCTCCAGCTTGGGTATAACCAGGGCCTTCCCTCCGAGTTACCCTTCCAGTGAAACAGGCAAAGAAAGATACTGGTGGAGAATTTCCCGCCAAGGCGGGCGACGACGCTTCTCTACACGTCCTAAGATCGCTAAACACGGAAAATGTAGGATTTTCCAGCCAGCTATGATCGTGGCCGTAGTTGTAGCTGTTGTCCACGATGACAGCCAGCGTGGTCTTATACTTGTGCCAAGAAACGCATACCAGCACATTGTAGGAGGATGAATGTCGACAACACGCTGGGGTTTATATGCCGTGGATACCACAGTCAGACAGAATCGGGCAACGATTAGATGTCATGGTGGCCAGGATCGTCCAGACAGAGCCCTATTCTATATTCATGCTCGCGAGATATGGGCCTCACTGGCTTTTTAGAAGTTTTATGTGCTTCCCGAAGGCCAATAGAGGCCAAAATGTACAGGGGCACTCGACTCTGGTCCTTATTTGCTTTCACCGCCGCATACTCTTAGATCGACGTATCTCCCGTCAAGATGAAGATGCTGATATCTCTTGCTACAGGTGAACTACCTCGGCGAGCAAAAGGTCTTCTCGGCCACCCAACTCACCGCTATGTATCTTGGCAAGCTTCGCGATACTGCCGCGAAGGAGCTCAAGACCGCTGTGTCTGACGTTGTCATCACCGTCCCTGGCTGGTACACCGACATTCAGCGACGAGCACTCCTGGATACTGCACAGATCGTTGGCCTCAATGTCCTTCGTCTTATCAACGACACCACCGCTGTTGCGCTCGGATACGGTATCACAAAGTCCGACTTGCCTGAGGCCGAGAACCCACGGCACGTCGTCTTCGTCGATGTTGGTCACTCCTCGATGGCCGTCTCCGTTGTCGCGTTCTCCAAGGGTCAGCTGACCGTGAAGAGCACGGCGTACGACCCGCACGTTGGCGGTCGCGACATCGACTACGCGCTCCTTCAGCACTTCGCGACCGAGTTCAAGGAGAAGTACAAGATCGACGTCCTCTCGAACCCCAAGGCTATCTTCCGTCTCTCAGCTGGCTGCGATCGCGTGAAGAAGGTTCTGTCCGCGAACGCCGAGTCGCCCCTCAATGTCGAGTCGATCATGAACGACGTTGACGTCCACAGCCGTCTTACCCGTGAAGAGTACGAGGAGCTCATCTCTGGTGTCCTTAGCCGCCTTGAGGCGCCGCTTCATGCTGCGCTTGCGGACTCTGGCCTTACTATCGATGAGATCGATTCCGTCGAACTCGTCGGTGGCTGCACTCGTATCCCCGCCGTGCGCCAGAAGATCCAGAACTGGTTTGGCGGCAAGCCGCTCTCCACGACGCTCAACCAGGACGAGGCCGCCGCCCGTGGCGCGACGTTCTCGTGCGCGATGCTCTCTCCCGTCTTCCGCGTGCGCGAGTTCTCGATGATGGACGTCACCCCGTACCCGGTCACCGTCTCGTGGGAGAAGGAGCCCGAGGACGAGGACAACGCGCTGACGGTGTTCCCGAAGGGGAACAACATCCCATCGACGAAGGTGCTCACGTTCTACCGCAAGGCCGGGTTCGACGTCGAGGCGCGGTACGCGGAGCCGGCGGCGCTCCCGGGGGCGATCAACCCGTGGATCGCGAAGTTCACGGCGAAGAACGTGGAGCCGCAGGCGAACGGCGACTACCAGGTGGTGAAGGTGAAGACGCGGCTGAACGCGAACGGGGTGCTGTCGTTCGAGCAGGCGTACACGGAGGAGATCGAGGAGAAGGAGGACGTCGCGATGCAGGTGGACGGCGCGGAGGGCGACGGGGCGGCGCCGAAGAAGAAGAAGGTGGTGAAGAAGCACGACGTGGCGTTCGTGTGGGGGCACACCGGGCTCGACTCGTCGGTCATCGGGCAGTTCAAGGAGCTAGAGAACCAGATGCACGCGGCGGACAAGCTCGTGTACGACACGGAGGTATGGAAGCTGCCTTGTTGTGATGGCGTGCTAGCAGATGCTGATTGGGTTTTGGTTTTGGGTGACAGGAACGGAAGAACGCGCTGGAGGAGTTTATCTACGACACGCGGAGCCGCCTGGACGAGCGCTATGCGCCGTACGTGCAGTCTGCGGAGAAGGAGAAGATCCTGGTCGCGCTCCGGGAGGCGGAGGACTGGCTGTACTCTGAGGAGGGCGAGGACGCGACGAAGTCGGTGTACGTGGGGCGGCTGGACATCCTGCACGGGCTGGCGGACCCGGTGATCAACCGGTTCAAGGAGGCGGAGCAGCGGACGCGGGTGGTGAGCGAGCTGCGGGAGACGATCAACAACTACATGAGCCAGGCGACGGGGGGCGACGAGCGGTTCGCGCACATCGAGGAGAAGGACAAGCAGGCGATCGTGGAGAAGTGCGCGACGGTGCAGAAGTGGCTGGAGGACCAGAGCGTGCGGCAGAGCGAGCGGGCGAAGAACGTGGACGCGGTGCTGCTGGCGGCGGACGTGCTGAAGAAGAAGGACGAGATCATCTACTTCGCGACGCCCATCCTGACCAAGCCTAAGCCGAAGCCGAAGGTGGAGGCGACGCCCACGGGCACGCCGGGGGAGGGCACGCCCAAGGGCACGGAGACGCCGAAGACGGAGGAGCAGGCGAAGGCTGACCAGGGCCCTTCGGAGATGGACGTAGACTAGATTGCCATGGTTAATCCCCCCCCTTTACCCTCCATCCCCCTTCCGGCTCGCTTTGACGACAGGATACGTATGCACTGGGGACTGATGCATCCGAATTTGCACACACGGCATTGACAGACGTACGGGCAGTATCTATTAGAAGAAAATAATGTGTTGTACGTAGAACAACGTATTGTACTTTTTGCACATCGAGCTTCCGTTGTTTCGAGCAACTTACAAAACCCCCTTGTGCTCCTTGTCTATGGTTTCCTTTGATAGAGCTGTGAGCAGGCTGTGCAGGAGTGGTTCCTTGGGCTTGCCTTGCGCCGCGCTGCTTTATCTTATCCGATCGGCGCCGGCGGGAAGCAAGGTATTCTGGCGCAGATGAAAGCAAGTTGACGCTCCGCTAGAGCATCTTCTCGTGCTGAGTAAGGGGATTTGGACTCCGCTAACGCCTGGTCGGGCATACGTGCAGACTGCGCCAGGCCTCACCGGATCCGTGCTACTTGACTCTGCCGCCTACCACCATCTTCCTGCCTCTCCTTCCCTGCCGCCTCCGCCGCCTATCATGTCTTCCGTGTCTGACGACGAGAACTACTCCTACGAGGAGGAGGAAGACGACGAGATGGACGTCGACGAGTATGACGATGGTGCGCATACACGCGACACACGACCTGAATAAATGCACCCGAGTTATTTACCCACATGGCCTATGCGCAGGTTCCGCTTCTGAGATCGAGGTGGACGGCTTCGCCGACGACTTCAAGGTCGGCAACAGCAGCGGCCTGAAGGTGTACGAGGTGGAGCACTCTTCTCTCAGCCAGCACCAGGTAGAGAAGATCATGGCGGCGGAGGTGGACCATATCAGTAATATCTTCGGTGTCGAGGTGCGTGTGTCTCGGCGCATGGACCCTGCATACGATGACTAACCGCGCTCTCTGTCCGCGCGTAGCCCGCCGTAGCGGCTGAGCTCCTACGACACATGAACTGGAACAAGGAGAAGCTCACTGACAAGTACATGGATAATGCGTCCCAGATCGCCGTTGCCGCCGGGGTGGAGTGCCCTCCTCGAGAGCCCACCCCGCCGCCCCCCAAGGCATCTTCCAGTCGCCAATCGTCGACTGGACCCACACGCACGACCCGGCGCTCCGCCGCCGAGACCACAAAGGCGTCGAAGGTCGCCAAGCGCGGGGCGTCCCTGGTTGAGGCGTCACAGCCGTTCGTCTGCCCGATCTGCTTCGACGACAGCCAGACGGAGACGTCCGCGCTCATGTGCGAGCACAAGTTCTGCACGTCGTGCTGGAAGGAGTACATCACGAGCAAGGTGCGCACCGAGGCCGAGGCCACGATCACCTGCATGGCCGAGGACTGCAACATCGTCGCGCTCGACCCGTTCGTCAAGGCGGCCCTCGCGGACGACCGCGAGACGTGGGAGCGCTACCAGGAGCTGCTCGTGCGGCAGTTCGTGGCGTGCATCCCGCACCTCAAGTTCTGCCCGTACCCGTCCTGCACGAACACGGTCTCGTGCACGGCCGCGGCGACGAGGTCGGCGCTGGCGGCGATGGTGCCGATCGTGGCGTGCGCGGACGCGGCGCACGTGTTCTGCTTCGGGTGCCCCATCGACGCGGACCACCGGCCGATCGTGTGCGCGGTGGCGAAGATGTGGCTGCAGAAGTGCAGGGACGACAGCGAGACGGCGAACTGGATCAAGAGCAACACCAAGGAGTGCAGCAAGTGCCAGAGCACGATCGAGAAGAACGGGGGTTGCAACCACATGACGTGCAAGAAGTGCAAGTACGAGTTCTGCTGGGTCTGCATGGGTGAGTCTCGAGGCCTCGCGGGGACTCGGCGTGGCGCGAGGCGGGGTGATATATCGGCATTGTTTTCGTCCAGGTCCTTGGTCTGAGCACGGCACGTCGTGGTACTCGTGCAACCGGTACGACGAGAAGGCGAGCGTGGACGCGCGCGATGCTCAGACGCGGAGCCGGGCTTCACTCGAACGTTACTTGCACGTAAGTGGTACTTCTAGATCCTTTCGTTAGGCCGGGGCCTGACGGAGAGCAGTACTATAACCGTTGGGCGAACCACGAGCAATCCGCAAAGCTGTCGATGGAGCTGTACGCCAAGACGGAGAAAAAGATGGAGGAGATGCAGGTCACTTCGGAGCTGACCTGGATCCAGGTCCAGTTCATGAAGAAGGCGGTCGACGTCGTCTTCAAGTGCCGCATGACGCTCAAGTGGACGTACGCGATGGCGTACTACCTCGCGCTCGGCAACGAGAAGGAGCTCTTTGAGGACAACCAGCGGTGCGTTTGCGTTCCTGGATATTCCGTGATTGGGTTTGGATTGGGTTTGGATAGAGATAGATGGCTGACTATCCCGATAGTGATCTGGAGCGCGCGGTGGAGGAGCTGTCCGAGCTTATCGAGGCTCCGATTGACCCGGAGACGATCATGACCCTCCGGCAGAAGGTCACTGACAAGACGGTGAGCCCAATCCTGCTAAAATATGCGCATTGCATGATGTTCAACGTGTCGTTTGCAGGTGTACGTACAGAAGCGGAACGAGATCATGCTAGAGGACACTGCCAAGGGCTACCTAGACGGACGGTGGTCGTGGAACGCTACCGTAGACGGCTTCGACTAAGCTTTCCACTGCTCTCGCATCGCTCTCCCCCCATCGCCCATGCCCTCTCGCACTCACTCCCCAGAGATCCTGTTCCTGCTTGTTTGACTTCCGTGCTACGCTCGCTATCCCGTCCACCTCTCCTCTCCTTATGTCTCAGTGTCTGTCTCGTCGTCAACCCCCGATCTGTATATCACCATTCACCATCATCGCACGTCTCGTTATAGTTTCCCGTCCCCCACGCACTCGCAATGTATCACAACCTCCCACCCAGCCTACCCTACGCTGTGGTCCCCCGCTCTGACGAACAATGTAATGCAATATTACCAGGGTTTTACGTCTACGTCAGCTCGATGCTCTCTCGCAACCATGTCACGTCCAATGTACTAATTAATTATTCGGCAGCTTGGCTGGGCCATGGAATGAAGCAGAATGTTATCGTAGTCGGTTTTCGTCAGGCGTAGAGGAACGAATATCTACATGGAGGTCATTGCAAGAAGTTCAAGTTCACGCAGTCCAGTGGCAGTACTTGGTGGCAGTATCGTCTGCCAGTGGTCCATCTCATGTTGTCAACTTCGAGGGACTTGCGACCAGTCACACATGTAAGGTCAGGTTACTCAACATCCGAGTCACCCTGTCCATCGTGGTCATGGTCCCAACCTCAGGTCATCATCTTGTCCGAAGTGTCGTCCCGCTTGTGCTTGCATTTGTCAACGTCGTCCTGTTCCCTGGACCGCTTGCGTTTGTGGGCTTTCTCGTCTTGTCCATCCCCGCCCTCAGGCTCAGGCTCTTTCAATTCTTGAAGCATTTTCTCCAGCATGAACATGTCGTCCTCTTTGGTGATCAGCTGCCCATGCATCTCTGACACGGGGCGCGGCCACTTGACGTTCGGGTTGAGCCCCATGGGATAGCGCGCCGAGCCCTCCTTGCCCGCCCGGTCGAAGTCGATGAGGTACGCCCGCGGTGCCTCACCAGTACTAGTACTGATAGTGGTACTGCCACTGCTCTCCAAGTTCTCACTAGTACTGCTGGCATCCGAATCTGCGGCGCAACGCTGCAGCATCACATTCACCTCGCGGAGGTCCCCATGCACGAACCCGTGAGCATGCAGCAGCTGCACGGCGGCGCGCAAGTCCCCCAGCTCTGCCCGTTTGACGGGCTTGTACTGGGGCTCCGGCGTGAAGTCTTCGTCATCATACAGGTACCGGTCCACGCGGCGCCCGAATGTGTTCGAGTGCCACCACCAGAGCATGCGCGCGTCGGGGGGGAGGTCTCCATCACGATCATGAGGAGCCCGGGCACGACCTCCCCGGCCCAGTAGAGCTGAGGCGCGAGCGGGCGTGGGGCGCCGGAGGTGGGGTCGGTGTGCGCGGCGAGGAGGCGATGGGCGGCGACGCTGTACTCCTCCACGAACTTGACGTGCACGGGCAGCTCACGCTCGGACGACTCGGCGGAGTCGTCGGTACCGTGACGCGCGTGGAGCGTCAGTGTGCCGGTAAAGACGTAGCTGTTCTGGCCCCGAGTGACGCGTTCGAGAAGAGAGAGGTGCACGGGCAGCGGGGCGGGCACTGGCATGAGGATGGCGGGCCGGGGGAGGAGATGGGGGCGGCATGTGTGGTTGGGTGGCAGGAGGTGTGCACCGACGTGCACTCTGGTGTACATCTCGCGCAGCATGCGCGCAGTGTTGCGGATGACGCGGACCTTGGTGGCGACCACGGCGTCACTCTGCGCGTCCGAGTCGGTGTCGACATCCAGCGCGAAGTCGCACAGATGGGTGCGATAGATCCTGTCGGCGAAATACGCTGCGAAAATTCGGATGGCGGCACCCGCTGTTCCGATGACTAGGCAGGGAGAGCAGGTAGCCTCGTGGATGGGGGCACGCTGATGGAGGCCGCAGGTATAGTCAGAGAGAGAGAAATACAGCTGACGGCCCGGGCTATGTTCTGGCTTACCCCTGTGATCAAGATTGTATCCCTATATGCGATCATGCTCTCCTGCATACCCCATTCTTTTCTCTTCGGATTCCGATCTCGCAGAGACGTCAGCCTGTCGTCCGCAACAACATACAGGGCGGGGATTCCGCAGGGCGTGGGGCACTCTGCTTCGATTTTGATCCTTGGCAATGGCCCTCCACGTCTCCCGAAGCCGGTCAGTTTGACTTGCACCTTGAGGGTTGGATCGTCGAACAGCAGCTGGAGCACCTTACCGAGGGCCACTCCGTGTGCAGATGCGTTCTCCTTCGACTCCGAGTCAGGACATCCTGCTTTCAGGCCGTTTAAAGCATCACGCAGTTGCGCCATGAAGAGATGTGTGTCCCTGGCGAGGGTGTATGGGGGTGCAGCTGGCGGATTTGCGGCTCGAGGAAGACGCACCGGCGGGGCACTTGTACGGGACACGGGAGATGGCGGCGTGGCAGACTGGGACTCACCTGGAACATGGCTGGCCGGCGGTGGCATCCGGCGAGTGCGAGGCGTGATTGGCAGGTACGTGCTATCGCAATCTGACGTTCCGAGAGCTCTCGGCGAGCATTCTGCGCAGAGAGCGTTGATGGGAGATACTGGGGGACGAGACCGTGGTGGTAGACTCCGGCGCAGGACTTGGTGGGCGAGCCACTGGCAGAATACTTGGACGGAAGATGGCGGACGGACTCACCCGGACATTCTCGCCGGCGACATCCACGAGCCTCACGCGAAGGTCGAAGAGAGGTACGTACCGCTGCCGTCTCCCGCTGCAAGGCATCTCCGTGAACTCCGTCCGTGCCAGCGTGTGTGCTCCGAGGGCGAATCCGGCAGGCGGGCTGCGTTGAGCTGGGTTGAGGAAGTGCTGAAGAGCTGAGCGTGTGAGGTATTTGAGGCAGACAGCACATGTAGCACGAGAGTCGAATGGGAGGTGGTGGTGCAGAGCAGAGACGCGTCGGAGGCGGGACGCGAGCCGATCGGAAGAGTGTCCTAAGCGCCGGTGGACTTCTCGTCCGTTTCCAAGTCCCTCTACCCACTACACGTCTCTACTCCCCACTACACATCTCTAGCTACCACTACACACCTATACGACCCACTACACGCCTATACTACCCAATAGACACCCTAAGTCCACGATAATCAACGGCCTTTTTCCTCTCTTCGTCGCGCGCACACACCCGGCCCGCCCGCAACACGAGGCTACCAGACGCTGCCAAGAAATATATTTCAGCTAAGCTACCACACGGGGCACGCTGATGGAGGCCGCAGGTATAGTCAGAGAGAGAGAAATACAGCTGACGGCCCGGGCTATGTTCTGGCTTACCCCTGTGATCAAGATTGTATCCCTATATGCAATCATGCTCTCCTGCATACCCCATTCTTTTCTCTTCGGATTCCGATCTCGCAGAGACGTCAGCCTGTCGTCCGCAACAACATACAGGGCAGGGATTCCGCAGGGCGTGGGGCACTCTGCTTCGATTTTGATCCTTGGCAATGGCCCTCCACGTCTCCCGAAGCCGGTCAGTTTGACTTGCACCTTGAGGGTTGGATCGTCGAACAGCAGCTGGAGCACCTTACCGAGGGCCACTCCGTGTGCAGATGCGTTCTCCTTCGACTCCGAGTCAGGACATCCTGCTTTCAGGCCGTTTAAAGCGTCACGCAGTTGCGCCATGAAGAGATGTGTGTCCAACACATTGTCCTCGCCATTGGCCTCACGGACCATGACATTGATTGCCTCCCCATCACTCCTTGCGTTCCCCTCCTCCTCGTGGTTCCCGCCTGAGTCGCTGAGTGGGACGTCCTGCAAGCCCCGTTGAAGAGCGTTTTGCGCGTATGCGAAGGCGGGCTCGTAAAGAGCGGCCATCCGAGTCTGTCAAAAGCATAAGCGTAAGGATAGTAGCGGACGGGGACGACGGACTTGGCCCGTACAAGTATAGAGTTGTCCTTGTCGGTATCACTACCATCGGAGTCCGGGTACCACAACTCCTCCGAAACCGGCTGATAATCCAAGATGTACATTCGGCGTACTGAGTAAACAGCGAAGCCACGCGTGAGCGTGCGAGAATCTCACAAACCGACGACTCACTTTGTTCCGCATGCACCCCGGTGTCGAAGCGGACCTTTGTGGCTGAGAACAAGCGGGGGTAAGAGCAAGAGCAAGAGTAAGGCGCAACGGCCGTACGCGTGGCAGGAAAACGGTACATAAGTGGTCGGTGCGAGTATTGAACGGAACCAAATACCTACGCTGGGTAGCTGGAGCCACGAGATACAGCTGGATCTCGAGCTCGCCTGTTGCGATGGACGCGCTGCCCCTGTGCAACCTCTTCCACAAGGTGTCGTCGGTGTCGACGGGTTCGGAGGTAAGGCAGCGCCCCTTGTTGCAATACCACGCCTTGGCATCCTCCCGGAGCGACGACACGTCCGAATCGTCCTTGCGAACAAATGCCGTGCTCTGCGAGTGCCAGGGAGAACCGTTAACCACGTACACGCATTGATATTAAAGTTGAAATTTATTAAAATTAGGGGTAGTCAGAGTGGGCGATTCCGAGGGGATTCGCGAGATCGATTCGGGAGGGGATCTGGGGAGAGGGAATCTGCAATTCGTAGGGAATCGCGGAGGATCGTTGAACCTCCTCTGGAGGAGGTTTGCCCCCCAGAATCGCGATTCCCTTGACTGGATTCCCCTGCACCAGGGAGCATGCGAGTCAACAGGCACTTAAGGGAGAATCGCGATTCTGGCTTGACACCAGAATCCACCCAGAATCCACCTTTCGCAGGTGGGGTGGTCGGAGGACATGCGAGATTTCCCTGCGGGTTCACTGACGACGAATCGCCTCAGAATCCCCGTACCGAATCTACGGCGAATCGCTATAACTGACCATGATTGCCTCTGTATTGAGCTTTGGCCGCCTTGCAGGCCACTGGCGTACGCGTGTACTGGGCTCCAGCAGCAGATGTTAATGCTCACCTTGTCGGTTATCCAACGAAGGATCGGGCCCCAGTGGTCGTAGTAGCCCCGGCGCGGGGCCTGCATCCATCTGCGACCCTTTTCGAGGATGGCAGTGACCGAGTTGAGCTCGCCGGACCCCAGCTCGATCGTTTCGTAGAATGGGTGAAAGTTCATCACAAACGGAACGATTGTGGGGGTGGAATGTAGAGCCTGAGGTGGATGGGGGTCAAGCATTGTGGAAGGACAAGGACTCCAGCAGGGGGCAATGGAGAGGACGAGGACGAGGACGAGGACGAGGTGGCAGGTCAGCCAACGCTGCGACGCCGTGAATAGAGTTAACGTTACCGAAAGTGAGTCGAGCCCCGGGACCGTGACGGGAACTTACGTGGTGTCGCCCACCAAGTTAGCAGTCGCATCTCCCCCAATGCTAACCATGGTCCGGAGTGGGCGCCCAAAGTCTCAACGCGTCACGGGCCGGGGCTTCCGAGATTCTCGGACACGAGCTGGTTGGCTGCCTGACTGTGCTCCCGAGCAGAGTCTCTCTCGACTCGCTCTCCCTTGCGCTCGCCCATCCGACTCGATCGTGCCCCCTCCAAGAGCTCATCCAGGCTGTTCTCGCAGGCTGTTCTCGCGTCGTTTTTCCTTGTTAGGCGCCTGTCTTCCCTCGTTTTGCACGCCTCCTCCGCCTCTTCCACGCCGTTTCCCAGCTGTTTCCCGCTCGTATTCCACTCTCAGCACGCTTCCAAACATTTCAAAACGTCTTGCAATGTTCAAGTCAGCCTCAAATCTTCCGTCGTATGCATTGTTTCGTCCTTGGTGAGTTCCTTTTCCTCGACTGTTCCACTTCGCTCTCAGCCAACTTC
Source organism: Ganoderma sinense ZZ0214-1 (assembly GCA_002760635.1). Taxonomy (NCBI): domain Eukaryota; kingdom Fungi; phylum Basidiomycota; class Agaricomycetes; order Polyporales; family Polyporaceae; genus Ganoderma; species Ganoderma sinense. Next base: position 33,711 of record AYKW01000019.1, on the reverse strand, counting down.
CTGCGCCGGCACATTCGCTAGTCTGGTGCAAGCGAAGGCGAGAACCACCCGCGTGCATCTGTCGAGTTTGGCGCGGTGGACGAACGATCCTCTTCCCCCCGTGAACGGCTCGATCAAACCCGCCGTCCTCCCGACCTCGCGCCAGGCACTGAGCGCTGAGCAGCAAGCGTTCACGCCGCCACCAACCACTCGCCAACCTCGAGCACGCTGCCGCTACAGTCTGCCTTCCAGCCCGTGAGTGTTTTGTCAAATCACGCTTCTTTGATGTCACAGAGCGTCCGACTGACCCCCTCGGGTGACAGTATCACAAACCCAGCCGGCGGGGACGCGAACTGCATCTCTCACGGCCACGAACACTCTCGCACGGCCCGGGAACCGACGAGCACCTGACAAACGCGCGTACGGGCACGAAGTGCCATCCTGCAACCAGGTGAACACGCCACTTACGGCGGCGTAGCCTCAGAGCGACTTGAAGGCGAGCAGCCTCCTCCCCTTACGGCGGCGGCGGCGGCGTAGCCTCAGAGCGACTTGAAGGCGAGCAGCCTCCTCGTGCGAGGTAAGGGATCTGCTTCGTTTCCCGTCAGCACGATTAATCTGTGCCTAATAGAGTATTCAGTACACCACACAAACACGTCCGAGACGTACGAGGCCCGTTCACCATTGAACAGAGCGGATTTTGAACGTTGGCCAAACCGCGTGTTCGACAGCACCATACTGCCGTCCACCCACGACCGCGCTCTCATGGAGCGGTTGTTGGGAAGGTACATCCATGCCGGGAAGACGGGCACGGATGGGCCTCGAACGCAGTGTGGCACGGTTATGGAAGCGGCAGGCGGGGGCTTACGCCGCGATTGGTGGGCGCCGCGCGAGTAAGTCCACCGTTACTCGAGCCCAGTCCCTCGGAGCGCGTTCTAACGTGCACTCGTACAGTCCTTATTCACCTCCGCGACGAACGCGGCCGGTGTCAAGACGCTCCGGAGAGGTCAAAAAATCGCTCGACATGCGATTTCATTGTAATTCGGAAGACGCGGCCACCAAGCCTGGACATCCACAAGTACCAGCCGGGCAGACACCTCCGGCGAGGTGTAGAGTCTGTAGGCGGGCTGTCTGAGACGTTTGGGGGCCGCTCGCCGCTGAACTGCGTGGATCTCGAAGTTCAACTCGGACGCAGTCTCGCATGGGCGCCATACCGCCGGACACCTGCCGTCGCCTCGTCGCGGCACGGGTGTCTGGAAGGGATATCCCTGCCGTCAATACCGGCACGAACGAGCCTCGGACAGACATGGTGCAGGACCGGCCTTGAAGCCGTGGGGGAAGGTTTATGGCGCGCTTTGCGGGCGCCGCTCGAGTAAGTTCGCCATTACTCGAAGCCAGTCCCTCGGAGCGCGTTCTAACCTGCACTTAAACGGTCCCTGTTCACCGCCGCAACGAACGCATGCGGTTTCCCGACGATCCGACGCGGTTGAAAAACCCGTGTTTCGCACGAATTCATTAAATTCGGATACGCGGCCACGGACTTGGCGACGCCGCACGAGCGACACGGCCGGCAGGGCACTTCCGACGCGGCGTACGACGCGGCGAGCGACCGTACAAGACGTTCTGGGCCGCCGGAGGGCCGTTCTCGAAAATAGCACTAGGGCGGGATGTCGACGGGCAGCTGGGGCGCCGCCAAGCCACCATCTTCTCAGGCTCAACTCGAGCACAAGACTCAGACCACGCCCGCCACGACTCTGACTCTGGCTCTGACGGGTCTCGACGCTTCCTATGCAAGCAGTGGACGCACATACGACGTCCGCGAAATGCGCACGACGTGAACAGGGTGCCCCGCCTTCTCGGACACTGCGGGAGAGGGAGGGGAGGACCGGCAGAGATATACCGCATCCCGAGCACGTCAAGGCGGGATGCCGACGGCTCGCACGCTCTGTCAGTGACCCCGACTGCCAGCTGCTTGCATTCGGGACGGGCGAGAGCAGGGACATGCGGCGGCAGCGGCGAGCGGTCCTGAATTATAGCGGTAAGTGCGAGGAGAGAGAAGACGTCCCCGGCCATCAACCACGGCTCCGGCCGCCAACCGCATCCGCGACACAATGAAGGGAGCCTCGGGCGAACCTGGAACCACCGCCGTCGTGCTCGGAGCAGCTGTCAAGGAAGAGACGAGTGGCATTCTCGGTGCGCACGGTAAGTGAATTGCGCATAGCTCCCGCGTGGCGGCGCGGAGCACGTGCTAACCACTTGTACAACAGTCTACTTTCGTTTCTGCGACGAACGGGGCCGGTTTGGCCACGCTCCGCCGAGGTTTAAAAAATCGCCATTCGGGGCGATTTCATTGCACTCCAAAAGTGCGCCGTGCAGAACCGCCTTCCCGCCCCTCATCCCGCCGGGTAAACACTTCGAACGAAGTGTCTGGTGCACGGGGATGCCACATGAACAGTTCGCCAGGGTCGGGGAAGCGGTATGGAGGTTTGCGTCTGGGTGGGCACCCGAGCGACGGCCATATGGGCTGATGATCCCCACCCGGTGATGGGCCTATGCCCTGTTCCGAGCTCGGATTCGCACCAGCGCGATTTCGCGCTTCGCGGGTCGCGCGCCGAGGCGCGCTCCCCTACTTCGCCCGTCGTTCGGTTTTCGGTTACCCCCTCCCTGGCTCGCTCAGGCCCGGTTCGCGCTCGTTCGCCGCGTGCGGGCCTTCATTTGGTTCTTCATCCACCACCGCGTTCGCTCTAGGCCTCTCCCTCGATCGCCTTTATCGAGTCGCGATTGGTCGTTTCGCTCGCCGACCGTTCGCGGCCCGTTCGTAGCGCACGTGCGCCCGACCTCGCGCCCTTTTCTGTCTGAGAGCGTACCCCGTATGCTTGTGGCTGTGGCTGTTCGCTCGATGGGGTTCGCGTCGGTACGGAGCAGCAAGCGTTCACGCCGCCACCAACCACTCGCCAACCTCGAGCACGCTGCCGCTACAGTCTGCCTTCCAGCCCGTGAGTGTTTTGTCAAATCACGCTTCTTTGATGTCACAGAGCGTCCGACTGACCCCCTCGGGTGACAGTATCACAAACCCAGCCGGCGGGGACGCGAACTGCATCTCTCACGGCCACGAACACTCTCGCACGGCCCGGGAACCGACGAGCACCTGCAAAACGACGCGTACGGGCACGAAGTGCCATCCTGCAACCAGGTGAACACGCCACTTACGGCGGCGTAGCCTCAGAGCGACTTGAAGGCGAGCAGCCTCCTCGTGCGAGGTAAGGGATCTGCTTCGTTTCCCGTCAGCACGATTAATCTGTGCCTAATAGAGTATTCAGTACACCACACAAACACGTCCGAGACGTACGAGGCCCGTTCACCATTGAACAGAGCGGATTTTGAACGTTGGCCAAACCGCGTGTTCGACAGCACCATACTGCCGTCCACCCACGACCGCGCTCTCATGGAGCGGTTGTTGGGAAGGTACATCCATGCCGGGAAGACGGGCACGGACGGGCCTCGAACGCAGTGCGGCACGGTTATGGAAGCGGCAGGCGGGGGCTTACGCCGCGATTTGTGGGCGCCGCGCGAGTAAGTTCGCCATTACTCGAAGCCAGTCCCTCGGAGCGCGTTCTAACCTGCACTTAAACGGTCCCTGTTCACCGCCGCAACGAACGCATGCGGTTTCCCGACGATCCGACGCGGTTGAAAAACCCGTGTTTCGCACGAATTCATTAAATTCGGATACGCGGCCACGGACTTGGCGACGCCGCACGAGCGACACGGCCGGCAGGGCGCTTCCGACGTGGCGTACGACGCGGCGTGCGGCCGTACAAGATGTTCTGGGCTGCCGGAGGGCCGTTCTCGAAAATAGCACTAGGGCGGGATGTTGACGGGCAGCTGGGGTGCCGCCAAGCCACCATCTTCGCAACTCGAGCACAAGACTCAGACCGCCCCCGCCATGACTCCGACGCATCTCGACCCTCCATACGCAAGCAATGAACGCACGGACGTCGACCGCGAACTGCACGCAACGCCAGCAAGATGCGCCCCGCCTTCTCGGGCAATGCGGGAGAGGGGAGGAGCAGGAAGGATATACTGCGTCCCGAGCACGTCAAGGCGGGATGCCGACGGCTCACACGCTCTGTCAGCGACCACGACCGCCAGCTGCTCGCGTTTGGGACAAGCGAGAGTGGGGACACGCCGCTGCGGTGGCGAGCGGTCCTGAATTATAGCAGTAGCCGTGGGGAGAGAGAAGCGTCTCCGGCCATCAACCACGGCTCTTGCCGCCAACCATGTCTGCGACGCGACGAAGGGAGCCTCGGACGAGCCTGGAACCACCGCAGTCGCGCTCGGAACAGCCGTCGAGGAAAGAGACGGGCCACATTCTCAGTGCGCGTGGTAAGTAAATCGGGCATAACTCCCGCGCGGCGGTGCAGATCGCATTCTCACCACTTGTACAACAGTCTACTTTTGTTTTCGCGTCGAACGGTGCCAGTCTGGCCACGCTCCGCCGAGATTTAAAAAATCGCTCTTCGGGTGAGTTCATTGCGCTCGAAAACAGCGCCGTGCGGAACCGCCTTCCCGCCCCCTATCCCGCCGGGTAAACACTTCGAATGAAGTGTCTGGTGCACGGGGATGCCACATGAACAGTTCACCAGGGTCAGGGAAGCGGTATGGAGGATCGCATCTGGGCGGGCACCCGAGCGACGGCCATATGGGCTGATGATCCCCGCCCGGTACCGAAGTCCCGAGGCCGAGAAGCCGTCACAACGAATGCGACGACGTTCGCCGTCACCCATCCAAGCTGAGATGGCGGCGAACGACCACAAGCGTCCCCTCGATGCGTCCCAGGGCGACGGCGAGCACCAGGACAGTGAGGCACGTACCCCGATGACGGCATCGAGAACGGGCGGCGGACGGATGGAGGCGCGAGGCCGGCTCCGGGGGGACTAATTTGCTGTTTACGACAACTGGCTGGCGGGACGGCCGTGGCTGCGATGGCAGACGCCAGAGAAGCGGCTGCCGTCGCAGCCAGAGAAAAGGATATGGGCCTGTCAGGTGAGTAAGTCCCCGGATATCTCGTCTTCCGGGGATCAGAACGAGTCCTCCTGCGCTCGCAGAGTGCACGCTCAGATAGTTTCATCACGCTCACACAGATCCCGCGGATCACAACTCCATGGCGCTACAGCCAGCGCACCAAACACTCTAAGCCCGGGTCGCTGCAAACGAATCGTTCAGGCAAAACGCGACGGGTACGACGAACCGGCTACCCAGATGACATTGAACACCTTGTAGGCACGAGACTCTTGCGCTCGCAAGGTGTCAGCGGGCATTCAAGCGGCGACCTCCACCATCTCCGCCGGGCCTCGTTACCTCCCCGTCAACCTCCAATGGATCGCACAGACCAGTGACTGTCCCGGGCGGATGGACACGGAATAGACAGGCAGCCGCACACTTCCCCGGTTACTGCCTCCGGCCACAAGCCAGATCCGACAGCAGATGCCAAGACACCATCACTCAACGTCTACCTGGCGTCCGGCCGCAACGCCATCCTTAATCTCGCCTCCGAGATGCGGTGCAAACACCGCCGCACATAGCACGAGCCCCGCAAAACGACCCATGGTGCATGAGTCATACCGCAGGTATGAGTCTCTTACTAGCCGTACTGATTTCTTGCATATTTCAGATACAACTAGGACGCGCAGCGGAACCATGGCATTCAGCAACGGGCAAGACAGGCAGTCCGCCTCCGTTCCCGACTGATGGCGCGACGCGGCCGGGTAGGCAACAGCCCCAGTCACCAAAGCCGGGGACGGGCGGAAAGATATCAGCTGTATGATCGTGCGAGTGTGCAGACCGCTTGATAGGACGGATCCCGGGTGCAGGCGGGAGGACGCTAGACGACGGGGACGGACCTCGCCCGCCAACTTCCTCCCGGCGCGACCATGTTGTATGTAGAGTATCTGTCCGACCGCCCGCATTCCGACCTTGTCAATATATTTCTTACCACCAAGAGCATCGTATGATGTACCAGCTTTGACATCGAGGACTGAGAGGTGAGGAATCTAGGCGGAAGAAGCTTGGCACAACGGTGAGCATGCGTCCTCACACTGGGGAGCTCGGATATGCTTACATTCGTTTGGCGTGTTTAGGCGCGTCTGAACCGGCGACCGAGAGCGCTGTGCCAAGAATGAGATAGATCAGGCGTCGCCCGGTGCATACTCATGCGGCAACCACGTACGTTAAGCGAGTCCAGACGTCTTTTCCCAATGCTCACGCCGGGCAGGAAGAGACTGTGAGTTAGACGTGTTCTCGTGAGCATCACTGCTAACGTACCTTTCAATGACAGCACCGATGACCGTGTCCGATCGCCACGCGCTGCGAAAAACCCGGTCAGCGTCATGCAGAAACACGCGGTTCGACGGGGAGCGCTGAGCCTCGGAGCCACACAACAAGGCACGGACGCCATGTAGCCAGTTTAGGAACACGACAAAGGACGATGAGCTCACCAATGCTGTTAACACGGCCCCGGGGATCAAACCAACGCCTCGGGCAGCCGCTGCGAGTGCGCCAATTGGTTCAAGACGACGAGGCAGCGAGTCCGGAGTGACACCGGCTGCTATGGGATGCAGGGAAGAAACGTGCATGAGGATAGTAGCTGAGGACGAAGACTCGAAAAGGTGGTGGTGAGTGGCTTGAACAGCGTGGTCTTCCACTTACTTATTCATCGTTACAGTGGCCCGTGCACTTTTGCACATGCACAGACCATCGCTGCGAGCCGGAACAGAACACGGCGGAACAGAACACGGGCACGGAGATGCGGGAGAGGGCGTGGAGTCCGGAGCACGCTTGGGGCGGGATTGTAGTTCAGGAGCGAGCCGTGGTCGGTAGCCGAAGCTGGGAGTTTCGCCGATCAGACACCGCGCGCAAACGCGGTGCGAACGGGATGTTGTGCCGGGTAAGCTTATCATCTGTTTATTGCTTCGGACTGGCTTCTCCTCTTGACGGATCCGTTGTGCTAACATTGGCGGGTTCATGACCTCCGGCCAGACAGCAAACAATGTTGAAGGGCCAAACCCGGGGTGCATGATCATGGCAAATAATAGTACTTCGGACACGGGCTACTGGTCCGTGGCAGGTCAAGACTCAAGATTTGTTGACTGTATACTATGTAGGTATGTTCGATGCTCTCCTGGTGTGCAGCCTCCGGAACAGCGTTAATGTAAGCTAATGTAAGGCACGGTGTAGTGACTACGATCATCGAGTCACCCCGAGCGCGATCAATGAACTTCACAGCCGCCCCGCTAATCCACTGATAGCCTGTCCCCAACACAAAATATCCTACCCTACCTGCCGCCTAGTTGTCCCACTCAGCAGGGACGTACTTCGGCGTCCTCGGATCAGTCTTGGGGTGGCGGGCGCGAAGTTGCACGGGTTTGTCGTGTACCGGTACCAACCACGGCCGATGTCCTCTCAGCCACCTGGACCCTTGCAATGCGCGCACTTGAAACTTCGGGGCGGGGGTGAGGTGCTCGGTGTTGAGAGAGGCTGTCAGGCGTTCATCCTCCATCATCCGGGCGAACCTCAGGATCCCTGACTCCCATCGGCGCTCAAGGTGCATGAGCGCAGAAACCCCGCCGCGGATGTTGCTGAGGTTCTGGAAGGGGATGTCGGGCAGCCATCCGATGGGCTTGAGGCCGTGCTGGAGGATGACAGACTCGATATAGTAGTCCTCCACCGTCCAATACATCCCCGCCTCGTCGTCTCCGGTTAATTCGCCTGCAGTGCGATGGTGAGCGCTGTTCTTACCACGGAGGAGGAGCGGAGTATTGCTTACAGAGCATATCATCCGTGTTCTCCCACAGGTGTCCTCGGACGTGGCCCCTCCTGTCGCTGTACCGTGGCTTGATACGGAGGAGGCGTAACACTGATGGCGAAGGCAGACGGAGACCGGGGATAGGGCGCGGACAGGCGACACGGATCGGAGATGTGAAGCGCATGTTGTATCGAGTCCGCTGCAAGCGTTGGTTCAGCCACGCCCGGGAATCAGAAGGCGCGGGATGTGGTGTGGTCGAGGGTGAAATGAAGATGCTCAGGCTAAGCTGGTAAGGCAGCCTGACGTCGAGCGTCCCGTTCCTAAATACGATGACCTCGTCGACTAACATCATGGTGGCTCAGTCGGCACAAGCCAGCACGGATAGATGTCAGTGGTTGCAGGTACGGACAGCAGTTGGCAGATTGCGGCGCCGGCGAACGGGTTGTGCTTTCGGTAGGTTCGTGCCGGCTCTCTTCACGCAGTCTCTGTAACTGAATGCGCTGTTTTCCGGAATTCTAGAGCAGCGGCAAGTCTATCAGCCCTCGGGACTTGGCCGCGGCTTGGGTAATCAGAAACTTGTGCTTGAACCATATTCCACAATGTGCGCGCGCCATGATCCGTCATAATGTAAGTACTTCCGGGGAGCAGCGACACTCCAAAGCCACATTCCGAGCGGCATCTAGGCCTGCTCTTGGCACTGATTAAGCCCTCGTAATTTTATCCTGCGCGTTTCAGAGCTCGGACTAGCGAGAAGTGAGTGTGAGGGGAATCCGTGCGCAAGCAGTGAACCACTGCATGCCCTCGGTTTCCTCCCGCATTCACTTCTCAGAGAGTAAATAAATGTAAGATGTGCTCACCATGTTTTCACGTCGAAAGTCTCAACCCTGAGTGACTATGAACGCAGCGAGATAAGATGAAACAGATCAAACCCCTGAGCAGTGCGGGTAATGGCTGGAGTCAGCCGGCATGAAGGTGTGCTGTGAAGAAGGTTAGCCGGCAGTCGAGGCACTGCAACGAGCGGCCTCGACATGGATGATTGAATTAAGTCCCATTATTACATACAGCTTACTGGGTTGCGGAGCCCTTCACCTGGCTGGTGTGACATGCAGCAGGGTTCTATCAGCCCATGCCCTGCTCGAAGGTTGGTCTTCCACTCCCACTTTCCCCCCCACCTGTCGCTGCCCTATCCTCCGAGTCCTCACGCCTTATCACAATCGCAGACGCAGTCCGTTCTGTGTCATGCTCGCTGCCTACCGTTCACGGTAAGTTCATGGTCCACCATTGTCTTTTTCCATCGCAACTCACCTCACTGGCAGGTGTGTACATCCTGGCCGGGATTGCAACCTGGACGGTTGGCCCATTGACGACCACGCGAGAGCACGGTGAGCGTCGCATTTTGCTGGCTAATTGATTTCCATTGATTTCTCACGCCGCGCTCTGTCTGCAGACACGGAGCACGCTCGACATTCTTTCCACGGCGATCATCAAGCTGCCATCTGAGGTACAGTCGTTCGCGCATGAACGCGGTGCCGGCAGGCATAACATCTCATAACATACATATCAGATGTGCGGTACGTGATCTGATTTTGATTGCTATTTTACAGTGCTAATACTCTAGCTCAGTGCACGCGGCGGGCGCTGGCCAAGCAATACCACCGGCGGCACACCGATATGGAAGCCATAGACACGCTCAAAATGGCGGCAGGAAGACGAGCCCATCGCTTCCACGAGTACGTCAACAGTACGCCCACGGGTAAGGCCTCAGGCCTTGAGAGGGGTGGCACAAGATGGACAAGTCTGCGCGGCCGGCCGGGATTCTTGATGCACGCTGTTTGCTGGCTCACGCACTACGCAGACAGTCCAGCAGGGTACGCGAACAGGATATGTCTCTTATGTAACATGCACTGACGAGACGGTGGAGGTACGTTGTTTTCTCTTCGGAACATTCCGAGCAAGATTGACCTTGGCACTTTGCAGCGCTGAGCCCACGCAGGCTCCAACTTGGTGGCCGGCGGATGAAGGTTGCGCTCGCACTGCCGGTTGTCTGAAGACTCAACATTCAGGAGTCGCGCGAGCGCACTGGCCGGGAACTTACCACAGGAGACGGACGCGATAGTCTCAGGACGGGGGTGCAAAGATGGACGAGCGTGGGCCGCCGGCCCGAGCTCTCGATGGCACGTTCAAGGCTTGCGGCAAGGGCGGAGTACGAGTTCTTATGGGGGCCCGGCGGCACGCATCACGCATAGATGAGGAATGCCAGGTACGTACCTGTCTTTGTGAGCTTCGAAGCCGAGGCTGAGCTCGGAGATGCGCAGAAGACAACGGGCAGGGTACTGGAAGCGGACTTGGCTCCCGGCGGACAAGGATCGCGCTCGGGCACTCGGACAGGGTGGAAACAGATGGAGATGGCAGACTCAGGTACGTACCATTTGGATCCCATGCTTCGAGGTCTCCCTAGAGCTGCTGCGTGCACCTAGTCGGCTCGCGGACACCCTGCTCCCGTCGGAGAGCAGATACCAACCTGTCCGCGTTGTCTCGACGCGCTGGCGAGGGTGTGTGGGCGTGCAGCTGGCGGATTTGCGGCTCGAGGAAGACGGGCCGGCGGGGCACTTGTACGGGACACGGGAGATGGCGGCGTGGCAGACTGGGACTCACCTGGAACATGGCTCGCCGGCGGTGGCATCCGGTGAGTGCAAGGCGTGATTGGCAGGTACGTGCTATTGCGATCTGACGTTGCGAGAGCTCTCGGCGATCATTCTGCGCAGAGAGCGTTGATGGGAGATACTGGGGGACGAGACCGTGCTGGTAGACTCCGGCGCAGGACTTGGTGGGTGGACCGCTGGCGTAGTATTTGGACGGAAGATGGCAGACGGACTCACCCGGACATTCTCGCTGGTGGTATCCACGAGCCTCACTCGAAGGTCGAAGAGAGGTACGTACCGCTGCCCTCTCCCGCTGCAAGGCATCTCCGTGAACTCCGTCCGTGCCAGCGTGTGTGCTCCGAGGGCGAATCCGGCAGGCGGGCTGCATTGAGCTGGGTTGAGGAAGTGCTGAAGAGCTGAGCATGTGAGGTATTTGAGGCAGACAGCACATGTAGCACGAGAGTCGAATGGGAGGTGGTGGTGCAGAGCAGAGACGCGTCGGAGGCGGGACGCGAGCCGATCGGAAGAGTGTCCTAAGCGCCGGTGGACTTCTCGTCCGTTTCCAAGTCCCTCTACCCACTACACATCTGTATCCCCCTACTCTGCTCTACCACCCACTACACACCTATACGACCCACTACACGTCTCTACTCCCCAATAGACACCCTAAGTCCACGATAATCAACGGCCTTTTTCCTCTCTTCGTCGCGCGCACACACCCGGCCCGCCCGCAACACGAGGCTACCAGACGCTGCCAAGAAATATATTTCAGCTAAGCTACCACACGTGTGCCTCTGCCTGCACCCGAGTCCGCCTTCTGCGCATTCTGCGCCTTGCTGAAGAAGCCCGACCGTGTGCAGCATCACATTCACCTCGCGCAGGTCCCCATGCACGAAGCCGTGCGCGTGCAGCAGCCGCACCGCCGCGCGCAGGTCCCCCAGCTCCGCCCGCCTGACGGGCTGGTACTGGGGCGCCGGCGTGAAGTCTTCATCATCATACGGGTACCGGTCCACGCGGCGCCCGAGTGTGTTCGAGTGCCACCACCAGAGCATGCGCGCGTCGGGGGGGAGGGTCTCCATCACGATCATGAGGAGCCCGGGCACGACCTCCCCGGCCCAGTAGAGCTGAGGCGCGAGCGGACGCGGGGCGCCGGAGGTGGGGTCGGTGTGTGCGGCGAGACGGTGCGCGGCGACGCTGTACTCCGGGACGAACTTGACGTGCACGGGCAGCTCACGCTCGGACGACTGGGCGGAGTCGTCGGTACCGTGACGCACGGGGAGCGTCAGTGTGCCGGTAAAGACGTAGCTGTTCTGGCCCCGAGTGACGCGTTCGAGAAGAGAGAGGTGCACGGGCAGCGGGGCGGGCACTGGCATGAGGATGGCGGGCCGGGGGAGGAGATGGGGGCGGCATGTGTGGTTGGGTGGCAGGATGTGTGCACCGACATGCACTCTGGTGTACATCTCGCGCAGCATGCGCGCAGTGTTGCGGATGACGCGGACCTTGGCGGCGAGCGCGGCAGCCCGGGTGTCATGGTGCTCGTCGACATCCAGCGCGAAGTCGCACAGATGGGTGCGATAGATCCTGTCGGCGAAATACGCTGCGAAAATTCGGATGGCGGCACCGGCTGTCCCGATGACTAGGCAGGGAGAGCAGGTAGCCTCGTGGATGGGGGCACGCTGATGGAGGCCGCAGGTATAGTCAGAGAGAGAGAAATACAGCTGACGGCCCGGGCTATGTTCTGGCTTACCCCTGTGATCAAGATTGTATCCCTATATGCAATCATGCTCTCCTGCATACCCCATTCTTTTCTCTTCGGATTCCGATCTCGCAGAGACGTCAGCCTGTCGTCCGCAACAACATACAGGGCGGGGATTCTGCAGGGCGTGGGGCACTCTGCTTCGATTTTGATCCTTGGCAATGGCCCTCCACGTCTCCCGAAGCTGGTCAGTTTGACTTGCACCTTGAGGGTTGGATCGTCGAACGGCAGCTGGAGCACCTTACCGAGGGCCACACCATGTGCAGATGCGCCCTCCTCCGACTCCGAGTCGGGGCATCCTGCTTTCAGGCCGTTTAAAGCGTCACGCAGTTGCGCCATGAAGAGATGTGTGTCCAACACATCGTCCTCGCCAATAGCATCGCAGACCATGGCATCACCCGCTGCCACGACACTCCCTGCATTCCCCTCCTCCTCGTGGTTCCCGCCCGAGTCGCTGAGTGGGACGTCCTGCAAGCCCCGTTGAAGAGCGTTTTGCGCGTATGCGAAGGCGGGCTCGTAAAGAGCGGCCATCCGAGTCTGTCAAAAGCATAAACATAAGGATAGTAGCGGACGGGGACGACGGACTTGGCCCGTACAAGTATAGAGTTGTCCTTGTCGGTATCACTACCATCGGAGTCCGGGTACCACAACTCCTCCGAAACCGGCTGATAATCCAAGATGTACATTCGGCGTACTGAGTAAACAGCGAAGCCGCGTGTGAGCATGCGAGAATCTCACAAACGGACGACTCACTTTGTTCCGCATGCACCCCGGTGTCGAAGCGGACCTTTGTGGCTGAGAACAAGCGGGGGTAAGAGCAAGAGCAAGAGTAAGGCGCAACGGCCGTACGCGTGGCAGGAAAACGGTACATAAGTGGTCGGTGCGAGTATTGAACGGAACCAAATACCTACGCCGGGTCGCCGGAGCCACGAGATACAGCTGGATCTCGAGCTCGCCTGTTGCGATGGACGCGCTGCCCCTGTGCAACCTCTTCCACAAGGTGTCGTCGGTGTCGACGGGTTCGGAGGTAAGGCAGCGGCCCTTGTTGCAATACCACGCCTTGGCATCCTCCCGGAGCGACGACACGTCCGAGTCGTCCTTGCGAACAAATGCCGTGCTCTGCGAGTGCCAGGGAGAACCGTTAACCACGTACACGCATTGATATTAAAGTTGAAAATTATGAAATTAGGAGCAGCCAGTTATGGCGATTCCGAGGGGATTCGCGAAAACGATTCGGGAGGGGATTCGGGGGAGAGGGAATCCGCGATTAGGAGCGGTCAGTGTAGGCGTTTCTGGTCTCGATTTTTGGTCGCTGCTCCAGTGATTTTGCCAAAAATCGAGATCAAGAATCGCCCCAGAATCGGCACCTGGTTTGACCGCCCCGTTCTCACCCCGATTCTCTGTCCGGCTTTTTGGACACTCAAAGAAGCACTGTCCCATACCCTCCCACCCTAACTCGCACTCAGGCAGTGGTGTGCATGGACGGGTACGACACAAGTCAACTAACTCGCACCGTAAGATTTTGTACTGTGTTGGCATACCATGCATGAAGGGTATAGCATGCAACCGAACTGCAGTCGGCACGCCACAAACAAACAAAGATTCAACTTGCAGCGCCGCTGTGGACTCTGATTAATCTGATTCTGCGGACGCCATCGAATCATAGGGCTAACCCCGCTTGGCTGACAACCGTGACTGTGAACGAACTAGGACTTACTGAAATGCAAACATAATTTAAGTTAGGCTTGTCATCACGAAACTGGAGTATAGAGAACCACGCAACAGCGGCGTCCAAGAATCGAGAGGCAGAAACGGCGATTCTGGCTGCAGAAGCGACTCCAGAGTCGCTTCTGCAAAAACGGCGTTTCTGGGTCGTTTCTGCCTAAGCGCCCGATTCCCGAATAAATCCGACCTCGATTCTGCCAAAAAACGAATCCCAGAATCGCCATCGAATCAAACGAAAAACGACCAGAATCGCCTACTCTGACCGCTCCTATTCACAGGGAATCGCAGCGAATCGTCGAACCTCCTCTGCAGGAGGTTCGCCCCCCAGAATCGCGATTCCCTCTACTGGGTTCCCCTGCATCAGGGAGCATCAACAGGCACTTAAGGGAGAATCGCGATTCGGGCTTGGCACCGGAATCCACCCAGAATCCATCTTTCACAGGTGGGGTGGTCAGAGCACATGCGAGATTCCCTGCGGGTTCGCTGATGATGAATCGCCTCAGAATCCCCTTACCGAATCCACCGCGAATCACTCCTCCGAATCGCCATAACTGACTACCCCTCTTAGAAGAGCTTTGGCCGCTTTGCAGGCCACTGACATCCGCGTGTATTACTGGGCTCCAGCGGCAGATGTTAATGCTCACCTTGTCGGTTATCCAACGAAGGATCGGGCCCCAGTGGTCGTAGTAGCCCCGGCGCGGGGCCTGCATCCATCTGCGACCCTTTTCGAGGATGGCAGTGACCGAGTCGAAATCGCCGGATCCCAGCTCGATCGTTTCGTAGAATGGGTGAAAGTTCATCACGAACGGAACAATTATGGGGGTGGAATGTAGAGCCTGAGGTGGATGGGGGTCAAGCATTGTGGAAGGACAAGGACAACAGGGGGCAATGGAGAGGACGAGGACGAGGACGAGGACGAGGAGGACGAGCTGGCAAGTCAGCCAACGCTGCGATGCCGTGAATAGAGTTAACGTTACCGAAAGTAAGTCGAGCCCCGGGACCGAAACGGGAACTTACGTGGCGTCACCCACCTTAGCAGTCGCATCTCCCAATCCGTGGACCGAAATAATGACGATAAACAGGGATCCGAGGAGGAGGATACTGCGGCGTATACGTACAGCTCTACGTTCGCACTCGCCACTGTCGAATTATTTACTAGTGTATACACGGATCGGAAGACATCATATCTACTACAGTGTTTGAGCGCCAGGTGGAATTTTACGGCCAGGTGGAACGGCGGCGGGTTCTGGAGCATACTCCACCGCGCCCTTTGCGCTCTAATCGCGAACAATGTAGTTACATTCAATCACACATGTGCAAGTAGGGCGGTGTTTTCACACCCCCGCATTCTCATGTAATGTTGAATTTATGTCATTTCTCGAAATTGGAAGGGTCGTATATTTTCGAGAGACTGCTATTTGGGCCATCTACTATCATGAAAAAAAGGCTTTTGAAGGGCATAGTATATAGTCACAATTTTAGTTAATGGATTGCCCGTCATCATGTTGTGCGGCGTGATTTGTGGTTTGGGAGGATTGGAAAGGTCACGTGATTCGATGCGCACCTGGAACACGCGCATTGTTTGTCTCTTGCGATGGACCTCTCTGTGTAGCAATATGCGCTTTTCATTCGAGATATCGTAGGTCAACTCTTTCATATACAAAAACATGTTAGTTTATGACTCACCGGCATTTCCGAAGATCGCAGGTTTTCGGACTAGTCACGATTGTCACGGTGGATTAATTTGGTATAGAAAAGGTGATTAGAATGAAGTGCAAGGACTGAAGATTTGTTATCACAAACACAACAACTATTACTGCCCAACATGTCTACAAAGGTCTGAGGCCATCAGAGAAATTTGCGCAAGGGGGACCATTGACTGTCATGGATTTCTCTAGGTAGTATGTCACGCGTGACACGTTCCACCTGGCCGAAAACGTGACAAAGCCGCCGTTTAAGAACAATCCTTTTCCTGCCTCGCTCGCATGATGGACTGCCCGTTCTTGTCTATCATACTTGAGTTCATCCGGTACCCTATTGGATCGCTACACTTGACGGCTGCCGCCCCCTTGGCTAACAGGGTGCACGCTGTGCGAAATCACCGTTCCATCTGGCCGGTACATCAGTAAAACCGACAATCTCTGAAGATCTGGATGCACTGGACAGCCACCCGTCCAGACCATCCAGACCTTCGGACTCAGCCTACAGCCCGGGAGGGGAATAAACCGCCACAGGGTTTCTCAATGCATCTTACACGTTATGTACAAGTACAGTGGACCCAAATAGAGGTGTTTTTGAGGCGAAAATGAAGAAAACAGGCCAGCGGGATGGGGACGGAGGGCTGCGGCATGATAGCGGGTACACTCACAAATACCGGCTCACCAGAGAGGTTCCGGCCTCCATAAGTTGTTCCAAACGATCCCTGTAGATCAGTGGCTTGAATATAAAGCTATATATGACATATGGGGGGCAGGACTTGAAGGGGAAGCTCAGAAAGCGAAGGGAGGAAGCGGGAGCGCGGCGAAAGAGTGAAGCGCCCGATGTTCTGAACGTGGGTCTTGAACGTCTGGGCGCCAATCGGAGCTGAAACGTCTGAACACCGTCTGAAAAGTCTGGGGCGGGTCTGGTCCAGACCTCCCAGAGCTGTGCAGGTTTTACTGATGTAAACACTGTAGCGCCATCACTATAGCCACACACCTTCAAGACTCAACAATGTACGGTCAGCGACTAGCACTGGCAGTAAGTCCTACATGCACAACAAGACGAGACAGTTCATCAAACACATTAGATGGCCAAGGAATTGGTGCTCCACGTGCATCCAAGCCGCGGTGTGCACAGATCTCAATAATCGCGACAAGTACGCCGGGAGGGACGAGGCCTAACTGGAGCCTGGAACAGAGAGTGGATGGGCTCGAGGCCGAGCCTCTCAACTTCTGAGTTATTCTATCCATTGTCACAGTGGTCGTAGCCTTGGTCGTGATCTCGACCTCAGGTCTCCTTGTTGACGTCCAGGGTGGTGTTTTCCTCGCGCCTGCGTTTACGTTTGTCAACGTTGTCGTCACGGTTTTGTTCATCTTCATGCCCACAGTCACTCTCTTGCCGATCTCCAACTTGAAGCAGCCCCTCAAGCATGAACAAATCATCATCCTTGGTGATCAGCTGCCCAGGCAGCTCAGACACGGGGCGCGGCCACTCGATGTCCGGATTCAAAGTCTGATCCACCGGATAGCGTGCCTCGCCCTCCTTGCCCGTCCAGTCGAAGTCGATGACGTACGCGCGCGCCGGCGACATCTCCACACCGCTACCACCAGTACTACTGGCAGTGGTACTCAGGCTGTTACTGGCAGCAGCACTGCTGCTGCTGGCGCTGTCTGCTTCTGACTCGGAATTGGGGGCGAGCCGTGCCGGCCTCTGCAGCATGATGTTCCCGCTGCGGATGTCCCCATGTACAATGCCATGCGCGTGCAGCAGCCGTACCGCCGCACGCACGTCCCCTAGCTCGCCCCACGTAGGGAGCTCCGAGCAGTCCGGGTCGGGGTTCCCGCGCAAGTACCGGTAGAGCATGCGCGCGTCAGGAGGTAGGGTCTCCATGACTATCATCCAGAGCCCGGGCACGATCTCCCCGGCCCAGTACAGCTGAGGCGCGAGCGGGCATGGGGCGCCGGAGGCGTCGGTGTGCGCGGCGAGGAGACGGTGCGCGGCGACGCAGTACTCCGGGACAAACTTGACGTGCACGGGCAGCTCACGATCGGACGACTCGGAGTCGTCGGTACCGCGATGCGCAGAAAGCGTCAGTGTGCCGGTAAAGACGTCGCTGTTCTGGCCCCGAGTGACGCGTTCGCGAAGATAGAGGTGCACGGGCAGCGGGGCGGGCACTGGCATGAGGATGGCGGGCCGGGGGAGGAGATGGGGGCGGCATGTGTGCGTGGGTGGCAGGATGTATGCACCGACGTGCACTCTGGCGTACCCCTCGCGCAACATGCGCGCGGTGTTGCGGATGACGCGGAGCTTAGTGGCGACGGCGGCGACGTCATGGTGCGCGTCCGCGTCGGCGTCGAGTGCGAAGTCGCAGAGATGGGTGCGATAGATCCTGTCGGCGAAATACGCCGCGAAAATCTGGAGGGTGGCACCCGCTGTCCCGATGACCAGGCAGGGACAGCAGGTGGCATCGTAGATGGGGGCACGCTGATGGGAGGCCGCAGGTAGAGTCAGAAAGAGAAAAATGCGGCTGAGGGCTGTGTTCTGGCTCACCGCTGTCTTCAAGATTGCATCCCTGTACGCGGCCATGCCCTCCAGCACACCTTGGGATTCCATCTTCGGATCACGTAGAGACGTTAGTCTGTCGTTTGCGAAAACATAAAGGGCGGGGATCCCACAGGGAGTGGGGCACTCCGCCTCAATTTCGATCCTGGGTAAATGGTTCATGGAGACTTGCACCCAGGCGTCGAGGGTTGGATCATCGAAGAGCAGCTGGAGCACCTTGCTGAGGGCCACACCGTGTGTGAACGCGCCCTGCTTCGACTCGGATTCAGAAAATCCCATTTTCAGGCCGTTAAAAGTGTCACGCAGTTGCGCCATGAAGAGATGTGCATCCAACACATCGTCTTTGCCACTGCCAGTGGCATCGACCACCGCCCCAACACTCCCTGCATTCCCCTCCTCCTCGCGGTTCTCGCCCTCGCCAAGTGGGGTAGTATCCTGCAAGCCCCAAAGAGCATTTTGCGCGTATGCGAAAGCGGGCTCAAAAAGAGCGGCCATCCGAGTCTGTCGAAAGCATACACTGCTTCAGGGTAGCGCGCAGGGACAATGAACTTGGCTCGTACCAGTATAGAATTGTCCCCGTCGTGGTAACCGTTGAATCCGTACCAGACCCCCCTGGCCGCCCAGTGGGCCCGCTGATTACTCGAGACGTATGTTTGGCGTTCTGAGCAAACAGTGAAGCCGCGTGAGCGTGTGCGAGGATCTCACAAACGGACGAC